>CAIIXF020000011.1:11652753-12252753 GCA_903813345.2 Owenia fusiformis | reverse complement strand
GCCAATTTCAAAGGTATTTATTCTTGCTAAATTTGGCAAATTAAATCTCCGACAATTTTCCAATTTTGCCTCAATTAAGTTGACTAATCGTATTACCACAAAGCACAGTGGCTTTGTACACCTACCTTTGGTGCATTTTGAAATACTCTTAGTTGAAGGTGCTGGGGCAGTGATGCATACATTGGTAGTGCTAAGATCTTAGAGGAGTCATCAGAAAGTTCTTTACTGACATCACGTATGGCAGTCACCATTGATTCAATCTCCTCTTGCCCAGTCAGGAAAACAAGAATGTCCTGTCTGAAATGCAAAAATATGATATTTTTAAACACAAATGAAAATTTTTACAAGCATAATATACAGAACATTTAAAAGATCTGGAACACATTAGGATGCCTGTCCAAAATTTATGTACAGTACAGGGTGTTCAATCTAAAAGTAAAGCTAATTTCATAATTATTTACAATCATAAATTATGACTATCATGTCCATCAAACACTGCTAAGTGGAACCTTTGTTAAATGAATCCTCCCAAGTAGAACACTTTATGTACTAAAAGTGTTCCACTTACTCAGGCTTTAGTGTATTGTCACATCAGTGTCACATCAATGTCACATCAGTTCCTTCTTTCAATTGGAATTTCACATTCACATGTATGTAACAAATAAATTAGAGGAGTATAATTAATGACTTAAATGATTTATAGATATCACTTGCTGTAGACATCAAATTGTTAGTAGCACGGATAATACTACTTTTTAGTGCCAATGGCAAAATGGGCTTTATAGTGTTACTTTAGATTCATTTCTCTGTTCCGTGTAAATCAATAAGAGACGTCATCTTGTTTCTTAGTTCAACAATCTTCCAATTACTGTCTGTTACACTGCTTCAAAGGCAAGCAGTTAAACCAGAAATATAAGAAATCTAAATAATATTGTGCAATTAGAAAAAATATATTCATATTGCACACAAATGACATTTGTATATGTTGGATTGCTTGTAAATTGGCTTATAAAGTCTGTAACCTCTTATATTTGACGCTTCTCTACCATGTTAATTCACAAAAAAATAACATGGCGGACGGACCTCAAATTACAAGAGGACACAGGCTTATTGCACTAAACACTAAATAATCTGAAATCTACAAATGTCATTCGTGTGCAATATGAATATATTTTTCTATATATTATGGCACAATGGTCTATAGATTTCTTAATTTTCAGGTTCAACTGCTTGCCTTTGAAGCAGTGTAACAGACTGTAGTATAGTTACTCAATCTACTGATGCCGCTGATGAAGTACACAAAAAACTACAAGGTGAAGTAACTACTGACTAAATCAAGGTAGATGTGAAAGTGGAAATTGTTTGTGATTGAGAAGTTATCAAAACAGCAACAAGGAAAATAGTATGTGCTGGTTAACCATGTATTTGCATACCACATTTGATGTAAATGGAATCTGAATAACCAATGCTCCCATTGATGTTAAAGGGCAATCAAGGTCAAAGGTTGAAATATGTAGACAAGCTACATAAACATTGAATTCATGTACAAACATTTGTGTGTACACATTACCATGTGCAACTATACTCAGATAAAACATAATCCCCCTTTACAAGGCACAAAGCTTGCTTTATTGATAAGGGATGACTTGCATCTAGTATAGTACTTTAAATAGCTAGCATCATTAAATCAAAAAGATTGCTTCATTCTGGAAACACAACTATATTGCATTGAATGACTTGCAATATTTCAGTGCTGGCATTTGTAGTATTAAATAGACTATACACAGTCATCATCATCCATCTACTGTATATACAGTCACATCAAAATATTCACTGAAGAGAGCTTTACAAGACATTAGGCATCTACAGTTTTCTATTAAATATTGTTTAAACATTTGGAACTACTGTTCATGAACTGTACTAGAAAAATTAAGCAGCATACAGCATTACTTTGGAAGTTCAATCAATTTACCTGTATGTTGAGAACTCATAATAGAAACATGGCAAAAGAAGGAATATGGTCATTTGGCTTTGGGAGTAACATGGATGTAATAGCTTTAGAAAACAAAAAGCATGTCAAAGTTCTTGATCATGTCTGCGCCATCCTAAAGGGGTATCGTTTAAGCTTCAACGTTCGAGCATTTGAATGTGTTGAGCCAGCCTATGCAGGAATAGAACGTGGCTCAGAAACTGATGAAGTACATGGTGTTGCGTTTTGTGGAACAAAGGAATCAATGGAAGAATTAGATCGCACAGAAGCTGGCTATGATAAAAAAGAAGAGACTTTCCATGGCTATGATGGGAGAGTAATAAAAGGGTTTGTGTACTTGACGAAACCTGGGTCTGTAAAACCAGAGGTCCCTCCAAGTAGTCGCTATGTCGGGGTTCTCCTTAAAGGTGCCCGTCAGGCAGGCTTGAAGCAAGAATACATAGATGCTCTTACAGCAAGACCAACTTACACCCCTACAGCAGAGACCCTTGCTAAAAGAGCTGCTCTTCCCCCTTTGGACTCCCTCCCTGCTGTTACCGTAGCAGAGTTAGCCAAACATGATGGAAGTGATCCTGACTTGCCTATCCAAGCAGCAGCCCTTGGGTATGTCTTTGAGGTGAAAATGAAGGTATTTAAGTCCCACTATGCACGTGATATAACAACCCGTATGCTTAACCAATTTCACGGCATCCCCATGGACGATAACGATGATAAAGGGCATCCACCTTATCCTATTGAGTCAGACCTACCCAAAGAGGCACTGGAGTATATCACCAGATGGCGTGACCAGTATCTCTCACGTGCTGACAACAAAGTCATAGGTCATGTCAAAGAATATCTTGAGCAACAAAAATCGGGAAAATCTGAGTTCAAACTACCAGCTATTCCAACATAGATATTACGAGAACACAGGATGTTAACACGCACAACTGAAATCAGGAATGGCAGATAACCCTATCCAGAACAGAGAACCTCATTTGGGGGTCACATGTATGTATACTACTCAAAGTACCATGTGGACCATATCTTCATTTCTATACTCTGTTTTTGGCATCTGCTTCCCATGTGAAATAAATGCCCTGTGGACATGATAGCCAGAATCTCTGGTATTAGGCTGTAGGCACGTATGTAGCATTAATAGGATTTTCCTATTAAGATGCTAAAAACACTAAATTCAATACCATAAAACAAAACCAAATAACAGCTTATGAACAGGGTGGTCAAAAAACGGAAACACTTATACCATTGCCCCCGTATCTTTGTAATTTTAAGAAATAACTCCCTGATATTTTACACATTGTACATCATTCATTTACAGCATTTTAAAGAACATGCCCCAGAGGCCACTTTAGCACTGTCGGGAAACCTGCACTTGTCCAAAATGTCCCTATCTGTGGGGATATGGCAGAGATAGAGTGTATGAGAATGACCTCGGGACAATTGCAAACCTCAAAAGTGAGATCATCTGTGTCATTCAGGCCACACTTGCTGAGGAATGCATTCGGGTCATTGACAATAATGTGAAAGTTTGCTTGATGGCCAAACCTGAAGCATCTTCTTCAAAGTGCTGTAAAATTGTGACTATCAGTCTGATGGTCATGACATATTGTAGGGTGGTAGGGAATTGAATGATGTACAAATGTGTGAAATATCAGTGAGTAATTGTTTAAAATAAGAAAGATATGAGGAAAATGCAGGGTTTCCATTTTTGACCACCCTGTACAACATATAATGTAGTTTTTGAATAAATCAATTAGAAAATATATGTATACAGTTATTACGACAATCAGAAATACTTATTTGTCATCCACTATAAAGAGATGTTGTTACAGAGCTTGAGAAGCATAAAATCTTTCTTAGCTGAATGAGCCATTAATTATAACCAGAATTCTGGAAACCTATCTGTATAGAAGTCTGAGTAATACACTATTCAAAGATTTGCATGAGACCCACCATGAGGAGGATATTGGGTGGGGAATTTGACAAAAAAAATCTGGTCAAATATTCTGCACACTCTGACGCTGACCCAGAATCTGCTTTCTTTAAAAAATCTTGATTTTCTAGTTTGTTAATGTTGAAGACGAGCACTGCCATGGAGTATGATTAATATAATAATATTTTGAGATGCTTTCTGATTGGTCAAACAACTATAACTCATGTGGTATCACTCGTGCTGACCAGTGACCATGGAGGTTTAAATAAATAAATAAAAAAATTAAATAACACAAATCTATCAAAAACCAACATCATGGGTTCCTCCATGTGACAGGCCTGTTTCCCGACCCTGTCAAAATCCTAACCCCGAGACAAGACTGCGAGTCAAATTCTTAACCCTCTCCACGTAGGAGGGGGTCTCACGCAAATCTCTGAATGGCGCATAATTAATGTCAAAATAAGATACACAGTGAATTATATCATACATAAAAGGTAGAATTAGATCTATAATAGGTGACGAACAATACATTTTAACTCCCAAAAGATCCTGATATGTTATAATTTGTTATACTACTTTACAGCTAAATGACGCTTCCTAGTCAACTCGTACCCAAGACAACTTGTACCCAAGTCAACTGGTACCCAAGACAACTCGTACCCACGTTTATTTTCTGTATTATGGGTGCATATAAGAAAACAAATTGAGTCAGTGTCAAAATGTTTAATGTTATAATGTGCCTCAATATTTTTTCTGAAGACATTTTTTCTCAATGGATTAAGCAAAGCATTTTGTTTTAACTTGGATTACCTTTGAAGTGCTTTGAAGGGCTTGTTCTAAACTTTTTTTGTAATACATATATATAAATGAATATAATTACAACAGTAACTTTTCAACAAATGAATCAAACAATTAATTTAGCTTAGTGCATTCAGAGAAAATTAATAAGGGAACTTTAATCTGTTAATTTCTTTTCCATTTTGAACTTAATTGGATTATATTTGAACACATGCATGCAAAGTGTATTATATCATGAATGAATAAGTATCAAAATAATATTTGATATTCATATTATTTAGAATATTTTTATTGCTTAATTTTATGAAGGTGACTTCTTAGAATTATCATTCTTTAATCTGATAATATGAAATCCTAAATAGATTATCTGTTTAATAAGAAATAGGCGCAAGTTTTGAAAATCTTTATATTTTTGATAATACCATATTTCAAGATGAATTAGATCTGATACTTGTTCCAAACACTCATAAACATACAAAAATACCACTAATATTGTGAACAATGATTATGAATATGTGGAATAAACATAAATCTCTTCCCTTGAACATCTGAATCTGTGACCAATATATTTGGTCACAAATTTCAATCGATTTCTTCCAAAAACTCTTCTACATACTTCAAACTATTCTGAACTGTATGTAACCATTATAATATGTATATCTACAGGGTGGTCCCAAAAAAATTGGAACATTTGATAATTGAACTCAAAATCATTATTTTTTGTCTAAAATGCACCAAAATTTCACTGAGTATGTTCAATCACTTTTTCATCTGATGTAAAGTTTATAGGTGCAAACAATAAAGTTAATGCATTAAACTAAAGAATTTTTGATATGACCCCCTTTCTCCTGAATTACAAGTTGAAGCCTGGGACTCAGTTTTGAAATGATTCATTCACTTTGCTGTTCGTTTGATTTTGTCCAAGGCATCCTGATTAAAAATTCAGCTTGAACAAACTACTTATAGGCTATGTTTGCCTTGGAAGATCAAATATATGAACATATTCAACATTTTCTTACCTAAATTGATGGGTATCAAGCATATTTTGATGGCTATTGTTGGATATATTACTGATTGAATATTCTCCAGAAAGAGGCCAGGGCAGTCTGTTTGAACTGGCAAATGAACCCCTTCCCCTTTCTTTTTCTAATATGAATAATATTCATTGAATGTATCAATATATGTATATCAATATCATAAAGGAGTTTCCCAGAACACAAATGATATATTATATTGTGTGTGCTTAGAGGTGGTCTTTAATAAATGCCTTGTAAATAACTAGTCAGTTTCCCCTCTACTGAAAAGTGGAAACAATGATTTTTCAGTTTAGCAGCTGTATGGGTTATGCAATCACTCACCTCTGACATGTTATTTCTTTCCTACTCTTAAATAAAAATAATGATTTAGGGCCATTCTTAAGTTGACAATAGCACAATAGTTTTCCAGTAAACCATAGATGTTAATACCTCATGTCAACTAAATATGATTTTATGCTGTATAGCAATCAACATGTTCATTAAAGCTTTGAAATAAAGAATACTTGAAAAAGTAGCTGCGAAACTGACAAGTGTATATTTAAGAAAAGGGGGTCATATCAAACATTGACTAGTTAAACGCATTAACTTTGTGGTTTGCACCTATAATCTTTACATCAGAGAGATAAGTGACTGAACTATGCTCAGTGAAATTTTGGTGCATTTTAGAGGAAAAATAAAGGTGTTGTGTTCAAGTAACAAATGTTCCAATTTTTTTTGGACCACCCTGTATACCCATTTCCAGCCCAACACTTGATTCAAAACAAAACATATACAGGGTGTCCCGAAAGTATGGGCCCCCCCCCCCTAGGCAGACATATTCCAGTGTCCTCATAGTATGTGTCATATATCATTTTAAAGTTTATCCAAAGTTACATTGATTTGCCAAGTATCATGGTTTAACTCCCAAATGGGAAAAAGTTACAGTCATTTTAAAAGTTAGTGTTTTGTCAAAATAAAGTTCAATTTTACACCACATTACTAGTCAATGAGTCCCCCCTTGGCCAAGTTAACAGCAGCAATTATTTTCAGATATGACCTTAAAAGCCCTTCAAATAGGGGTGTGGAATTTTATAACCCTCTTAAAACCTGTTAAGGCACTTTAGAAGAGTTTCCTTAGAATTTCTACCCTCACCATTCTCTTTTTCCAACTCAATATCCATCCGACTCAAAAAAAATTGCTGCTGTTAAGATGGCCCGTAAGGACACATTGACTAGTGATTTGGTGTAAAATTGAACTTAATTTTGACCAAACACTAAATTTTGAAATGTCTGTAATTTTTTCACATTTGAGAGTTGAACCATGATACTTGGTGAATCAATGTAACTTTGAATAAGCTTTAAAATGATATATGACACATACTATGACGACACTGGTATATGTCTGCCTAGGGGGGGGCCATACTTTCGGGACACCCTGTACTTGGGTACAAGTTGTCTTGGGTATGAGTTGTCTTGGGTACGAGTTGTCTTGGGTACGAGTTGTCTTGGGTACGACTTGACTTGGGTACGAGTTGTCTTGGGTACGAGTTGACCAGTTACCTAAATGACTACCTTAAAATTGATCAAGCATGGCCAGAGAGGAGCTCTTCAAAATAGAAAGGGAAAAAGAAAAAGTAATCAACACAATGTAATCAACACAAAATTACATTCATATTATTTACAATGCCTCAGATGAATGTGATGATGAAATTAAGAGGTTAAAATTCAATGTCCAATTTTAAAATGGCAAACTAAGTTGGATCAAAATAAGGTTGGTCGAGGCACATCAAACATGATCATTGATAATTATAAGATTATATAATTGTTTTCAATATTTCAATTTCAATATTTTCAAAATATCTCCATTACTTACTCATTGTTTACTGACTGATAAGTGTTCACAATATAAGTGTTCACAATTTAAGTGTTCACAAATTAAGTGTTCGCTATGAATTGAGATCAGTTTATCAGTTACGAATTCTGGCTAGAATAAAACACAAATGTGCACAATATGAATGTAATCTGGTAATTGATTACATTTCACCTTTTCAAATATGAATTTCAAAAGGCTTAATAATCTATGTTCTATTATGAAAAAAATCAAAATTTTGGAATACAAGCCAAAATGCGAAATTCTGCAAAAAAGTCTGCAATTTATTGCTGCATTTTTTCATGGCATTTTTTGTTGAACGAGTGTTAAAATCAAAATAAAACTGCTATATTTTTATTTTAATATTCTACCTCAAGAATAATTGCTAGTCACAATATTTCCAACTTCATGTCACAAACACATATACAAAGAATCAAGGAGTTCAGAATGGTACATGTAATAGTTAGCCAACCTCTGTAAAGCATGTTAGTGGGATTTTCATTTGGGTCAAAAATGACTCATTCATTATACTATTCACTTTAAATAAACCAAACTTACCTCGGAGGTGCTTCTTGGTGAATCTGGAATATTGTACTAAGGGCAGAGAATTGGTAGTCACTCTGGGTCTCACATGTGTACATCATCTACAACAGCGTGAATAATCAAATCATAAACCCAGATTCATCATACTGAGTCACTTGTAAGCTTTTATATGTATTGAATGTGAGGAGGAACACATTAGAAAGTGAGGACCTTTGCTGAACTGAGATACAACAAGCACTCATTGGTGGAATCTAGATCATATATAAATGGGGTTTGGTTGGTATCACCATGGGCTTTCAAATCTAGTTGAAAGCCCATGGTATCACCTTAAATAGCTAACCTGGGTTATGAACACACAAAAGAATGAATTGACAACTTTACTGATTAATTGCGAAAACACTAGTCTTCACCCAGTGATGTTTTCTTCACGTATGCTCACCTTGACAGGAAACTGCCTTCCCTCCAAGTATAATACTGGAGCGTCATTGAAATAACGGGAAAACTGGTCAACGTCCATTGTTGCTGACATCACAATGATCTGAATAAGAAAATATGAAATTTATCACTTGACTGGCCTGTAAAGAAAAGTGTCAGTTATTCCTGTGACTATATTTGTCTATTGTATCTTCTTGTACAGTAGGAAAGGTTTTGAAATCAGCAAACAAATATTTTCAAATGAAATGAAATGGCACTGTTCAGTGATGGTTAGTCTGATAATTTGGAAAATGTGATATTTTGGTAACAAGAAAGCTAATTCCTCCAAAACAAGGAAAAAATATGAGCCTGGACCAACTGGACAAATGGCATATTTACTAAGACTCATTTTTAAAGTTATGTGTAGGAATCACAAAATTGGCTCTTGAAATCTATAGTTTGAAAATACTATAATGGAAATGGAAGTCCAAAACACTTAGACACAACATTTCGTAAACAGAACATTAATACAACAACATTATTTCTTACGAATACCGAAGCTGACACTGACACCGAAGGTGACATCCAATGCTGGTCACAAAAAATGGTTGTTATGACAAATAAATGATAATTTCTAAAATTGTATTATTTTTCTCAGCATCACTTGTGTACGGGTGGAATTTGTATGGATGAATTTCATAAGAATATGAATTTGAATGATCTTGAATATTTTTGCAGAAAACAGTTTTGTTTGTTACACTTTGTGTATCATTAAAAGAATAGATGGACGCACTTTAAGTGGGGTGATTCCTCTTTGCCTTCTCTGGTGTTGGGCTGACTTAACAACCCCAAACAAGACATCTGTGTGAATCGTGCGTTCATGAGCCTCATCCAATAGGACAACAGCATACCTGAAATAACCCAAGAACTGAATAAACATAATTGAATATATTTTCCGCAACTGTGAAATATTTAGGAAGATTCCCTCATTACATAAGACTACAACACAGTTCACTTGTGAAACAGCTCCATTTAAAGCCAATGAGAAATCCTTAAAAGCAAGCCCAATACCCTGTTTAAAAACCTATTCTTACTATTAAAATGGATTCAAGCTATACTATCCCACATGAATGTACTTGTTGAGATTCAATCAACTGGAGTTCGGTGAAAATGAGGATTTCAGCAAGAGTGCATTGACATGTAATGGGGATGCAAAAATATTGGTTAGTTCTAATTAGTGAAGACTTAAATGAATACTACATGTATAAGTGGAACACCTGCCAAGTGGAACACTTTTTAGAGGTAGCAAACACATGATCCACTTGCACAGGTGTTACACTACATGTAGTTACCTCTTGAGCAGTGGATCCAAGATTGACTCCCTCAATAGCATACCATCTGTCATGTATTTGATCTTGGTCTTTTCACTTGTAGTGTCATCAAATCTCACACAATACCCAACCTGAAATGTCAAATATATTTTTCACAATATGGAGCAACAAGGTGTTAACATGCAAAATGTCACCACTTGCCATTTGTTACAGATGCCAACCACAAACACTGTCCACAAAAAAGTCGGAGACTATAACAATGTCACCAATTGTGGTGGTGACATAATGACCATCCATGCATAGCACTGAGTAAACCTGACAGATGTCATGGCTTTTGAATTTAGATTCTGATCTATATATCAAGAAGGATTCCAAGCCAGAGCAGACAGAAAGTTCCCCCAGACTGGAATAGAAATTTAAGTCGACCAATTATGATCTAACTTTTTCAGTATTAGACATATGGATATCATTAAAATATAATGGGTAGTAGTCTTATAACAAAGGGGCATGTACGATTAAATAACATTTGATGAAGCATTGATTAATATTTATATGGACATCAATATCAATAAAGTCATTGAACTGAAGTTCAGAGCTTATTTTGTTGGCTTAAATTGCAAAGATTCTGAAAAATTAAATTGTGAAAATTTCGATACAAATTTTCAAAAATAGTCTAAAAATACACTTGTATAACTTTTGTTTGTACTGCTTTTAATCATTTTTAGTAGTGTGTATATGATGCATGTATTTACATTCTGTAGTTACTAGTAAGAATACAAAATCTGCAGTTAACCTGACAGAGCTCATGCCTTTGGAATCAAGATTCCGGTCTATCTCGGAAAGAATTACAATATGTCAATAAGACAATCAATAATAATAGGTATTTTTTAAAAACCATGTTTATTTATTCTATACATGTATAAAGAGCCAAAGTAAGAGTGCTTTTATAAAATATTATAATACAAATAAAAATTCATTCAATATATCTATGGAAAGAATATTCATGATGAGATTCCAGAATCAAAACATCATGAAAAACTTTCAAAGTGATCAATATACATGTACATGTACCTGTACATGTATATACAGAATTGATAAAAGCTCTCAAAGGAAATGAAATGAGTTTCGACTTAGCCCTATCCTTTTAATGAAAAATAAAATGATCATACATTGTTATGTCCTAAAAAAAATTATAATTCTATAACAACTAGAAAAAAAAATCAGCTATTTGAAAAGGCTTCTTACATAATTTTTACAATACTGTACTGCCAAATTTCTATACAAGAAAATAATAAGACATTCAAAAATTATCAAAATTTTATTTTGGATAGGCAGGTATGGTTATGACCTGTTCAGCATTTGAAATGTTATAACCTTATAACGATGAAGTTAAATGTCCAAGTAAAAATACAACTAAAAAAAGATTCATTTACAGAAGCTACACTGTAGGTTACATATAACATGTATGTTACATATCATTTTGTCATCAAAATTTTAAAATTCAGAAGCCTTACAACCAAAGCTTTTAAAATATTATTTGCAATTTGTTTAAAATTTGTTTATAATTATTTTTACAGAGTTTGCCCATAAACTTGCAGAGATAGTTCATACCCCCCTCTATATCCTAATCAATGTTATTCCCCAATTGCTTGTGGTCCTGAACATTGTCACCATTCAATGGTTGATAGCCACCATAGTGTTGGTGCCTGGTATGTCTTATATGTTCAATCCTGGTCATTGTTATTCCCCAATTGCTCGTGGTTCTGAATATTGTCACCATTCAATGGTTGATAGCCACTATAGTGTTGATGCCTGGTATGTCTTATATGTTCAGATAGCATCAACACACTGTGGAATCGGAAGTAGATGGATAGAGGGAAAAACAAGTGAACCATGATGAGCCAGTTGTTGCATCCAAAAAAGTGTTCTTGAACAGGGGATGCATTTGAGAGTTTTACCTCAACGATACTGTCTGCTAACCAATGACCAAAGTTGAGTATCAATACGAAACCTAGACACTCGGATAACCAATTATCAGTAGGGCCAATGTAGAAACTGGATAGCATGATGATCAGATATACTTGTTGAATTACTTGAATAATTTTGAAAGTATGGCGTATCAAACTAAGGACGCTGATGATGAGGAATTCTTGATAACTTTCATCATAGTACGACATATCGTGAATAATGTTAAAGTCGCTACATTTGTCTGCCCAGAAAGGATCGGTGGTTTTGTAGATTAAAGTTGGAATCACAGAGACATACAGGAACGCAGCATTAATAAATAGGCCAAGAGATGAGATTAACAGGATGACAGATTTAGTGTCAATGTTACCATACTGTCTCATTTGACCAGATTTTTTCAGTCTGTATAGCACATATGTGCAAACCATTATGAGTGCCAGGTCATAAATTGTTTTAATCCAGGTGACAATATAGATTGCTTTGCTGTAAAATGTCTGAACATATAAAAGACCCTCAAATGTAAACATCAGAGTCATAAACAGGATTCCAACAATCCATAAAAGTCCATAGCAATTCACATGATGACCTTCTTGAGGGTTAGCATCATTTGCACCAATCACATCATTGTTTTCATTCACTTCATTGTTTGCATCATTATTTCTACCAATCAGAGCATGCTGTCTATTCACATCATCATTTGGACCACCATCACCAATATCATCTGGGAAGTCAATCATTTCAGCATACATATTCATATGACTGTGCTTTATATGAGACCAAGTATGTAGAAGTAAACTAGTTGCTAGGATACAGAACTCCATCTGAACAGGGTAGAGATAAATCTCTACATTGTCTGCTGTTGTCTGCAGTGCTGTCTCACCATGGAGACACTCATTCGCATGTTTTTGTATAGCAGGGTCAAGCATTGTTGTGTTATACTTGTTCTGTTCTGGGAATATATTTTTACAATTGAACAAAAATGAGTATATCCACAAGAACATGTTTGTTCCTGACGCTAGCATAAACACATAGGATTTTTCGATGTTTGGATTGTTCTGAATGTTGCCATAGTTACACCACATCAAAAACAGCAGCTGTGATGGCATGTAAATCAGAGGTTCCAAGATCAGCAATACAAGGTTGATTATTTTTTCCTCATATAGCTTCTTAAAATGTTTATACACATTCAAACATTCAGCTGTGGCAATGATTCGAAATAAATCATAGATGAATGTTCCAACAAGGAATACAGTTAGGCAAATGAATGCTATTCCGTGTGTATCAGAGAGCCTCCAGGGAACGTACCTCCATTGAGTTTTATTCACCCTGGTAAACACAAAGAGACACATAACAGTTGTTACTTGTAGCATCAGTGACATTACTAATAGAACAGTCTCAGTAACCCCATGTGATTTATCAGTAGTTATCCAGCGAGTGAGTCCAATTGTTCCAAACATTGCCAGGAATACCACCATGAGTATATAACTCATTACAGTCCATTTTGATTGTGCCATATTTGCATAAAACGTTCACCAGTTTGTTTCTGCTTACTGTATAATATACTTTGATTAAATGCCTGTTATTTGGGATTCAATGCCTGTAACTCGCTGGACTGATTTCTGCAGTCTGTTAATTATTGCTTATATTACAAAACGAAACTGTAAAAATATCAAATTACAGTCTCTTTAAAAAAGTGATGTTGACTCACCACATTAATGTAGCAGTTTCAGCTTTAGGGTTAGCAGGTATCCTTTGCAAGAGTTCTATTTAATCTAAACTCTTTAAATGAAATCATTTTTTAAGATCTAAGTCAATATCAAATAAAAAATCACAACACTATATTCAAGCATATACTAGTATATCTAAAATTGAATTCACATTCGATCATGACTGTATTCATGTCTATAAACTGTAAAGTAATACCTCAGCCGGTATTTATTTGTTGATTACAATACCTGGCCTGAACTAAGTGTTTCATTCAGTGCACTGGAAGTAGGAAATGAAGTGACAATGTTGAAAGATTTTGGTGAGTTTTCATCAGATATCAGATATAATAGTTAAAGGTATCGAAAACATTACAGAAAATGCTTGTGCCTAACCCTGTCATATTTATTCATTGATATAATACATGCTCTTTCGTCTGTCTCTTTTTCTGAATTCAAACTTCAAAAAGGCCATGAAAACTACATTTGAGACCATGAAGATCTTATTAGTATCAACTTTGAAATCATTTGAAAAGTTAGAGGGATTGTTGATCTATTGGGTATTCAGAGTAGTTCAACATGACATCTCTATGTTTTTTACTTCCTCCTTCTCAGAAATTCAAAAAGAAAGATATCTGAAGAACAGTTCATCATTCATATATAACACGCAGGGATGGATCTTGCATTCTACCCACACAGCTCCATGAGATTCTTTACTTATAATGTAAAGCCAATTCCCCTTTAAATTAATTTTGGTTTGTAGAAAACTAAATTGCTTGTTGCATTTGTTATTTATATTCAAGCTGTTTAGTTTGGTTGGGTGATCAGTACAAAAGACTGCAGTGTGAGCTTGTATGTTGATTTATACCTGGATATCCCCATTACTATTTTCTGTGTAAAAATCAGTTTCTAACAAGGCATCAACATGCAAAATGTCACTACCTGCCATTTGTTACAAATGCCGTGATTTTGTTACAGACACCAACCACCAACTGCACAACTACGAACACTAACCACCAAACACCATACATGAAAAAGTTGGAGACAATACCAATATGTCACCACTTGTGGTGGTGAAATAATAAACCTTTAAATGCATTCTTACCCAAGATACAATTCATGCCCCCTCGAAAATACATGCTTGAAACTGTGAAATGATGGCAGAATACCGTTGGAAAGTTTTTACCTTGAACCAAATAAATCCTACCCCTACCACTTTGGTAGAGTATTGTAATTAAATCTACAATGCTTTAGTCTAAATGTCTTACCAATGCTCCAACATCTTGCCCCTTCTCCTGACTGACCCTTTGAGCAACAGTAATGGCTGCCACACGTCTTGGTTGTGTGCACGCAATCATCAGGTTACGATGCATCCCTGTCTCGTAAATGTACTGAAAGTGAGATGTTGCATGTTTGTGAAGGCTCATAAGGGGGGGGGGGGTTAATTGTCTAAAGGGGGGGAGGGGCGTGAACCTCCCCCCAGCACCCCAACCCCTGCAAACAAATAATTTTTCCTATTTTAAACCAACCCCCTTTGTAATGAAAAGGGCAGTGGCAGATCTGGAAGCTAAGAATGGGGGACCCACATTTCTCAAGTCTGAAAAAATATCTGCAATAGAGATTTTTGGGCCCTTAAAACCAAATATTGGACCTTAATTTTTAAAAAATCAAGGCCCATGTTTTGATAATTTGGACAATAATTGGATAATAAGGCCCTAAAAGTCAGGACAATCCTGACAATCTGGAGGGGAAGTGGCACAAAAATGTCCGCGCTTGCGTTGAGAGAAAAAAATCGAGCGCAGATTTTTAAAAACAACTCAAAAATTTAAAAAAAACTATGCTCAGTAATTCCAGTTTTTATCTCAATTGCCCAGTTTATGTGGGGAAGAGCAGGTTTTCTTTAGAAAACGCAAAAAAGGTAGGTTCTCTTTTTCTTAGATCATCAAGGGGGGGGGGGCTCAAGTCCCCCCTGGCTACGGGCCTGTATAATCAAATATACACTTTCCATATTTAGCAAAACAAAGGAAAATTCTTTAAAATTGTCTGTATTTATCATCTAAAAATGTAGTTATCATTTCCAGTAAGCTGCCATCTTTTCCGTAAGCTGTAGAATATATCAGTAACACTCAACCATAGATCAATATGATATTTTATCATTTTGAGGATGTAACATTACTCTAGTTGTACATGTAATTTACATATCATGTTATAATACATGTTCATGTATTTCAATACACAAATGGTTAAGAAAAATAATTTAGCCTTTGTGTAACATACCTGGGGTATCTGTGTTGTTTTACCGCTAGCTGTTTCACCAATCACAATTGAGCTATCATTTTGACGAAGCTCATGGAGAAGTCGCTTCCGTGCTGGAAATATTGGCAGATTTTGCCGCTGTGCTTGTATCTCTTGCCATGTTGGGCTGTTATTGGATCCTACATTAAAAGCAAAATTAAAAAAGACTTTTGATTACATTTAATTTTCAAAGGAGGAGTGTGTCACAAGACACAATTCTTACAATGCAATAAAGCACAATATAAAGCAATACAATATTAAGCATAATATAATACAATAAAGTCAAGTACCATACCCTTACCATACTAAAACCATGAGGCAGAGTTAAAACATTTGGAAGTGTTAAAAGTAGAATGTACATTTCTTAATAACTGAAATAGAAAGACACTTTGTTATCATATCATACATCTTAAAGATGTGGTACCCTTACCTGAGAACTTTTGTCGCTTGGCAGGGGTTACTGATTCCATATCTGATTAATGTGTCAATCTGAAGTTATAAAGTTAACATGCATGTATGCATGGGTGGAGTCTTTTATGGAAAAAACAATGACAAGATGCTCTGGGATAATGTCACTGACAATTCCCAAAAAACAGAATATTTTTTAAATGAATTAAAATCAACCTCCGAAAACATCACCATATGAGGGGTGATCATATATTCAAATGTTTACGCAGACTAACTTATCAACCCAGCAAAAAAAAGTATAACAGAAATATTTATTTAGAAATGGTTGCCATAGAAACCCAAATTAAGGGACCTGGGGCAAATAAAAAATTGTGAGAGTGACCCTAAACCATATAAAAATAAGCTCATGAAGCATGACAAACTGATGTTGTGATTTTCACTGGTACCCCACTGTAAATCTGTTCAGATGATTACAATACACATTTGAGATGATTTTCACTGGTACTTCACTAGATTACATCTACACCAATCACCGAATGGTCCATTCATTTCAGGTAACAAAATGTTGGAATCTTAAAGGTACTACTTTTCTTTGGCCACCTTCTACCAAAAGTGTCATTAGACAGTGTGCCATGCCTATAGTATTCACATACCAAATATGAACAAAATCGCTCAACTACTTTTCCAGTTAAAGTAAAATACGTTAAAATGGCGGCCATTTTGAAAACTGGCCACCTTCTACCAAAAGTGTCTTTAGACAGTGTGCCATGCTTATAGTATTCACATACCAAATATGAACAAAATCGCTCCACTACTTTTCGAGTTATAGTAAAATCGTGCGAACAGTATTTGAGTTATTGCCCGGACGGACGGACGGACAGATAGACGGACGGAGGCGTTCCCTTTATCCCTCCGAACTTCGTTCGACAGGATAAAAATAAAAACATGATTATCTCGTACAGGTACATGTTGATACTTGATTAAAAAAGAAAATTATCATAATTATGACAATACAGAAAGTGAACATTCTCCCACAAATTATGTTTGTATTGGAATGTGTTCTTGAATAATTTCCCACAATGCAATACTCGAAGAGAACATCTTGATACCTCTTATTCTTATTGGTCTTTTTTGTTTACTTTTACATGATATTGAATATATTTTATGCCTAAATCATATTGAAAATTGATTTTTATTCAAAATAATACTAAAACATATACATTTATCTGATTATCTGAAATATTACCATAAAAGGGAAGCATGGGTTGCTCATTTTGAAGGTCTCATGTTATTACACAGAGTTGCATACCCTTCTAATTGAAAGCCCATGATAAAGAGAAGCTTACTTTTACTTTTCCCTTGGCCTATGGCCAGAATAAGCTTTTTCATTTAGTCCAAGGTGGTCCATATGCCATGAGTTCTAGCCAAGTAAATTGGCTAGAGACTCGAGTAACCTGGTGTTTTAGATTCTGTACACAGTGAACAGAAGCACCCCCAGCCCTTACATTGGACTGTAATCTGTATCTGTCATGGAGAACTTCTAGACTATATCCTCTCGTCTGAAATTTTTTGAAATTTGGAATGAAAATATTCAGACTGGATTCTCAGGATATTCAGTCTGTTGGATATAGACTAGGAGAACTTCTGTGTTTACGAAAAAGACCGACTCTACCAACCACCGACCAGTCGGTGTTTTCCACTGGTAGCCTCAAAACAGGGTTTGAAGAAAATGTGTTAAAGACCAACCATACATGTATCATGTAAGAGACCGACCATCTTTGTAGCCTTAAAAATAAATTATTCGATTTTGAATGTCAATCGAAGGTAACGTTTTTAACGATTTTGTTCCTTTCAACAAAAGACAAGCAAACAAATCACAGCATTACGGCACCACGACGATGAACTACGTTTTTCATTGTGATTTGTAATGATTAAATACATTTTTTAATCACAGATCACGACCTTGTAAAGGTAATGTAATATAGTCATTGGATTCCCAGTTTAAGTTTTACTTTATTCTAATTTTGCATCTTTATGTACATGTTTTGTGTAAAAGACCGACAGCCAACCACCAACCATGTGTACCCAACTATGGAGAGTGACTGGTCGGTGTTTTTCATAAACCCAGAACTTCCCATTACCGTGATTCTGTATGATAGGCTGATGTTATAGTCTAGATCTCGATTAGAGATTCAGGTCACACATATTCTGAATTTTTGAACTAGACATATAACAGTTCAAAAACTACTTTATTGTCCAAATATGGTAACGTCTAAAAACATCAACAAATTGAACATGTGGTGAAAAATCTAAATTCACATTTAATCAATAACAACCAAAAATAATTAAGTTTTAGACTAAGGTAAAACCTCGAGACGTATAGTTACCTAATTATTAAATATTCAATTACACATTAGGACATCTTGGTGTAGCATATTTGTCAAAAATCGTTGGAATTTTTCAAATAAATAAAAATTTACTTAATCTTATGGGCGCAGACATCTTGGATATATTGCTCCGATTTGATTGGTCAATAAAGTAGACCTATATTTTAACCCGAGAAACGGTCACCGCGACACCGTGTGGTTGGGGAGCGAAATTACAAAACAAATATTGAAATTTAAAAATCGTCTGATCGTGAATGAATCAGGGTAAAGTAGTATATATTGGATCACATTTATTGATAAAGACTCTACTTGCATCGGTCTGGTAAGTTCATTGATATTTTTTTGTTCAATCTATGTTTCCAAGATATTTTCAATGATTTTGCAATCTCATCTGAAACAGATTCAGAGGGAGAATCATCACAGGATCTTGTAGCACGTTTATGATGACTGATATGGGGCTGCCTGATATGGGAGCCTGATTCTTATACTATAGGGCCTATCATAGTGCTCATCTCATATCATAGTGCTACAGTTGGGGACAAAAATAAATGACAGGTCGATTTTCGATCACCATTTCTTAATTATGGTCGTCTGAAAGCCCATAATTTCCAATATTGTCTAGATACATATCCCTTAAAATTTGTATATTTCACATTTTGTATAATCTCATCCACTGATGTATGGCCTCTTGAAAATTCTCTTATTTTTAACATGGGAAATTCTCACTTCAGCAAATCCACCTGTCATTTATTTATGTCCCGAACTGTATGTGTCTCTGTGAGAATCATTTGCTTACCGGCATATGTCTCCCTCACGGATAGCCTAGTGGGAAGTCCTCCATCTAGGGGACAAATAATATAAGTAATATATCTGGAGGACTTCCCATAACCGTGGTCTCCCTCCCTCATATTTTTCAATATTATATAGAGAATATAACAGAGGCGGGTTCACTTACTCCCCTGACAAATATTACAATGGGGTTCACTTATCCTGTGCCAGGACTATTCTTGACGGGATCCTTGGCTCACATGGGGTACCTCGTTTGATATTTGGTATGGCTTACATAGGCGTAGCGCCCGATATGCCTGGTATGCACAGGCGTACCAGATGGTTGCAAATACACTCCAAGTACAACCAAACTTCAAAATTCTCCGGGGGCAGAACAGACCCAGACCCCCCTGAACACTCATTTTTCGCTTTGCTCAACTCATATTCTGGCCTGGTGGTGACGTACCACTCATTAAAATAGCGCTACTCCCATGGCTAAGGACCAAAATTTAAGGATCTTGTCTAAGAATGCCCCCTAAATTATGACTTGGTTTGTGGCAATGTTGTATTTTTCTACCTTGTTGGTACATGTATGAGAATGGTTTGGAAAATATGTTACCTCTTATTTGTATTGCATTGGTAGATAGTAGTTACACATAACCTTAATTCCAGGTTATTTTGGATCGTTTTCCTCAAAGATTTGCTTTCTCCCAGGGGCTTTAGACATTTTGAATGGCCTTGGTCTTGGATATTTGATACATGGTTTTGGTCCTATATTTGAACACTTGGTATGGCATTGGTCTTTTTTGGGCATTTGGTTTGTATTGGAACACATTGAAATTTGACAGATTGGCCGATTCTGAGGGTTCAGCCTAGGACAACTGCATACAATCATGTATAAGTGAACCCCTCGGGTAAGATACATTGTAGCCTCCTGAATCGGGCCTTTCTGCACGAATGGGGTGTGCATTGGAATTGACTTTCATCCACAGAATTACAGAATCTTAAATTTTGATCAAATTATGTACCTTTTTTGATCAGAGCAATTGTTCGAAGTTTTAATGTGTGAGACTTTATGTAGGATTTCTTCCAAGACCTAAATCCCGAACATTGCATCTCTAGTTCCCCTGTTTTTTTTTAAAACCCTTTTTGATATTGTGTTTGACTTAGTCTCTACCATTTATATATTGTACATGAGTCTTGTTTAATGTTGCCCATGCACTGATGTATTCTAATAACACACAAAAACACATTTTAGGCTAACAGACCTTGTGTTGGACTTGCAGCTAACATAGCACTTACCCGATCACTTTAACACTCTAACTGCCCAAGATGTCAGTGACACTGGTTTCAGTGAAGGAAACGGACAAAGGCAAGTAGAATAATTTAAGAACACAACTGCAGTTTCAAATACTAGTTTGCACTGCTTCTCAGTTAAATATTCATGGGGTATTTTCCAATTTCCATTTCATGTATGAGATTAACTGTGAGTGTCATCCATTATTTTATCCTTTTGACAGGTTACAATACAAACAGATTTTGATATGGGTTGCAGTGATCTGGTTGCATAATTATAATATTTTTTATTTTCTCAAATCTATGTTTATGAAAAGGACTGACAGGTAAAGAGAAATCTAATTTACAGTACAGTCAAAATATAATGCTATCTCAACAGTATTATATCCATTGTAATTCTAGAGACATGATACGGTATGAGTTATCATTTCTTTCCTCTATAATGAATTAATAAAGACTTTAGACAAAATGGGATTTTGAAATATTGTTATAGTTTTAAGTTTATGATAATATTATCACAAAAGTACATGTAACCAATGACTCATATGTCAGTTTTTATGATGTTGTATTAGTACCTAAGTCCTAAAACATTATTGTTACAGATTACGGTGCAATACACTGTACAGTAACACCTTTCTCAGTGAACTCCTCTTTCTAGTGAATACCTGTGTTAAGCGATTATCACTTAAGACACATTTTCCATTGACTCCTGTATAAAATTCCCTCTCTATAGTGAGTAGTGAACATTTATCTACAGTGAACACTGTTTTGTGGCTCAATAGGTGTTCACTTTACACAGGTCTTACTGTATCATTTTAGTTCACCAAATTTTCAGTTGCTCAATACCACGGGGTACCATAGAATAATTTTGGCAACGTACCGGAGAACGACATTTTACTAAGAAATGGCAATAATTTAGCACAATATATTTTTTAACTAGAGTTCTACTTTGATTTTGACAAAAGTAAGTATTCCATGCAATGGCTATTTCATTCATGAGTTTGTAGGAATTCTGTTGGAACCCAGTTCTGATCAAGTACAAAGTTATTGAAATCGGCGCAGTCGGACTTTACTCCGAAAGATGGTTTTTCGATTATTACTTTTTACAACATTTAAGTATAGACTTTTGAAAAAAGTACAGAATAGTCCTTATACTATTGAATAATTCTGTTATTTCTGATTCACACGACTCTGATTTGTTTAATTAAAAAAAAGTTTTAAAAATATTACTTAGGAACGTAACCGGAGCTGGGAATGTTACCGGAGCAGATCAGTTGAATTATATAATTTAAAAAAATAAAATATATGATTTAAAGCATATGTATTAATAAATACGCATTCGAACAATCCCGTATGTTTTTAAATTAGTATATGTGCTTTAAATCATATATTTTAATTTTTTGATTAAATAATTCAACTGATCTGCTCCGGTTACGTTCCCAGCTCCGGTTACGTTCCTAAGTAATATTTTTAAAACTTTTTTTTAATTAAACAAATCAGAGTCGTGTGAATCAGAAATAACAGAATTATTCAAAAGTATAATGACTATTCTGTACTTTTTTCAAAAGTCTATACTTAAATGTTGTGAAAAGTTATAATCGAAAAACCATCTTTCGGAGTAAAGTCCGTCTGCGCCGATTTCAATAACTTCGTACTTGATCAGAACTGGGTTCCAACAGAATTCTTACAAACTCATGAATGAAATAGTTATTGCATGGAATACTTACTTTTGTCAAAATCAAAATAGAACTCTAGTTAAAAAATATATTATGCTAAATTATTGCCATTTCTTAGTAAAATAACGTTCTCCGGTATGTTGCCAAAATTATTCGATGGTACCCCGTGAATACAGGTGTTATCTCCTGGGTAAAGGTCAAGTAATGTTCCTTCCTGCTTCATATGATCGCAGCTTCTGTAGATGATTAGTTAGAATTAACAACAAATTAACTTTCAAATGACTAATATTATTGAGAGTTGTTTAAGATCTTCTATGTTTTTCATGGTATAATACATGTTCACCCTGGAATAGCCTGACAACGGTAAAGTCAGATACCGTTTTCACAAATGGTGGACATAACCGTCGTTTCAATTAGATTTTCATGAACTCATTGTACCGTTAATAATGTTCTACCATCAATTTAACTGATCAAAATGAGATACGAGACAAATGGACACTGTACCATATGCTGTTGTCTTTCTAAATTACTCAAAATCAATGAGCATTGATAAAGAATTGGTTGAGAAGGTATTTCATGGGACTCTTGTCAGGAAATATTTAAATTTTGATTTGTAATAGCAAGATATTCAGTGTTACCGTTTGTCAGTGGTAAAGTCACCACCAGGAAGCTAGCCTTGTACTATTCATGTTATCAGTAACATACCATCATACAACACATCAATATAAAGTCATGTCCATTAATGTAGCTCTTCAAACTAAGTGATAACAGTTCATGAATTATGGTATGTCCACACTTGATATCAGAAATGTTTGTTTAATAAAGTTGAAAATAGAGCGACTGTCTTTCATAGCTTCTAAGTTCTCGATCAATCAAAATCGGTTATTAGTCAAATCTATACAAGAATAAGTTAAACTTAATTCAAAAAAATTAAGTTTTATGGGAGAAGAGTTTTGAAATTTCCCTCTTTTTGGAAAGTATATTGATACCTGTGTATCCAAAAGCCTCTCTTATCTGAACATCTCCCAATATGAACTATTTTTCTAGGTCCCAATTTTATAATTTCCTATAGACTTGAACATATTGGAAAACCTTGAAATGTCTCCTAATCAGAACGCTTTTACACAGCAGGCCCTTAGCCAGGATTTACCAAGTTCAGTTCAGTTTTCAAAAATTTCCAGGAGGGGGGTCACATTTGACAATTTTGGCCCAAATATGGCTAAAATCATTTGAGAAGTGCTCAAATTGAGAGTGCTCAAAATGGTGAAAAACTACATGATTTTGAAAGAATTTTTGGCCAGTTGGGGGGGGGGGGGTGAAACCCCCTGGCCTGCACAGTACAAATGGTGTTCAGATTAGAAAGGTTTTACTATACACCTCAACAAGTCAAGATTTAAGAGTGTAGATAGAGCTGAGATATTGAGAAGGGTAAGATAGTTCAGAATGAGCCATAGTAAGCCCTTTCAATTAAAGATGATAACTTCAACCATATCTAAAGCAGCTATACTTAAATAATTAACAATGGACTATATTTTACAAAAAATATTTTTCATGTTTTCACAATTAGGTTTCAGTTTTGCAAAATCTTTTTCTACCTCATATTACTGACATTAGTGTCTATGGCCAATCCTACAAGAAGGACTCATAGTCCTTATGTAATGCGAAATTAGTGTTTAACTATGAGGCATATAGAATGAGCCCTGATTAATGTCTGGTTCAAGTGCCACTTCTTCCATATCTTTCCATTTAGACCAAACTACACCATTATTGCAGCCTCAAATAGGATTAAGACTGGAAACTATGCGTTCATGTGAATTTTTGTCTATTTAGCATCATCAGTGTTTCATCTGATTCAACAATTTATAATCAACTATATGGAACTCATAGATTAATATTTCATGGTTGCAGAATTGCTTAGAGGAATTTCAATAATACAATTACCATTTGGACCTTAGTCATCTTAGTATTAGAAAAGTTGGAGCAATATACACAATTTGGAGAATTTTCGAAATTAACCATTTGACACTTAATTTTGTGATTTATAAATTTTGAATTGTGACAAATGAATAAAAGGGTTAAAGTCATTGAATTGTTATGACAATACTCCTGTGTTTTACATAACTACAGCTGTATTCATACTTTGACACTTAAAAAACTAATTAGAATCTAACCTGCTTCTATATTATAATATGAAATAACAATGTGCTAATAGATACATTTGTGACATATTATAAAATTTGATAGAGGGCATCTTTTCTTGCTGAGAGTGCAATATGGCGACTGAGATACATACTAAAGGAAATGAAAGGAATAATCAATATACCTATAGTCCAGTTTCACAGCAAGGTAGGTCTGCAATTGATAATGGAATAAATGTAGGCGTTAGATCTCAATATTTGCTATTGTATATAGTCTTAATTATCAGAATATATGCAGTTTGTCATATTGTATTTAGTTATGATAATTGTATTGTCTGGAACCATTAGAATAGTCTTTCTGATTATCTAAATTATCTTTTGACCTTATCTAACTTATAACATCTTACAGTAACTCTAATACTTTACATTGTAGCTTTCTATATGGGCCATGGGGCCTTATTTAGGTCATTAGATCAGAAACCAATTTTCTTTATAAGAATGGATGATTAGAACTGAATAGATAAGTGAAGTTTGTGCCAAACCATGATAAAGTACATGTACTGTAAAACATCTTGAATTTGCGTATATTCGCTTGAGTGTAAAATTGCAGATTCAGAATACCAAGAATCTAAAATTGTTCATCACAATTTTTTTTCTTTTGATAATACAGTACATTCATAATAGCCTCAAAGTGGTGAGTTGAAAGCTATAATGAACATTAATTCTGACCACAGCAATCTCGGTCATTGCACTGCATCATGGGAGTTTCGACCTAGAAATATTTCTCCACTTGTTCCCACATAAACAAACCTTAAATATGCAGTAATGTTATACGAAATATAAAGATTCAAATACAAGTATTTTCTCTGATTTTCTCTGAATATGCAAAAAGAAACAAATCTGAGAAAATTGCTCCCAAGAATTCAATGTGATTTACAGTATTATGAAATACCTCACACTAGATATGTGGCAACTGGCAAAAGTGGCAGTATCCTGTTATCCACCTCTTTCAAAAAGAGGGGCTGGGCTGGGTTACTGTACTGTAAAATTGTCTTTAGATCTATAACCTCTCATCAGGGTTAATAGTCTAAAGATACATCTGTATAGATTTAGGAATTTGTTTTCTCTGTAAATGTTCTGGTAATTTTAGACCCAGATTACACAATAGATTACAGTTTGTTGCAGAATGTTCAATCTGAATATATAGCTATCATATCCTTGGTCCAAGTGTATTTCAATTTTTTCCATAGCTTCGTGAGGGCAGATCTTGAGGATGAGCTATCACCTATTTTGTCGATATTGTATTATGAGAGAGTTAACTTGAATCTCTAGGAAACATGTCAGAAGATCACTGCATCATTGATGAAATAAGATGAAAGAGTGGCGGATCCAGAAATTAAGGCCTATTTTTTGAGGCCCTAAGAAATTTTGGGGCCCAAAAACTAATGAATGACTCTAGTTAAATGGCAGGGACTTGGTTGGGAAGCTTCTTGGGAGACATTTGAATATAGTTGATGTCACCCAGGCCTTATCTGTTGCTTAACAGTTTATATTAAGTTTAGTCAACATTTTAGCTGCCAATATCTCAAAGTATAATTTTATTTGATAGATGCATAGCATTTCATCAAAGAAATACATGTATATCTTATTGTACCATTGGAAATGAACTCAAGCTCTTGCAAATGGCAGGTCTGACCACTATTGTGAACATTTTTTTACTGTGAAAAAATGTTCAGTGTTGGTAGGTGTTCACTTCAGAGATGGTAATTTATACAGAAGTCAGTTGAGTATGTGCAGAGGAAGGATGTCTATTGTTTACTTGAGATAGGTGTTCACATAGACAGGTTTCACTGTATTTGGATAATAGAAGTACATAACATGATTGTGTTACAGCCTGCTAATGTCAGACTTACATAAAGATTATCCGATAATTAAGTCATTCATTCTGTTATATTTCTTATTGATCCTTTGGACAAATAGTATTTGCCAAAGTATTCACTTCACAGCATGTGACCAATATGGGTTGCATTCTTTGACAGTAACATCTTAACAGTATCAGAGATAACAAAAGAACTTGATGAATGGGATTCATGTTCAGAATATATTTTTCTCTTTGAATATTAGAAACAAAATTCTTACTATTTTTATTCTTTACTGTCTATAAAATGTCAAAAACAGATCCAAAATGTTAAACATTTCAACCTTTTTGAGAATCTATTTTTATGTCACCACAAAAAGTGGAGACAAATTGTTATAGTCTCCCAACTTTTTTGTGGACAGTGTTCAGCGTCGGTAAAATATTAGGGATGGGACGGTTCGTTTCGGTTCAGTTCGGTTCAGTTCGGTTCGGTTTTTCGGTTCCCCGGCCGTCGGTTCGGTTTTTTCGGTTCGGTTCATTCAATTTAGCGATTGTTATAGATTGAATGCCTTTATCTCGGACTACACTACTGATTGTCACTTTATTTTATTACCCACAATAAAATAACTTATTTTACTTGTAGAAGAAACCTTTTTCTTATAGGCCTACTATCTTGCAAACGCTAAACTTATGATGTCTTTTCAGATGTCGTGACATCTATGATGCATTTCCTATATAGGAACTCAAATATGGATGCTTTGTGCGCGCAAATTTATACCCTATATCACAACAAATATCCCTACAAATATAAATTTGCGCAAATCAATTATGCCAACATTATAATATTATTGTGACGATTTTTGATTTTGATTTTTTGAATTTCCCGCATATTGTTCGCTAAAGCGACTTGTTGTATAGCATTTTCTGAGAACACCCATCACACTACCCTACCTCGATAGCGCATGCGCGAATTTTTGGGCTTTCAACCACGTCGCTTTTGAGTATTTCGACTGCTTAGTCAAAAGGTTAATACATTTGGTGCTCGGAGTGAGTCAATATTGCTATTCGCTGAACTTCAGTGATGCAATAGTGAAGTCCATGTTCCAAGTTATACGATAGTTGAAGACAGAATGTAAATAATATCGTTTTAAATTTTAAAATATTTGATATGTCATAGTACACGGTACACAGATGCAAAAGTTGATCAATACAGGGTACAAGGAATGTAAATTGCTCAATAGTACAGGGAGCGAGAAAGTAAGCTGATTATACAGACATACTATGTCCCGATCTCATGTACATTTACGTTGCAAACAGTGAAAATAATGCTAAAAAGGCCGCCTGTTGATGCTTTGAGGTGTCATAAATTGTTATTAAATCCAAATAAAGTAAACATTATTTTGTAGATTTAGACACGGGCTTTCAGGTCGTATACTAGTATGCATTTTAGTCATTAAAGAACGCTAGATTATACGTGTTACTAGGGTATCAAATTGAAATGAAATAACGAAATTAAATATGAACACGTTAACGATAAATGACTATCCGCTATCAGGATTAATGACTATCCGCTATTCAGAATAATTAAAATTGCCTGAACTACATGTAAAGAATCTTTTTATATAACCCCTTGAATGGTCTAATTCACTACCGCCCTCAAAAAAACGATCATTTAAAATATTTTGTTCAAAATACCACCATGCCACGACTTGAGAGCATTTTGTTCTTCACAATTTGCTGTAGCGCTGATATGACATCGTATTTCTCTATTATTGTAAAAAAAACTAATACCAGATCGATGAAGTCTTATATGACGTGTTGAATGTCAGATGTTTTTGGATGGTATCTGCTCCAGTGATTTTGCATTTAATCATTAAACGCTCATCACAAGACACCTCGAAACAAACATTATCCTCTTTGTGACAAGAAGAAAAATGTTTCACAATATGTTATGCCTTACGGCAAAGTAAAGATACATTTCTGGGACGACGTTTTTTTCATCTTAAGATTTTAGAAAAACAATTAATTCACAAAAATACAGTTGAATAACATACTGGAAAACGTATCCACATATAACACGATGACACGCAGTTTAAATAACAGTTAAGTGTTTTTTTGTTACATATCAATGTAACATTTTCGAAGGGAAACTTACATGCTCCCTGTACGTTGATAGATTTACTGAAATGTATCGTGTATTGCATTGAGTTTTGCTTCACTGCGACCACTATTATCTATCTTTGCCTATAGTGGTTTTTTGCCAACAATATTCTACAAACTGCTTGATGAATTAATTCTATGTCTGGTAGAATACTAGAAATAAATGTAAAATGCATTTTACGTTCAGAAATATGGAATTAAACCCACGTCCTCCATTTGCAACTTAGCTGTACCCTGTTTCCATTTTAAACGTGGTCACGTGGTAGGGTAGTGTGCCCATATCCATATCAACCAGACCAATAAAATATCGCTAAGAATGTCAAATTAAACTCCTGATTTTGCAATAATTAGTACATATTTCTTTCAAAAAGTTATTGTTTTAGATGTATAGTTCTTGTTTGTTTCATAATCACTTAAAATTAGAGTGGAATAAATGTAAAATGGAGCGTTGTCAGTTTGTTCAATTTTTGCCGATCTTAATAGAACATAGAAATTTTGTGTTGGTCCATTTCATGCCTATTTCTCTATTATTTCATGCATGTTCTCTTGTAATTATGTTGTGAAATTAAGGTAATTGAATATCCAAAGAATAAGCAAGTAATTTAAGTAGGTTAGGTTCAATATATCAGGGAGATTTAACCATTTCTCGGGCTTCCTAACCAAATGGGCTGCTAATTTTTATTTTAAGCACCTGGATACGAAACGAGTGTAAACGAGTGAGCTAGCATCAGACGAGGTAGGGAAATATCAAAAATGTTGACAAACACTGTAAAACAGTGTTTTATTTTTACTTGTAGGTCAAATACTGAACCGAAAATGAACCGAAAACGCGAACCGACAGTAGGGTAGCGATCCGAAAACCGATCCGATGGCTCTGAACCGCGGTTTTTCGGTATTTCGGTTATCCGTCCCATCCCTATAAAATATGGTGTCTGTAACAAAGGGCGATGGTGACATTTTGCATTTTGATGCCTTGTTAAAATGTTGAAATGCATACTTTCAAATTGAAAAAATAGATGTTACTTTGACATAACCATAGGGGTCTGCACTCTCATTATAACATAACTTTACAAATAATTTTGATACCAGGGTATATTAAGAGGTCATCTCATTCTAAGTTGAAGTCCCTCTTTATTTAGAGTATGTGTCTCAGCTGTCTTTTTGAGATGATAGAGGCTATATGGAACACACAATGGTCATTGTTACCGTTTCTATATACTATTTATAATAGATATGATATCATAGTTTAGTTCAATATACCCTGTTATAGTACATGTATACTTATCACTTATCTCAAACCTGTCTCTTTAGTATTATAATTTGTGAATCATACCTTCTTACTATCACAAAAATATAGGTGCAGGGGATAAACATTTTGCCGCCTTTGTGATATTATACCCTTATATGGCTATAGTTCTGTCGTGCTGCCTTCTCTGATTATGAATGGCCTATATTTGCATCATTTCCTAATATGGAGATCCAGTAATGTTTAAATATAGCAATGACTTCATACTGAACTCATTCGTTACTGGTTAATAATTAAGTTCAGTAAATAAATTAAGGGATGTACTAGATATCCCAGGTAGCATTTCATAAAAATTTCCTCTGAAGCCATTGTTTACCAAGTATAACATTAAATATCATTTGAGCATATTTTTATCTGCTCACTAATTGTTGAGAAAATCTCAGCTTGTTTGGTTTGTATTAATTTATGACTCAAGCAGTACTGGAGGGGCTGCTGAACTGTAAAGTTGTTCTCCAAAAGGTATTGAAAACTTCTATTGTTTTATCTCTAGAATTTATGAAACAAGACTGTTTCAAAGTGGCTCACGGAGAATGTACTATAAACAACGAGTACAGTTATTTTATATACTTACTTAGTTGTCGTGCCATCTTTTGATTGAAATAAATAATTTCGACCCCCATCACCAGTAATTCACTGTTCAACATTATTAATTACTTAAGTGCATCGATACTTGCTATTATTAGCACAAATGAATTATGTCTGTGGCAGTATTTTGGATATAATATTAATAAAGCATCAATTTATTAAGACTTGTATTTGCTAAAATCTCAGACCCAAGGTACTGTGGCGCTCCATTTTGGTTTACTACAAAATATGGAATAACCTTAATGTCTAATTCTGTATTTTTTCAATGAGGTTGTTTTCATGTTGTTTATTTTGACAATGGGCTGTTAACAACATTGACAAATTGACTGAGTGTGTAGCAATATTATAGCATAGCACTATCTTGTGTTTTCATTTAATTATTACATATGTATTATATAGAACATATATTCTTTTCATTTTCTTAAAATATATGAATTTTTATTTTGTTGACTTTGGATAAACTTCTCAAATGTAAAATTTTGTGCTTAATTAGTAATTACCTTGCAGTTTTCACTTCAGTTTTAAGGCAAGATGACTTCTGACCAATCCCATGTTTTTGCATTTTCTAAGGACTGAGGTTAGAGCAAATGAAATAATAAAGATGATTTTTTAGTCAGTTTTTGACATTTCCTATTAGTCCAAATAAGTAAAATGAATTGTGGTAAGAAAGAAAATTCCAGTGTTTTAATCTGCTCAAATCATTCATGTTTCTGGCCTATTCTGATATACAGCAGTTGTAGATTGCAAAATGTCAATTTTATGGTCTCTTAACAACGTTTCATGGCCCTCATGTTTTAGTTCTTATAATTCCAAAGTCCATAGTATGATATTTTAATTAGAATTACTTTTTGTCATTTGTTGAGAACAAAACACAGCAGATTTGAAGATAATGTGAAAGTTGATTATTTAATATTTTATCTGGATATATCTGAGATGCATTTTCCTGGATACCACTTGATGACACATGGATAACATAGGATAACAAAATAATATTTAGGATAATGTGTAATAACAATATACCTAGGTAGCCAAAAAACTAAAGATAACATATTGTTTACAATATGCAAGGAATTATATACAATTTGTTTGTAACAAGTAAAACACAAAAATATGTTTTATTTTGAGATTTATTAAAGTTACAACTTGAGGATTTGTGATGAACTGAACTATTTAAGTTTAAATGTAAAGTATGTAAAATTGAGGTTATGGATTCTGGTGTAATTAAAGTAAATGGTTTGAAAGATAGCAGTTAATTCTCATGGTACATGTACATGTACATATCTCAGCCTCACTGGCCAGAAAATAACAGAACAACTACTGGCATACGAAAGGGTACGCAGTTGTGTACCCTATATGATGGAGTAGTGCCCCTTTACACGGTCTGATGTAGCTCAGAACGCACCATTTAAGGTCTAAATTCAAAAAATTTCTGGGGGCATGCGTAATATATAATTTTGCTCGGCCTTCGGCCTCGCGTACCTGCTATCAAAATCCTGGTTACTCCACTGAGCTAGTATAAATATGGTATGATATTTATAAAATAGTTTGTTTTTAGCCAAAATCTGAAATATGCACATTGTTATCAATAAAATATAGATCAGCTTATGAATGCTGGCTTAGATTATAATACTTGAATCATATAGATTGATAAAGAAGAAAAAATTCTACTACACCAGAAAATTCTACTGTCATTTTTAAAAGAAAATTTGCATAGGTTGAATTTCACTAAAATGCCAAATAAGAATGAGCCAAATTAAGATCAGTCACAGAAATTGTTCAAATACTGAAAAGGAAAAATCTCTATGGTAACAATTAATTTTTGTGATCATTGGCCAGTTATTTTCTTATCTGAACTCTTGTAGCTTGCTTTTTATCTCACTTTTTACTGTCCTTTCTAACTGTAAGACTGCTAATTTTTCATGTGCAGTGTTTTAGGTTATAAAGATTTTTTTATATTGTTCATGTTTATGAATGTTTGTATATTCAAATACTGCCCCTTGTAAGGTGAAATTTTGGAACTGAAAGTGCAAAGTCACTCACAGATCAAATGATATTTACTTTCCAAAAGTTTCCTTAGCAATCAATAACAGAACCTTTGGAACGTATTTAATAGTGAGACATTTGGTCAATATTTAATTAATCCCCATAGCAGATCTTTACCATGGGTTAAATGACCAGTCTTTCATATAAGCAAACAGTCTGCATGTAATAATGTTCATTGTTGAGTTAGGTTCATATGAAGCAGATATAAATATCAAGAGTACAAAATGGAAGTTTTTACCTGCCATTTAGATTGAAATTTTGGATTCAACATGGGTCACCATATTGGTCAAAGTCTGCTTCTTAATGGGTCTAATTTTATCAGGGATTAGTGCCTGTTTATTTATCAGAACCTTGGAGACAGACCTGACAATTAACTGCTTACCTAAATTCATAGATATCTTTGACCAGATAGTGAAGTTCATTGTGTAGGATTTATACGCTCAGGAGCAGTCAAAGAAATAATATATCTTACAATTAAATTCAAAAATTCTTGGAAATTAGTCTTAAAATGGTGCATTCAAAAGTGGGTCCGTATGAAGTCCTAGGTAAGTTTTACTTACAGTTCTAATTACACATTTTTCATGTTACCACCATGTTGTTATATCTTTCATTTTTATGACTATTAAACAACATTAACAGTTTATACTTGTTACACTTTTGTAACCATATTTACAGGTATTGATGTTTTGGCTTTTGCTTATGCCTTTTTTCTATTTAATTGATATCTTTCCAGCGATTTTCCCTTTTCAATCTTTCACTACATGTGAATTATAACCTCACTTTTCCTTTATTAAAATATCGCTGAAATCCTCAAGTTGTAAAATGTTGTTACAGTATTTGTACCTTTTATTCAAAAATAATAGTTCTAGGTGTTGTCAAATGACAGTATATTCATTAGACTCTTATTATAAGGGTTCAACTAGCAACCTTTTAGAAGAATAATCAGTATTTTCTCATACTTATCATACATATGCATGAGCCTCAACACAAATAAGTTAATCAGAGCCTGTTGCCACTCAAAAACAGTTATGTGTGCTCTCTGATTGATTGGACACAAGAAAATCGAGACTTAATGAGAGGCTAGTGCACTGGCTATTACTCTCAGGGTGGAGCATGTTGAAACATAAAGTGTCAACCCTTTCCAGTCAGGAGGTCTCCCCAGCAGCCATATACCCCCATGGATATAATCAATTGACAAACAGACATAATCTTACTAGCTCATCCCCAGTGGCGGGTAGCCCCAGAGGATCAGACAATGCCCCTGGGGATGGCATTAGTCCCAGGGATAATCCTGGGGGTCATCACCTTCAGGGATGGGCATTTCCTGTCGATCGACAATTTTCTGGCAGTAATTCTGGTGTGATACCAAATGGAGCACATCTTAATTATGCTGGACAAAGGAAATTTCCTGGAGAAAATAACGGTCATAGAGCATCAGTTACATCCCAAAGAAGTGACGGGTTTCCAAACCCAGGGGGGTCAAGGCAAAATCTTAGGGGAATGTCAAGTTCAAGAGATGAACAAATCAACTCGAATGTTCCGAGTCGTTACTTTCCAGAGCCTAGACCAGATTATGACAGTAGGTATACTTATTCCACTTCACATTTCTTTGATAACAAAATTGCATTTGAGACAGAGAATCGTCTTGATCCATCAAGGTATTTCATGACTGAAGAAATACTATAGTATACTGATTTAACAGGATGAGAAGAGGGACAAACATAATTGAATGTTTGCATTGAAGTTGACCAAAGTGTTACTTATTACTTAATTTTGAACCAGAGTTGCACATTGTTGTATCTTGTTACACAAAGTTAGGAATTCAAGACCTGCCAAATGTACTGTTCCATTGTGATATTTTGTTTTTGAATATTGGACCCATTTAGATGCTTGATGTCCTTGAACTTTGTCTATTAGGATTTGTTATAGTGATCTCCCCAACATTTAGCAAGTTGGCGCAGCACCTACCTGAGATTTTGAAAATAGGCTTGCACCCACCTGGAAATTCATTTGCACCCACTTGAAAATGAGAAAAATCATAAAAATGGACATATCTTGACTAATTTTGGTCTGAATTGTGAAAATGAGTTGCACCCACTTGAGAAAAAAAGACCCCTGCATTATGTGACCACCAGAAGTGGTGACATATTGTTATTAGGCAAGGATTGTGGGTTCTACTGTTTGGTGCAAATTTTATTTCTATCATGTAATGTCTATATACTCTAATATAATATGATGAGGTATTTCATAAAATGTGTTTTGTTCTGTGGGATTCGCTACTCTTGCTGTTTTCTAGTTAAAGTTGGTAATAAGGCTTAATTGGAAATATGTTTTATTTCAAATAGGTGTTCTGCTTTATAGGTTTTACTGTATATTGATATAATTATATGATTACACACGTCCAGATAATAATCTAGTTATCTGATTGAGAACATGGTCAGAACACTCAGACCATTTTGACTATAACTCCACAAAGGCAATTGGTTAGTTATTAAGTGAAAGAAATGTTTGAGGTGAACGTTGACATAGCCCATTCTGGTTTATCAGACCCCCTTTAATCTGCCATTTGTAAGACACTTCGGAAAAATCATGAAGGGGGCGCAGTTTTCAAGATCGACCTTTCCCACTGTGTTTTATAGTGTCCCTTTAAATTTGATTGGTTTACCTGCTACTAAAAGTCACAATAATATCAGCCTCAATGATGTCCTCAGTAGGCCTGATATTTTCACTGAGCCATTTAATAATTGATCCGCACACAGCACATACACATTTGCCTTAACAATATAGGTATTTCTTTCAACGGTGAATATAAAGGTAGCACATATATAAATCAACCAATATTTTCATTCAGCTATTAAACATAAGCAGGTAAATTCCAGTACAGGGTTAAAAGCCGTATATTTTATATTGAAAGTATATAATACATAAGTACTCATACTTGACACAAACACAATTTGATAAAAATCAGCAATTTGCAGAATCACATAACTAGGATTTTATTATATTGGATATTTATATACTGGAGCTGGCAGGTATAATTTATGACATCTACAGGTATGCTGGTTTAATAAAAATCACTTCACATGTTGAAATGATCTATGTGTTTAAGTATATAGTATATCAGGTCTTGTTATTAAGATCACTGGCTGGAATGTCAGATAAAATAAAAAGTATATTGGCAGTAGAGCTGATTTTGTATTTTATTATAGCATGTAAATAAATGATAAATATGATACCTCTATAGGGGAATGGGACAGGTGTTCCATTAGCAACATGCAACAGATTTTTAACAGGAATTTTCAAATTCATAATGTTAAGATTATGATTTCCAATAATTTTGCCTGTTGTTGTTTTCTATGTTAAGATTATGGTTTCCAATAATTTTGCCTATTGTTTTTTTATTTGCTTTACCATTAGATGTAATTATAGAGAAATGACATGATCAAAATAATAACATAAAATAAATGTAGAAATATATGATATGATTATTACATAGGGGTAGCTAGAACACATGATTATGAATATTTCACCAGAATCAGTCCTGTTAATATTTGATCAGATTTGTAATTTGAATAACACATGAAACTGAGATGCGCCATGAAATGAATCATATGATGTGAAACTTATCTGTGATATTAGAATTGATATCAATAAGTTACTTGTACAAAGGAACTCTTAATTTATAACAGAGAATATTTGATTTAGGTTGTTCAGAATATTTTGGTTGTTGCAATGAAATTAAGGCATTCAGGAAAATGTGAGGATATTCATATATTAATTTATACAATAACATGTAATATTAATAGCATTCTGATTGATATTTCATGTACATGACATTATGAAGTATGCAGAATGACATATCTTGGAAACTCACAAGGGAGTAATTTTTACAGGAAAACCTCATCCCAATAATGCTATGGTCACATTTTCTCGCATCTTCAACACCGGCGCCTTGTCATTGAGTATTTTGTTCAAAACTGAATGCAATTTTGAACAATACTCATCAGCTGGGTGCCAGAACTGAAAATCGGAGCAAATCTGACCACAGCATAACTGCACCCCCCTTTTCTTGATCTTTCACAAACAACGGATAAACCAGATGGGAAAACCTGTATACGTGATATTCTGATTAATCTGTAGAGTGATCAAGAATTAGGCAGCGATTGTGTATAAATAAGATATGTACTATGAGCATCCTGTTGAAATGGGCACCCTGTAAAATTATGCACCCAGTTGGGAATTTGAAAGAGCAGGTTTTGATGGCATATCAATGAAATAAGTACTCTGTTTATTCCAATTTGCTTATTAAAGATCTTAAATTGATATATTTTCTTTTTTAGATACTCCAAAAATGACGGAGGAAAGTAATAGGACACAAAAGTTTCCGACGGATCCTCCGCCGGATTATGATTCAGTCAAACCAGTAACCCCATCTGAAATAGGTGAGTTAGTTTGTTGATATCGAATATAAGGGTTTTCCTATATGAGGGTCAGGATATTACCATTATCCTGGAGTTGTTGAGGGCTGAATGTTTTGTATCTAATGATATAGATATTCCTTGTGCTGGGAGATAACTCTATAAGGGATGGAGTTTGTTCAACTAATTGCTTCATTATTATTGCATATTAATTCTTCCTATTGGTTTAAACCATTTGTTAGGAAGTGATGGACCTTAGACCTTTTTTCCCATTTATGTAGTTATAACAACAATGATTGATATAGTCATAATCACCATATACTAGGTAAAAATATGTTAGTACATTTGGGTCCAGAGGCTAGTCCTAATGATTACTACTTTAGATGAACCTCTCTTTTAAGGAAACAAAATCAAATTTTTTAAGGGATAATAATTTGTCTAACCCTAGTTCAAAGTACTCCTTCAATCTATTCTATATTTTGTGATATTGAATAAAGATTCGATTGAAATTAATCGTCTGCCCAAGAAATGTACAAATTTACTTTTAATGATAGTGTGCTTTACTCAAAAGCGTGCAGGTTTCATATGCTTATATACTATTAATACTGACCCTTTATCAATGTGTATTCTGTACTGTAGACAATGACTAAGCATAAATATCAGATATGCTCTTCTGAAAGAATCAGGTGGTGTTAGCTACATACTGATATTGATGCTGTCTGTTAATTGCACTGTGTAATACAAGATATATCAATATTCTATAAATAATGATTGTGCAAAATGTCAGATATTTTACTTAGCAAATTACTTAATGGTGAAGGGGATCAGCTGAGATGAAGTATATAAATTCATAGGATGTAATATATAACAGTGTATATATGAGGGGGTATAATGAGTATAAAATTACCGAAAATATGCGATATTATGGATAAAATCACATGTTTCATGAGGTATAAGAATTTGACTCAATGTTTATCAACACAAATCAGAAATAAATCAGGCCTCCTTCCCTCCATAATACAGTATAACCATCAAATATTGAAGTTTGCAAAAAATGGTTCAGATAATTGTTTGCCATTTATAGCGCAATGGTCAGCACATCAATGATGGCATATTGACATTTATATACTGTCATCGTTGCAAATTAAAGCAACTTTTTAAGTTATATATACAGGTGGTCTTTTGTTATTTTTCAAGCAAACATGGTGCAAAGCGAAGTGTGTTGATATCTATTAATAAATGGATACACCATGCAATAAAATTGGTGAGAATTTTTTGGACTTGGTTTTGTTTCTATTTTGTCAATTTTATTTCTATAAGAAGGACATTGATAGTAATAATCATGGATTTGAAGAAATACATGTGTATTTCATAAAATGTTCAGTTACGAAAGCAAAGTTGAAAGCCGTCCATATCTTTTGTAATACGTGCAGGTATTTATTGATTCAATGGTCGCGTTATAATCTTTCTAAGCAACTTGGATTAGTCTCTCTGTGACTTATTCAAGTTTAAGTTCAGTCATTGATCAAACATGAATTACCTTTAACCCAAGTTATTGGATTGAAGTACATTGGATTTGCTGATGTACAATTTTTTCTAAATTAGACCAAAGTATTTTTTAACTGATTAATACATGATAAAAACTATGTGTCCAATCCATGTCCATATAAGGTAATACTCTCATTTTATTTCAGGGATATTTCCCTATTTACTTATTTGTTTAAGATCCATGATTGTCTTTTTGACATGTTGACCCAAAGTGGCCCCAAATCACAAGAGAGATCATGAGATGTTGTCATGGACAGGTCAAGGTCATGTTTTGAATATAAACAGAGAGGAGAAGAGTGAAATCAACAAGAATTTGGTTGAAGTAAATAGATGTATTGTGAATTTAAAGAAATCACCAATTTTATTTCAATTTTAGAAAAGATGATAAATGTGTATAATGAAAATATAGTTGAGCACTCATAAAAAGTACCTTTATTTTTGACCACTTTTACTTGGCACCAAATGATGGCCAACCTATAATGTTCAATGCTGACATAGTGATTGGTGGTCGACAATGTATTGACTTTACTTCAATGAAGTATATATGATAAAAAAGAAAATACCTGGACATACTGTAAGATACAGCCATTGTAGGATGCAGTGAAACATGTATATCTGAACACCTCTATAATCTGAATACTTCTAACTGAATACATTTTCACCAGATCCACTTTTTAATCTAACAATCTTTTTAATCTCACATGTGTTTGGTCAAACAAGCATTAATGTGGAGTAGACAGGTTTTACTGTAGCTCTATATTGCCATATTAGGTAAACATTGAGTTTATATGATCATCAAACTTTCAGTAGTCATTATTGATTAATTCTCATAGGTTACTTTGCCTCTCAATCGATTTACATTTGTTATGGAAGTGTTATCTTTGCTGATACAGTCCCTTTTAAATCTCTTATCTTAGGAAATATGGCCAAAATGATGATTTATTGCCATGTAATACAATGATATTTATGCACTTAGGTGTAGTGTCTGTTCAACTAGACTCTAATTGAAAGCCCATGGTATTACATTTGTAATTATTGTTATGGTTTTTAGGGGTTTTGATTATTTTTGTTTATGGATACCTGTTTATATCTGGAAAGATGATTAATAAGGAAATTGTTCTCGTTGTTTATGGATGATAAAATACTAACTTGGAATAATATATCTTGTATTTTGTGATGTGGCCTTGTGTGCTGTTAGATACTTGTACTTAATGATATATGTTAACTAGAAAAGATTATCTTAAGGTCTTCACTACTTAGAGAGAGGTGTTCACTTAAAAGAGTACTCTCTGAAGAGAGTAATCTTCACTCTCTAGGGAGGTATTAGTACTAGGGTGTGTTACAATAGAGGTGTTTATTTAAAAGTGTTCACTATCAAGTTGTTTACAGGAGAGGGGCTTGCAAGTATTTACTTGAAGGACTATTTAAAAGTCAGAGGAAGCTCTAGACAGGCATTCACAAGGACACGTTTTCCACATTATTGTCTCTGAATGTCACCTATATCTCATTTATTTCACTCTTGTAAAGAATTTGGTGAATGAAAACAAGTTCAGAATAAAATGAAATGTTTAAAAATGTTTTCTTGCAATTTTCTGTACAATAATATAGAGTTTAAACTACTTTTCCTAGAACTGGGTGAAGGTCATCTGTAGAAAAAACGTCATTGTAGTCATGTTTTAAAAGTGAAATAGAGTGGAAAAGAGTGGAATTAGTGAGGAATAAAATTATCAGGAATTGAATCCATACTCTAAATTATATAGAAAGTAGGAAAAATATACAGTTTATGTGATTCATAGAGAGAAAAAGCAAGAAGTGAAATGAAATTGCAAGTAAAGGCTGAGGAAGTAAACACCATAAACTATAAATTATTTAATAGAAGTGCATTTGTTTTTTATAGGATTTTTATTTGTACGCATCAAACAAAATATTTCACAATTTCATTCATAAAAGGTGAATATATAAGGATACATCTGAGAAAGAAAAACACAGTGCTCATAAAATAAAAGTACACTCATAAATGAAAAAGGCTTTATATGAGAGAGTGGTTATTGCGGTTAAAGGTCAGGATTTCTTCATTCCATTGACTCACTTGCACAGGATGCTCATTCTTCTAAAAATAGAAATGATGTTTCCCCTGATTTTTTTTTCATTTCTTGCATGGATATATGCCATGAGAACAAATCCACAAAGCAGTTTAATGAAGTTAGAAACATTATTTCAAGTTTCAACCTTCTTAACTGACTCTGCTGATAGCAGGGTCTTAGCTACTAATTGCTTCTTCCCTCCTACTAATTGGACCCCCATCCTATATACTTCTACCCTTTGCATTTGTTCAACTTTGCTTCCCAAAAGAGAGGGTAATGTTCTTCACCTCCAGAAGGATGAGAAGGGCTTACAAGCCTATCCTCTAGTCATTTACACATGGATGACTCCAGTGTATTCATGTTGTGAAATCCCCATGTCATTTCATCATTTTAAAATTTGTAAGCAAAGACCTCCAATATATTGTTTACGCTGAATGGTAAATTGAGTAAAAAATTGCAAAATCCAATGCAAACTCATATCTGAAATTTCTTCCAGTTCAAAAGGCCATCTTAATCATCTGATTAAAAAAATCAAAAATGTTTTAACACAAAATAAATCATACTTAAACTATTCTATACATTAATTCAAGTGCAAACATATGTGAAATGTTGCAATAAACACAACAACTTTAGAATTCAGTGATTTCAACAGGTTCAGAAATTTTAAAATCCAGAGGTATTTGTAAACATCCACTATTTTAGCTCGAAATACACAGATTTAGTTTCTGACCAAATTGGCGGTTACCCATTATAAAAACAGTCGTAAAGTAGATCAAGTTTGTACAACTCATGTAATCATATTAATCGAGAAAATGACAAAGATGATTTTTTTTAAATGACACTAAAATGTACACCGGCTTTGATAAATGACTATTATTTCCAAATTTTTGGAGGGTAGTGTACTAATATTTATTTTCTAGTTTGTCATTTTATTTATATATTAATGATTCGGGCTGGGTAAATCATTAATGATGAAATTATTTTCAAGTACAGCTTGATAAAAATTATCAAATATATAGGCACGCATTGCACCATTGCTATAAGATACAGTCAAGATATAGTTACATACTTTGAATCTTTAATTAAGTTCAGTAAGAATAACATTGAATATTTGGATTATTTGGAAATTATGAATAAGGTTGATACAGGGGATGGTCGATTATATGATAATCAGATAGATGGATATACAGGTGATGACTTATTTATATATGTAAGATAGGAATGGGGAAAAATGTAGTATTTTTCCTATAATGTATATTGTTTTCATTTTTGGCATAAACATTATGGATCAGCTCAAAGCATTACATTCTAAAGTAATCAGATTAGAGTTGTACTTGGATGTTTGATTTATAGCAATTTTAACCCTCTCCTTATATAGACTTAAAATTTGAATAATTGAGAAACAATTTTTTCCCAAAAATATTTGTTTTCAAAAATCTCTAAAATCACTTTTTAAGTTATGAAAAATAGTAAATGAATGATAAAAATGATAAAAACATATTTTAAAACTCTACATTGGGCCTTTAAATATCAAAAATAACCTGTTTTATCATATTGTCTTACAGATACAAAGAAACAGAATGGGGCTGCATCAAACTCAGCTGAAACTGCAGTTAAGGTTAAAAATGGGAAAGATGATGACAAAGACAACGAGAAAAAGGAGGAGGAAAAACCAATGGTCGGCTTTAGACAAATAGTGAGTAACATCCAAGACTAAGAAATTGTGTCATATATCTGTATATTAACAATTTGAGAAATTTAACTTGTACTTGATTAGATGTAAATAACAATTATATTTGCATATGATGATTTTTTAGAAAATCCAAATATCAATCAAATCAGCATTTCATGTTACTACCACAAGTGGTGACATATTCAACTTTTTGTGGATGGTGATCGGCATTCGACAGTTGGTGTTCAGCATATGGTTTCTGTAACAAATGGCAGGTGGTGACATTTTGCATTTTAATACCTTGTTAAATTGGGTTATGTTGGGAGAGAGGTGGGTTTTAAACCATATGTACTTAATTAGTGCACTAGTCTACATAATGTTTATTCATGGACAATGAGTCAGTATATAAGTACAGTGAACTTGATCTTTGAAGCACTTGAACATCACAATTGAACTTAATATTACTATTATATGACATGTAGAACATAAATTTTCATGTAAATATATCACCATTGAAAACACTCCACTAAAAATTAACAGAATTGTATAAGGCAATCAAGGTCAGTGTTAATAAGTAGGTATGATGTAGGACCCAATAACTCCAAAATGAATGCAATTTGTGTAAAAATTAGCAACTATACGTATTGGCCTGGGTTAGGTCCTTAAGACCACTGCAGCTATAGAGGAGCTAGGTCTTGAGGTCTAAGACCATGCACCATACTCTTCTTATCATGCAATATCTAATTTTTCACTTATATGGAGAATGGAATGCTATTCAGCGCGGTAAGACCTTTAAAGATGAGAATGACCTTTTCCAAGTTGTCCAATTAAATTCATCGCCATAAACATATTTAGTTATATTTTGGTCCCCTATCCAAATATAATATAGGTAAATTTCATCCAAAATACTTGAGAGTTGGTGAGTTAACATAACTTTGGATGATCTTTCCAATGGTATATCACACTAGGTACCTTCTGTTAAGGTTTTAGCTGTAGCAGGGGGGACAGGACTTATTTGACACCCTGTATATGATAATTAGAGTAAATAAATAAAAAATAAAAATAAAAATGTGGCCTAAAAGAATATATCATCAGCATTTTGATATTAAGGAATATTCATGAAGTTTTGTGGTAATCCTATGATAAAACCAATGGCTTAAATCATAGACTTGATGACAGAATGACAAATAGAAATCAGCCTATCAGTCCATTTTCAACAAGTTACCAAGTTATTAAAATCAAAATGGAGTATGCATTTTCAACAAAAAATATAATTTCCCATTTTCTTTCCAGTTCCGCTACGCTGACTGCCTTGATATAACTTGTATGATAACAGGAACAATAGCCGCAGCTGCCCATGGTGTAGGGATGCCACTTATGATCGTTGTATTTGGGAATATGATTGATGCATTTGTTGGCAATGCCCGTGATCAGAATACATTAAACGCCCTCATTACAAATCTAACAGATTCGGGTGCTCTCGCAGCAAATAACCTGACAGCTGATATGGTACGCAATGATCCAAACTTATTAAGGTATGTTTTGTTATCACCATAGGAATACCATGGGGATACTTCTTATAATCTATGTAGAGTTTTCTGCTTATCACTATATTTTATGCTGCATATTTCCAGCCACTGTACAGTTGCCGTAGATCAAATGTGACTGAGGCATTATCAATGTCACACTTATTTTGAGCAAGTTGGGTTAAATGGTGAATAGCACCTAGTGGATGTATTGCGAATACCTGGCCAGAATTAAGATATGACATTCAATTGGTTTAAGAGAAAATATATGCTTCCATGGTCTTCATCTTGAAATCCTGCACAAAGGATGCACAAATGTGTAAATATTTTGAATATAAAAATTAATACATGTGGCCAATGGACTTTTTAAGAGGTTTAATAAGGTATGAAATGACCCAAAAATAAATTGAAATAATGACCATGCTATTGTTATCTGGTTGTACTTTCTGTAATTGACACTTACATGTTGTTTGTGTATTTCAGGCCTATATTTAGCACTCATTTGTATTTGAGGCCTATCATTAACACTCTTCTCTATTTCAGGCCTATAATAGGGGATAAGCCATTTGATGATGCTGCAGCCAAGATGACGGGAGACATTCTGGAGCAGATGACTACCTTTGCCATCTATTATATCAGTGAGTTATTAAAACTATGTACAATGTCCATTATTATCACTGACCACTGATCCTGATGTTGTCCTCATGAATGTAAATTGAGTGTAATCATGAAGGTGTCCTCACAATTCCTGGATAACCTTGTCAAATTTTCTTCTCTGTACATATATATGAATATATTGGAGCATTACCAAATTCTACAGCTGATCAATTTTTGGGCAGCCATCTTTGAAGTTTTTAAGAGATCTTGTCATTGCCATTCCAGAAAAAAATTTACAACCTAATTAGTTATGTGATTTTGTTCACATCATTTGCCTTCTTGCATTTTGGATCAGTCATGGAGTGTTCATTACATGCATTCCTTTAGCTCTTATTGAAAACATTAACATTTCTCCTCTTTCAGTTATTGGCTGTGCCATCCTTGTTGCTGCCTACTTGCAAGTCTCCATGTGGATGATGTCGTCAGAGAGACAAACACAACGAATCAGAGTGAAGTTTTTCCGCTCAATTTTACGCCAGGAAATCGGTTGGTTTGATACCCACGAAGTAGGGGAGCTTAACACTCGCTTATCCGAGTAAGTATTATGTACCCTGAATTGACATTCCACATTGATATGATTCCAACAACTCATAACTCAAATGACTACAATTTTGATGTACCCTTTTATAAAAGATCTCAACAATCTTAAATAAGTATTATCCTGAAAAAAGTCAGTGCTATTGGAATTGTGAAATTATTTTTTTTTAAAACTAACTCACCTCATTTCCATCCCTTCTAAATCCATTCCCCTTGAATATTGACATTATTCACATTTTCACAATGTTACGAAGAATTTTATTTTTGCTTTCAGTGACATTAACAAAGTTCACGATGGAATTGGTGACAAGCTTGGAGCATTTGTCCAATGGTTTTGTGGTTTCATCACAGGATTCACCATTGGTTTTGTCTATGGCTGGAAATTAACACTGGTCATTTTAGCTATCAGTCCATTACTAGTCGTTGGAGCTACAATAATGTCCAAGCTAGCTGCAGATTTCACAAGTAAAGAACTGAAGGCATATGCCAGAGCAGGTTCTGTGGCTGAGGAAGTGCTTGGCTCTATACGCACTGTGATGGCCTTTGGAGGGGAACAAAAGGAAAGTGTAAGGTATGTGTTCAGCAATATTATTTTTATGTTATGGCTTTCAGTAAATACCTTGTTATGTTACCATCAAAAGTGGTGACATATTGTCATGGTCTCCATTTTTTGTGGTGGTGGTTGGTGTCTGACGTTTGGCATTTAGCATATGTAACAAATGGCAGGTGGTGACATTTTGCATGCGAATACCTTGTTTATATATACATTTATTCTTTAAATAACAACTGGAAATTAAGATTGTAGCATAAGACTTCTGCAAATGTTAAAACTTGACAAAAAACTTGTCTCAAAATCTATGATACGAGTGTATCATATAAACTTTCTTTTGAAACTAAAAATAGTTGAATTTTAGAGTTTATATTTGAATGTGTGTTATAGTACCATTGTTTTCATTTTAGATACAGCAGAAACCTGACAGATGCTCGGGACACAGGCATCAAAAAAGGGCTTACAACGGGTCTGGGTATGGGCTTCACATGGTTTGTTGTATTCGCAGCTTATGCCCTTGGATTCTGGTATGGGTCAAAGCTGACCCTTGATGAGCCTGACAACTACACAGCTGGAACCATCTTGGTGGTGAGTACAACTGAATTGCAAATATAACATATATGAATGTTATATGGTTGCACATATTGATATGATAGCATAAACATGTTTGTATACCTGTAGTTTATGTCATTAAATTGACCGATTTTTCATCTATCAGAGATTGTGCTAATATAAAATGTTTTCATCTCTCTTAAGTGCCTTGAATTGTCTTATAGAACCTTTTTTTGATTTATCATTATCTTGGCAGTGTTTTTGAATGTGATAAATTAATTAATTTGAAGTTTAAAAAACAATGTGTTTGTTGCATAATAAAGATGATATTTCCAGGTATTTTTTTCTGTCATTATTGGTGCGTTTTCTATTGGTAACGCCGCCCCAAATTTACAAAATTTGGCGACTGCTCGTGGAGCCGCCCATACTATCTTTGAAATTATTGACAGGGTAAGATTCAGCGCTATTTTTAGTTAAAAGACTGGTTCTGATAATGTACTAACAAATGCTCTTGAATATCTTGTCTCTTATGTCATCGACAAGACAAAGATCCTCGCTTGAAAAGGCAATGTTTGAGAAATTGATGATTTTAGAAGTGGCATGGCAGGCACAAATTGTATTATTACTCAACTGAGGAGTCTTTATTATGAAAACTGAATAATTATTCATACTTTAGAAACTTTTAGATACTTTGATGTTTTTTGATTCCCAAAAACAACTGCATCAAAAGTTTCTTTCTAAAATCCACTAGAGTACATTATCAAAGCCTCGTCTATGTTTTGTTAAGCCTTCCCCGATTGCTATGCTCAATATTTAGTTGAATTTTTCAGGTATTTTTTGCTGTGCTCATTGGAGCATTTTCTTTAGGACATGCCTTCCCGAATCTCGAAGCGTTGGCCACTGGTCGAGGTGCAGCCCACGGAATATTTGAAATCATAGATTCGGTATATTGTTATCATCAGTTTATGTGTTGTTCTATGGAAAACTAATATGTTGTAATGGAGTATGTGAGTGTAATAATAATAGTTGTAAACAGGCATGAACTCAATGGAGCGAGACCTTTTTACTCATTTAGTCAGTTAGTTTAAGAGATCAGACATCAACATTGGGGATTAATTTAGTGAAATCAAAACTGATTTGCATAGAAACTTGTCTTCTTAGTTGTAAAATATTATTCTTGTCTGAATTTACTGACCAAATGAGTGAAATTGTTCAGGAATGCTAGGATTTCATTCATGAATTATTCATATAGTAAAACCTGTCTTACTGGAACACATTTGATATCTCTAAAATGGGTTTCACTTAGAGGTGTCCCACTCATAGAGGTTCATTTAACATTATGTCAATTGGTCTTGAGACTCTGAAAAGAGTTTCACTTAACAGGTTTCACTGTACATTATTGAGAATGAAATGTTAATAGAAAAACATGGAAGCATGTCTATTTGTCTTATTGTCTAGCCTCTTTTGTCTAGCGTCTGTGTCAATGGGTTTGGTGTTTTGCAAATATTTTTTTACTCCTAAGCATGCTTTAGAAGTTGGCATTAGAGTCAGAGTAATGCCTCAGTCACATTTGATCTATAGCAACAGTATAGCAGTCATAGCTTCCCAAAATTGAGAGAAACATGCAGCATGAAATAAAGGGATGCGCAGTACGATGCAGATATTCTATATTGATTTTGTGAAGCTATGGCTACCGTACACCCCAGGGGTGTCACACTAATATACCTCTTAATACCTATGAGCCACGCCAAAGACCCCCTTTTTGAGCATTTTTTCCATGTCAAGATTCCTCTCAGACTTATAAAAGGGAGTAAACTTCCTGAAATATTGGTATATCAACTACAAAATCCACTATTTGGGTGATTTGTCCCAGACCTAGCCAACTGATTTAACCGATTTATTACAATTTGTTGTAGAAAAACTGATTTTTTGATTTAAAAAGTTGTCCGTTTTTTCCTCTCAGATTGGCCAAGTTCCATGTTTTATGCTCTAAGCCACAATTGCCTGTGCTGCACATACCTACCCAAATTATTTAGAGTGAACCCCCGGGCCGTAAACCCGCTGTAGAGCAAATATAGCTGAGGTTTAAACAGTATTGTTTGGCACTGCCATCTATTGACACATGACAATCTGTCTGTTTAACACAAAATAATATTTTATTTTTAGTTTTGCTTTTAATGTTTAACTCATTAATAGGAATTCTGCTTTAACTTTTCTATTTTTATGTCTTATTTATTTTATCATTTTATTCAGAAATTAACCTATTTTTGAACAACAAAGCTTGTTCAAAAACCATTGCAATATAATCCTTAGTGGGATTAACCAATAACAAGCTTGTACACTGTACTACCCTTATGAATGGGAGACTAAAAAGTGACCACACAGGAAACACACTGTTTATAACGAACTGGGGGATCTAAAATTAAGTCTTATACACTGCAAATGCAATGAGGTTTGATTGGATATAAAAAAAATATAGAATCCCCAGCTGTTTTTTGTGAGTTTCCTTTTTGTTCATCCTCATTCATTATGTTAACTGATGCATGCCAGTTGAAGCATGGTTCTCCAAAGGTTTGTCATATGCCTATCAAATATATTGACCTGCAAAGATGTGACTTCAAGTCGCCATGTTATTTTCCTATACACACTGAAAATATCAGACTTTGCTTATGTTAATGTTATCCCTTATTTCACCTGGCAACTAGCACCATTTATGTTATGAACACACCAATAGCACCCTTGGTATACGCAGCTAACGAAAATTGACCGGTACGGGTCAAAAGCTGGACCGGTACGGGTTAACGGTTTTATTTGAATTTAAAACAGCCATAACTTGCTCAATATTGACTTCCTCGTGTCTAATTTGAAATATATGATGCCTCCCGCTGCTTTTAAGTACCCCAATTTTGATGGGGAAAAATAGATCTTATATGTTAGAAGTACTAAATAAAAGTTATCGTGAAAATGAGACAGTCGTTCTCGAGAGAAAAGAGCATAAATGCGCATTTAGAGACTTTTGGTCCGTTTAAAAATCTGTAAAAAATTGGGGTACTTAAAAGCATCGAGAGGCATCATATATTTCAAATTAGACACGAGGAAGTCAATATTGAGCAAGTTATGGCTATTTTAAATTCAAATAAAACCGTTAACCCGTACCGGTCCAGCTTTTGACCCGTACCGGTCAATTTTCGTTAGCTGCGTATACCAAGGGTGAATAGAAGAGAAGGAAATAACCCAGAATTTTGATCTTTTTGTAAAGTTGAACTTAGAGAATCCCCTTAACGTGTAGATAGATTCATCTTTGAATTCTGGGTAATTCCCTCCTCTTCATTAACAGTCAAATGTACATTCCCAAGGAAACATGACTGATGTAATACAATATGTAATACAATAAGTGGCTCATGTATAAGGAAATAAGGTCTTGGGAATGTGAACTAAACTAAAAAAAATTATTTAATAATCTGTGTAATTAGTGGCATGATCATTGTTTAACATGTGAGATCATAACGTAGGATCATATTTCTCTCCTTTCATAACTAATAATGATATGTTTTACTTAAAAAAACTCCCATCTTTGTGTAAATCAAAATTAAACTCAGAATATTTGGGACTGCTTTTTCCCAACAGAATAGACTTTGCACTTTTGTATTTTTATTGTTTTGACATTGGCCCCTTCTTGAGTTGAAGAACAGTTATCAGCCACTCTGAAAAACACTGAGAAAATGTAAATCTTTATTTTATTTGTACTAATGCTATATTTATTTATTTATACGTACATTTCTGTAGTATTTACATTATATTATATTAGACATGCATTTACTTTGCTTTGTTGAAATCTAAATGAGTGGATGTCACTCGTCTACAATTCTTTAACATCTACACTAACATTGCATATTAAAATCAGACTTAATGGTGTTAAACGCTTGTTTCCAAGATATTTAAAAGTAATTAAGTGATTTATTGTGTTTTTCACATTATCTAAAAAAAACTGTTTTAAATACATCAACTTAAAATGACAAAAAAGAATAAGAATTCTAATATAATTCTTAATTTGGTGTCTATTTCACTCATGTTCTTGAGAAACGTTGTCTGATTATTCAGAACAAGATGCAAATTCCTCATGCACTCAATATTCAGTTCAGTGAATCTTATATTTTAGGAGTCTGAGATTGACAGTGCATCACAAGAAGGGATGAAACCAGCAAATATCATTGGGAATGTTGAATTCAGTGATGTTGTATTCCATTACCCATCAAGACCAGATGTTCCAGTAGGTTTTTCACACTTAAATTTAATATTGAACTTAATTTTTTGTTTGAGCCATCTTAGAATAATATACTGCCAGAATAGTTGCTGGAGATCCTTTTTACATTTAAAGTTTAGGAACCATCTGTGCATTTTCATGATGCTGTTCATCTCTTGTGTCTTTTGTTTAAATTGTACTTCCCTTTATGGAATGAACACAAATAGCTTTTATAAGCAGTGTTGAATATGGAAAGATGTGTATCTTTGATACAACACAGTTATGTTATTCTTATATGTTTTCTAGATTCTGAAAGGATTGAATTTGAAAGTGAATATAGGAGAAACAGTTGCTCTGGTTGGCCCTAGTGGATGCGGGAAGAGTACAACTGTATCTTTGTTACAACGATTCTATGATACCATACAAGGCACTGTAAGTGACAAATTACCATTTTTTTTTATCCTTCAGAAATAGATACATGCCTGGATCATACCATAAATGTGGGATAAATATACCAACTTTTAAAGAACTATATTGCACAATTCTGTTGGACGGATGTAAAAGAAATGAACAGAGAATGAACTTGACATGTCATAAGTATATCATGAAAAAATCATTTGAATATGCTTATTCAAAATGTTGAAAAACAATAAATTCTTAAATCGTGTCTAATAGAATTATGCAATACATGTTGTACGAATCATGAAAACAACGTAGGGGGTTTGCTAATATTTTTATGAAAAAATTAAAAATATAACCATCCTTAAAACTATGGTAAACAAAAGAGGACATTTAAATCTACAATACGTAAAAATATGAAAATCTTTAGCGACGTTGATAATGTTGAAGTATGCAGATGAATTGGGGTCTCCAAATCGAAAATCGTCCTTTACATATTTACCTATAACATTACACTTTGTTGGGACAAATATAAATTAAATTAACAATCATAGTGTTCAGGTTTATCAGCTTATTCAAAGTATATACTTTTAAAGCTTGCTCATCTTGCAAGTTGATGTGTTGTAAATAGTTTCATCTCCTTAGCTCATATTGTCATTTTCATTTCTATTTGTTTTGTCTCTTAGTCCTTTATATGTGGAGACACAATGTAGGTGCTTGATTTCTGATTTTTCTGAGTCGAAGATTTGTAGATTATAGTTTCTCCATTGTACTTCCTTGGTTTGTTTCTCCAACTGGTTCAGCCTTGGTCCTAGAGAATAAGTGAGCATTAGTCAAACAAATGAGAAGTCATGTAAAAACAGGAATTTCATTAGCAACAAGCAATTTGGCTGAATGTTTTTGCCCACATAGTTACTGTTTGTTTCTTTAGTTCATTTACATAGATATTGAATAGTGACCTCGAGGAACATACTTCTCTTTACGCATTGAGAACACACAGTAGCCTAAGACTCCAAGAATCAGCAATATTAGAACACAAAACAACACTATCACTGGGGTAGGCATAGGGTCACTGCTAGGTGTGAGATGAACAAACGGCAAAGCTGAAAGAATATTGATTTTGAGTTCATTCCCAATTTTGAACACTGGTAGAAGAATAAAGTAATTGTAATGGGGAAAGTAAATGAAAATTTTGTGAAATGGGTAGTTTTTGATGAAAAATAATCCCAAATCAACATAATATTTTGAAATTTTTTAAATCCCACATTTGACCTGCATTTGGAATTTCCATACTTACTTGTAAAGTTGGTAGATGTCAACCTGCTGTCCAATCCATTTGAAAATGCTTGTAGTCCAACTGTATAGGTTGTATTTGGTAACAAGCCAGTCAGGTGGATTGTTGTTCCATTTGCTTGTCGTGTTATTGTAGCTGGTAGGTTAACATTAACCCTATAGCCTTCTGTTGCAACACCAGCTTGGTCCCAAGCAATTGTCAAAGAACTTGAGCTTGCATGAGTAAGAACTGGCACAGGATCTGCTGGAACTGTATGAGATTCACATATAGAGGAGTTATCAATGTGAAATAAATGAATAAACACAAAGAGCTCACGCTGCTCAAACTCACAACCTCATGATGATAGCGACAGTGCCTATAGCCGAGTGTATGAGGTCACTAGATTGCTCTGTCAATTTGACACTGTCATTAAAGTTTGTTCGTTAGTCAATATGACTAGAGAGAACAGGTGTTAGAATTGATTTAGAATTCACTCACTTGTACTGAGTCTTTTTGCTGTTGAATTGCTTAAGCGACGGCCTGTTTTACTCTGCATCTTTATCTCATACAGAACTCCAGCAGTGAGATTTCTGAGTGTATACCGTTCCCTTGTCCATGCTATCTCTTCATGACCAGTCTTTGGATCATGCTCTTTGTTAACAGCCCTCCATTGTATGAGTGTCGTGTTTGCAGGAATTTGATTACGGAACACATACCTCCGAATGTGGATAAAGGTTGAGCCTCTGTTATGTTGGTAGAAGTCAGGCTTTTCAGGTTCTGAAGAATAAGACATTGGACAGCCGAGTAAAATTACTGTACCAGTTTTTCTTCATTTCATACATTCATATAAACAATTTTTGTTTTTTATCAGCTATGAAAATTCAACATTTTTCAAAAATTTCAAATATGAAAAATAATTTATGATTTAAGAAAAGAAAAAGCCCGAAGGCAGTTGCTGGTTGATATTATGAGACTATCTATAAGAACGGCTGCATATATACTGCAGCAGTTATTTACATTAATACATTTGTAGTTCAATCTCTGTTCTCCCATAGTTATACTTTTTCATTGGTAAGTCTTGAACTAGAGAAACCAGTTTCTGACATTTTATCGCAGTGAAACAGGAGAAACTGGTAATGGTCAAAATTCTATTTCTTATAAAAATTAAAGCAAAAATGAAAATTCATATCTGAATCACTAAAACATGAACAATGGGTCATTTGGACTGTCAACATAATATTTAGCTCACTTAAGAGACAAATTGCATCCTCCTCAAAGTATGTATCATTGCACTTGCATAGTTCATTGTGGCACATGCTCCCTGGTACATTGTCTGCACATTTAGGGTCTTCTCTGGTACATGGCTGGCCTAGCTCCTGACGCATCACCTATATTATAGATAGATATCATTTCAGATTTGTGGGTATCTATATCTATCGTATTCATATGGGTTTTAAGTTAATAATAATGTCGCTCTTTATGTTTTCTTGACAAATTGTCTTCCTGCTTTTGGGTCTCTCAATGTGCCTCCCTCCCCCAGTCTATCCCTGCTTTCAGAACTCACTTTCTTTTCCTTCTCCTGAGTTGCATTCATGAAGTTCACTTATGTTTCATTATGTAAAATTACTATTTTATGTGTAATCATATTGAGTTTCATGAATTCAGCTTTTCATGAAATGTAATTCAGTTTTTATGATTCATCATGATTTTCATGTATATTTATTTAAGCTTTATTCAACATGCCATTTCTGGTCAATTTAAGCTTTAAAACTTAAACTAATAGATTTACCGTCATGCAGCAGCAACAGCAGAATATAAGAAGACACACTAAAAATCCTTTGATGACCATGATTCAAATGTTGATCAAATAATAAATGGATATCTGTGTTGAAATGATGAAATAAACTCTAATCGTTTGGCTATGTATATGTTGTAAATCATATTATCAAAGTAGCATCATATCATGAACTCAGTATTATTTTTGGAATAGCAACATATTTACCTAAGCCTTAATTCATGAATATAAAAGAGTAAAAATTCCACGTTCAAGTATGTTTGAAGCCATGATATTTCTGTCTATCACACATGTGTTTTGCTGTGTCAATTAAAAACTAAGTGCTTTAAATCATCTGTGGATTTGATAAGCATTTCAAGTTTCCTTTATCCTACAATTAATATGAGGAAGTACAATTCAACTTGAACAACTCTAAAAGATGGACACTGACATTTTTTAATGTATTTTTTCTCCCATTGACTCTCATGTTAAACTTGAACATTGAACGGCAGATTTGTTGAAAAACACTGTTCACTGCTCTGACTTGAACATCTTATTTAGCATTTTATGTCACATTTTGTTATTTTTTAAGAGGAATAAGCAGGTTTTAACCTTAAGCTTAACAGTTTCCTGCATTTATTCATTGACAAGGTCGGTCTGACACGGTGCTTCCTATAATCAAACATCCCACTTCATGAAAGTTGGAACACCTCTCATTAGCTGAATTCAGATAAAAAACACATTATCAGACCACTTATAGAGATTAATCGAATATCAGAATAGACAGAATTAAACAATATTAAAATATGATCTCTTTGTTATGTTATTTTTTATGTATGGAAATCATTCTGTAAAACCAAATCTAAAAGACAAAATTCTTGAAATAAATATTAATCATTTCTAAATTGATATATCTTCCACTATAAGTGAACCTTTTAGTCTGAGGTAACTAAGGTGATGAGGCACTGTTCACTGTTCACTGACTACTGGCATTGCCCTTTACATTTTTATATTTCAAGGTGTGATTTAATGTGATTTATCGTACCAATTGCTCATTGTGCTTCCGTAGTTGAAAACCACAAAAGATACAGATGGTTAAAAATATTAGTGTCTCTTGATATTGTGAACTAACGTGGAATAATTTTATATTATGCTTACTCACTGTACTGTTAACTCTCGATTTACTTTTTTGGTGAGTTTTCCTGCACTACTTTTAATTACATTGTGCTATTATGTAAATGCCATTCACACAGAGAATATCCTTCTTTACTTTCAGGTTAAAATTGATGGAAACAATGTGCGTGACTTAAATGTTGGTTGGTTGAGGGAACACATCGGTGTAGTTAGCCAGGAACCTATTTTGTTTGGTACAACTATTATTGAGAACATCAGATATGGCAGAGATGGTGTGACAGATGAACAGATCCAGGCTGCTGCAATTGAGGCTAATGCACATGACTTCATCATGAAACTTCCACAGGTGAGGCTTGGTGGTCTTAGGGTGGAATTTTAGGACAATAGGTTATCAAGGTTCTAATTTTTTTTAATACTTAAAGGAGGTTGAGGTGTCGTCTAGATGAGGTTTTGAGGGTAGCGAATCACTGGGTAGAGTTTTACGAGAGTCAATGTTTGGTATCAAGTCCCTAGAATAGAAAAGAGTGATTTTGGGTTGGGTCTTAATATGGAAAATTGTGTTTCCAATACTGTGAAATACTTTTTCTCTTTGCCAAAATTAACTTAGAAAGCATGTGTGATATTCAGAAATATGAGACAATGGTTGGAGAGAGAGGTGCCCAGTTATCTGGTGGACAAAAACAGAGAGTCGCCATTGCAAGAGCTCTGGTACGGGACCCCAAGATCTTACTTCTCGATGAAGCTACATCGGCCCTCGATACTGAGAGTGAGGCTATTGTACAGGCAGCGCTGGACAAGGTACGCTAAAAACATTGGCATTTAGATAATTGTGTCACCATAAACAGTTAATTTCCATCAGCCTTCATGCTATTCAAAGTGTGCAATGTGGAATTAAAGTTTATTATATAATGTATACACACCAAAACCATACGAAATAAAACTTTCTTGATAAACTCTGAAATATCTTGCTAACCTATTAAAAACTTGATATCTTAATTTGTATTTCAGGTCAAGGTAGGAAGAACCACCATTGTTATTGCCCATAGGTTGTCCACAGTCCGCAATGCAAACAGTATTACCAGTTTTGAAGATGGCCGTATCGTAGAACAAGGCTCCCATGAAGAACTAATGGAAAAGCAGGGCATTTACTATAACCTGATTACGCTACAACAGGTCAGTAGAAAATATGGAACATCTCATGTTGGTTATTATATTAGCTTAAATGGAGTAGAAGAAAATGGTGGAATCAGCAAGGAATAAAGTAAACAAATATATGAGTAAAGGAAGACTTTCAAATTATACCGAAATCCAAGAAATTGGTTTCAACTCAGTGAAAGAGGGTTTGGATTTCCATCAAAAAGTGCATTTTATAAATAATCATTCAATGTTAACCTCATGTTCCTAATACATTTTATGTTTCAAGATTGATTGTCATTTAATTTGTTTAAAAAGATATATTATGAAATTACAAGTTTTTCCTCTTCATTTTATTTCAGTCTCTCAAAGATGAAGGTATGTATGGTCCTTGAATGTAAATTTTATACTTGTATATGCTATCAATATCTCACAACCTGATAACATTACCTTTTGACTTATATACTCTCTTGTTTTATTATTGATTCCGATTCATGAAATTCATATGTGTTTCGGGATATTAAAATTATGAAAGACAATTGAAAATGATCATGTTGTGCTACTATTGATAGTGTATATGAATGTGTGAAATAACACTAACCAAACACTATTAGTTAATGTAAAATAACTTCATAAGCTTATGCAGAATAAGAGAGTCATTTAAATGGTGAATGCAGAACCAGAACCTACACTGTACCAAGGGTTTCAGCAAGGACATAAATGTGTGACAGTTATTGGTCTTTGACATGAATGTGGGTCAGTTATTGGTCCTTGACACAAATGTGTGTTAGTTATTGGTCCTTGACACAAATGTGTGTCAGTTATTGGTCTTTGACACAAATATGTGTCAATTATTGGTTCTTATATTAAGCATTTTGTTATCACCAGAGGGGGAGCCAATTAGAAAATAATTAATTAGTTAATTTATTTAATCAGTTAAGGAGTAAATGCATGGGATGCTTTACTGCCTTTTACTTAGTGCATTTACATAAGTGCTTGGAAATGGCCTATCTATGCCATACATTCTCTATATACAGTCTCCTGCACTGCTCCAAAAATGTCTCATATCGAAACAATCCTCTATTCTTCTGCATGAAGTAATTTCTAGTCCTGCACTGAGGTTTTGATTATTATCAAGTGATGAGAGAGGGTCACAAAAAGATTAGGTGCAAGTCTAGAGGATTTCCTGATTTCCCCTGCTGTTTTTTTGGCACTTTGCAAGAGACTGTAATGTTTTATGCAATTATTTTATGTATGCATGCTAACATTAAAAGCTGGGAAGGGTAAGGATGCTTTTGCTGATTTACTAAGGAACATAACATGAAATGTTCTGACAATGTTTGAATTAGAGGTTTTATTGAAAATCTGCATATTTTTATGTTTTCACTATCACAAATTTCATTGATACAGATACTGCTGTAGTACCCTGCGTGCAGTCTAGTTAAACTATGAAAGACGAAGCTCTCTTTTAAGAAGTGAAGTCAAACGAATGCAAAGGGTACTGCTGTAGTCATCACTTTTATTTTAGCATAACTGTGCACATTAATGTTTATAAGCTTTTAGAATAAAACACAACTCACAATTTTAGATATACTCTAGTTATAATATTTATGAATTTTGATAGTTTCAAAAATCTAGATTTTGGTTCAAATTTTTCTGTATAATTTACTACGTAGCTAGCTTTTGCCTCAAACTTTAGTGTTGTTGCAACTCAAAATGTATTTGCTATCTCTGTAGATTCTAATTTCTATTTTATTTCCGTTTAAAAATCTCATTTTATGTCACCACCACAAGTTGTGACATATTGTAATGGTCTCCAACTTTATTGGTAGTAGGTGTTCAACATCTGTAACAAATGGCAGGTGGTGATATTTTGCATGTTAATGCCTTGTTGTTTCTTTACTTTGCATCTTATTCTTGTGTGTTTGCAAAAATTAGAAACTTATATATTTAGATTTAATGCATGTTTGGATTAACCATTGTTCATTATGCATAACTGCTACTTTTTAATTAGTTACTGTTTATTGTTATTAACTGCTACTGCATGACTAATCCACTGTTTGATGTAGTTAGTTTATTCTTTAGAAGACGAGGATGATATGTATCTATCTGACCCAGATAAACTTGGTATGATTCTTTTGTTTTCTTTCTAATTGTATATATACATGTATATTGAAAAACTTAGAGAGATTATCTCTATACTAAGTATACTATTTCTATTAATTATCACGAGAATTTAGGCTGTAAAATGTAAAATAAAAAACATGCAAATTTTGAGGGTATCGCAAGGCTTGTAAGAGAATTTGTTTTGGAGAGAAAACTGGGCCATTTAGTGACTTAAAGTCACAGGTCATTATCACAGTTTTTAATTTAGAATTAATTTAAACTGTCAACCGAAATAATTTTGGAAAATCAAGATTTTTAGTTATTTCTACCTGTATTAAGAATGAAGGTAGATCTGCATAATGATTTTCAAGTAATTTTCATGGATACAGCTTGAGTGAGAATATTCATCATGGAAAATAAGAATATTTACTTTCAAGATTTTGATTGGGGATTGGTAAACCATAGCTTGTGAAAATTATAAACCTGAAGTTTACATGATTTTATAAACTGAATTTTTTCTTTTTCTGTTTAAACAAGGAGTCCTCTTCATTTATCATGGATGTATATCGCTTGCTGTAATAAAGTTGCTAATATTTTTTATGCATGTAGAATTTAGTTTCATTTTCTAATTTCTTAGTCTGAGGACCTCACGATCCATTTAGCAGTTATTTTTTCAAAAACTCTAGTCTTGCCTAAAAATACAAAAATCCTGATAAATAATCAGCCATCTTGCTTAATGATTGATTATTTCTATTATATTCCAAATTACTTTGATGTTAACACTCTAATACTAGAATAGTAGATCTAACATGCTGAAAAAGCTTTGTGTGTTGCCATAGCATGGGTAACAATTATGGGAGATGGGGTAACCTGAGTCGAGATATCCACCAATTATCTTTGTTCACTTGTCTGGATATTCCTAGCTTTGATTTGATTGGCCAATATTTCAGATGAAGGAATGCAAGACTTTATGAAGAAGACAAATCCATCCTTACAACGTGTCACATCTGCAAAACTAGAACGTGGAATATCAACCAAATCTATGGGAGAAAAGAAAGAGGAAGAGGAGGTTTGCAATTTTACATATGTCAGTTAAAACAATAGTAAAACATTTGCTAAAAGCAGCTTGTTGCTTCAGATTTGAAATTTTCTGGTTGATATTTTCAATTTTTGAAATTCATAGCTAAAATAATTTTAGTAACACAGACTGGATTAAGATAAAAAATGTTTAAGAAATTTGCCAAATATTTTTCAATAAATCTTCTCATTTGTTTAACTTTTCTTCACCTCTGAATTTATGTATTTTTGTGTGTTAAGGAAGAGAAGGTTCCAGATGCACCAATGACCCGTATTTTGCGATTGAATGCCCCAGAATGGCCCTACATAACAATTGGCTGTGTTGCATCCCTCATCAATGGTGGAGTACAACCATCATTCGCTGTCATCTTTGCTGAAATTCTCGGAGTTAGTATTTCCATGGTTTTTTCCTCGGAAAATATATTTTGGTATTTTCATATTTCATTCTTAGTCTAGATACTTGCTAAGTTCTATAACATATACATTACTTATTTCCTATATCACTGTCAAACTCAGAATCTTATGGTTGGTCAAATCCATGTCATGTGACACGAAAGACACGATAACCAGACATTTATGCACAAGATGTACTTACACTCAATGTAACAATACAGAATCATAATCTTGCTGACTTGTAGGTATTCCAAAGTCTTGACCTGGAAGAACAAAGGAGGAAGACCGCCATGTACTCTGCCCTGTTCCTTGCTCTTGGTGTTGTTGCTGGTTTGGCCATGTTCCTACAGGTAAATTAGTAAACACAGGCAACTTGAACTTATAACCTCCTGCCTACAACTTTTTCTTATATCATCTGATTCCATTTGGTATTATTATATGATACTTTCTTTTTAGGATTTTACCCTCAAGTCATGCAAGTCTAATTTCAAAATTGTTTATTTGCTTCTGCTGCCAATTCCTTAAACAACATCATATTTGTTTTAATTTAATAAGCTTGTGCATCAAACGATATTGCAAATATGCAAATTATAAAATATTACAAATACAGGACATATAAAATACAATAGCTTATAAAATGAAAGCCAATGCACCTTGTCAAATAATTGAACTTGACAGATGAATCCATCTTCTAATCTTTGTCTGATTTTAGAGTTACCTGTTTGCAAAATCTGGAGAGAATCTTACAATGCGATTGAGACAAATGGCTTTCAAAGCTATACTTAGACAGGTATGTTTTCTCTTTTATCCTTTAAAATGATATATAGTATTACCCTATCTGTTCAGGATAAACTCTTGGAAATATTTCAACTAAGAATGTTTTGCTGATGTACCTTATACCGTATTAGGTTATATTCAAAAGTTTCAAAATCAAGGGCTGTCATTTGAATTTGCAACAAGAGGCAACAAGAATGAAGCAACAGGCATTAAATGAATAGAATTGAAATAGATGATGTAATATGGAAAATCATTGAAATTATGATTTTAACATGAAATCTGTTGAAACACTCTTTAAAACAACAATCTCTTGGTTAACTCAGAGCAAATTGCCTGCTGCTAATAAAGAATAACAATTATTCAAAGAGTACATTAAATAACCTCACAGTCTGGAAATATTAAATCCATTTATTGGAGTTCATTGTCACAGACTTTATTACTTATTCTAAGAGTATGTTTTATTTTTTTGATTTGTAGGAGATTGGTTGGTATGACGACCACAATAACAACACTGGAGCCCTTTGTACAAGGCTAGCTACTGATGCCTCTCAAGTACAAGGGGTACGCTCATTTTTTTATTACATGGATTTCTTTATTAAGGCATGTAGAGAAAAAAACGAACACTACATCCATGAACCTGTAGCTTTAGATAAATTAACTACTATACATTGTGAGTGGCTGGTGTACAATTTCTCTTTTTTGAATTTATTCAAATGGGCAGAAGATTACAATTCTTGGTGTGAAAAATGAGCTGAAATATAAAAACTCTATCTATTTAGAAATATTTCAAGTTGATGTTGTACATATTTGCTGTGCAAAGGAGATCACTAATATTGCTATCTTGATTTTTATATTAGTCCACCCTTATGAATGTTGATCTGATCATGTAAGATGTGTTATTATATGTTACAAAATAATTGCCAAATAATTTGAACAATGAAATGTCTATTTCAGGCGACTGGTGTAAGGATTGGCATGATGATTCAGAACATCTCTAGCATGGGGACAGCTATCATAATTGCCTTTGTGTTTGGCTGGCAGTTGACCTTAGTCATCCTTGGTTGTGTGCCACTGATCGCTATAGCTGGGGCTATACAGATGAGGGTTCTTACAGGACACGCTAACAGAGACAATGAAGCATTAGAGGGCGCAGGAAAGGTAATACATTTTTATGTATGTACTAAGTAGGTGTGGACTGTTGTACCTTTGAGGTTAACTTGGTTGATGTTTTCTAAGAAGCCTGTGTGCCTTGGCTCCTTTCACACTACTTCCACTTAGTATACCATACATCTTTATAGATCTTTTCTCCTCCCATTTTGTGACATTTTTGCCTCTTGTCATATTAGTCGCAATAGCACTGTATTTTCTTGTTCTTGATAACTTGGAGCACAAGAACACCAATATTTTGAACTGTCAATATTTGGCAATTAAGGCAGAATTACTTCTCCATGCAAAATGCAAACCCCAGAGTATATCTAGATTTTTTTTATTGCAGATTGCTATAGAAACAGTTGAAAACATGAGAACCGTAGCATCATTGCATAAGGAAAAACACTTTGGTGATAAATATGAAGAGAAACTCATCATTACATACAAGTAAGTTTTAAACCAATTTAAAATTAAAATAAACTTGTCTATATTGTTTTTATTGGTCAACTTTTGGATGTTAAGTTCACAAGATACAATCTGATAGAGCCGCATGAAAACAATATGAGTTAGGTCAATATTATAAAAAATGTCATATATGATTGTACTATTAACTTTCAGAGAGGCTTTGAAGAAAGCTCATGTCTATGGTATCACATTTGGATTCTCCCAAGCCATCATTTACTGGGTATATGCTGCTGCCTTCAGTTATGGTGCATATCTTGTTAAAGTTGGGGCCATGGATTACGTCAGTGTGTTCAGGTAAGTCTACTTGGGGTTTGTCTTTCATTCATGAATAACCAAATGTGAGATGTTTCTTTCTGAAAAGATGTCAATTTAAATGATATTTTTGGATTAGATCAGCTGTACGGTGCATGGAAAAACATGAGAAATGTAGAAATGAATAATTGACATGATACGCTCAATTCAAAGATTCACAAATTAGAATTAAAATGTTAGGTTGTGGTATTAGGTTGACCTTCAGTGTCAATCAACATAGACATTTTATACAACCTGTTTTCATACTGATTCTTTAAAAGCCATTCTACTTGGACCACTTAATTAGAAAATTACCGGTGGCATTATGAAAATCACTGCACTTGGCCCAACTTAATTAAATTGGAAGATTATTGATACAACATCGAGAAAATTGTTTGAACTTCTTTGTAGTTGAACATGTTTCATTAATCTTAAATTATGTTCTATATTATACCATATTGATGATGATAACAATACTTTTTCCAGAGTTTTCGGAGCCATCGTGTTTGGGGCTATGGCTTTAGGTCAGGCCAGTTCATTTGCGCCAGATTATGGGAAAGCTAAGACTGCGGCTAACAGAATGATGGTGCTCTTTGACAGGAAACCAGAGATTGACACTGATGATCCATCAGGAGACAAATTGGTAAGTTTTTTTTTATTTTGTATAAATTTATTCAGAAGTAACATATATACATGAATCTATGAAGGATACAGCAGGATACACCTATCAAGATGGTGTTTTATAATTGGGCTTCAGGGAATACACATTGATGGATTTATTGAAAGTGCAACTGCTATTCTTTGAAAATAGAATGTATTATTTCATTAGACTGTCTGTTCAAAGCAAAAGTCTTAATACATCAATAGACCATAAGCAATAGTCCTGTACAATATTACATTACCGGTTTACCGCTCCTGAATTTAAATAAAAGTACTAGAATGTTGTTTTACATTTGGATTCTTTTGAAGTCAAATGACTTGTCATAAAACCTTTCTCTTTGAAAGAGATGAATAATGTGAGGTGTAGGTATGCATTCAGTATAAAAAACTCTCCTATCTTAAGATATGTCACATTTGACATATTATGTCCTACTTTTGACTTAAAAATGGCATATAAAATTTATTTATACAACTTGTACAATGTATATATGCATGTATACAAAATGTGTTATGTTTGTTGAAAACCTTTTACTCAAGTTCAAGAATTACTCATCAGTAGAATGGAGCATAAATGGCTTAATTTTTGCATGAAGTCGATTCATTATATTTCTTTGTACGTGAAAGTTTGAAGAGATGATAAATTATATATTGATAATTCTCATGGTCTCATTTCAACATAATGGTGTCATCTTAAAAGTATGGTAGCATCTTCAAAGTATGGTGTCTTTAGAGGTTATGTCACTACCGTGGCATATATGCCCGAGTTCTCAGTGATATATGGCCCGACCTTGGGAGGGACATTGATCTCTGAGAACCGAGGGCATATGTGCCACGATAGTGACATAAACGATTTATAACATACCTATGATGATGTAGACTGGTCAGAGAGTACCGTTTTCTTATAGAATTGACAAACAAATGGTTTGAAAATGATTGAAATGAGTTTAGAAAAATTGCTCGTGCAGTTTTATCTTCGATTGATTGGTTATGACGTCAGCGCCTTGACCAATCAGAAAGTTATCGGACGCAGGCTTTTCAAAACTTATATTGGCCCGCTGTCTTGTGTACACTTTGCACTATACATCATCATAGGTATGTTATAATTATAGATATTGTCATCATTGAAAGTTACACTCTATGGCTTCACCCATCCTCTGCACACAGGGGTCCAGACATCATCCACTACATCCAAAATTCACCAATTTAAAAAGTTCGCCAAATTAAAGACAAATACAGTATATCATTCTCTGTTGATTAGTTCTCTGTATTTATAAACAATTATTATGGCACTGTTCAGTTAGTTATGGACACATAAATTTCCTATCTTATGCAATATCTCTTGTAGCATTGCTACATGTAAATTGTTTTCCATTGATTTCATATTGACTCTACAATCTCTTGTTATCCTTTTTCTCAGCATTGTTATGAATCCATATAAGTCCTCCAAGGAAAGAAATGGGCACAATTAACTGTGGCGGGTCAATGTGTGCCAAGGTCCATATGGCACCCAACATTATAACCATTAACCCCTTAGCTGCTAGTTGCTTAACCCCTCCATCTCCAAACATCAAAAGTAAACCAAGGAAGGTTTCAACAAATCCAATTGTTGCCAGGAAGCATTGTGTTTCTGGGATGTATCCAAGTTTTGCAAGAGGGAAAACTTGCGCAAAATCTCTGAATTGTGTCGTCTGAAAATAGGAAAGTAATATCATTAAATCAGAAGTATTAGACAGCGTTTTTATCAATTGAATTTTATTGCCACCATCATAATTAGTGACATATTGTTTATTGTCTCCAACTTTTTTGTGGCGGCAGTTGGTGTTTGGTGGTTGGTGTTTGGCATTCGACATCTGTTACTAATGGCAAATGGTGACATTTTGCATTTTAATGCCTTGTTAATAATTTTACAAAAGTACTAATATTCCTTAAAAATGTATTTTGTTTTATTAGAATTCCACTATTGGTAGTTCTGTAGGGCAGTAATTCTTCACAAGTTAAGTTTTTACAACAATGTCCATGAACTTCATTGATATAAATGATAAATCAAACAGTATTAAAAAATTAATGTTGACAGCATTTGACAGATGACAGGCTGAATTGGGTATAGCCATACAGTATATAAAACATGTCTAAAATGAATTTAACATACTTACAAATGTGTCTCTGATTACTGGTGATATACTTGTCAATGCTACAATTTTAATTCCTCCTAAGAACAGATACGCACCAGCCACTGCTTTCTCCACATATTTTGCAAGGGTCGCCATGATATCTGCTTAGTCCTACAGTTTTGGTTGTGAGCTCTCAATAATGCTGCTTACTATTTTCAAATGTTTGCTTACTAATATGCTACAAAGTTTCTATTCAAGTTATCACTTGGACTATGAACTAATACATTTGTACTTTAGTACAACATTGTATGTCTAATATTGTGATGACACTGTCAATATCTAGCAGTATATTTCAGTTTGTAAATGCATGTGTACCAATATCCTCTGATTGTCCCTTCTTTCTTTTCCTCTGTTTTTCAATGTGGCTTACCATGGATGATAATATTATCACATACTGTATTCAGAGAAAGCCTGTGACACTATAACAGCATCATATGAATGAAATGCATTTGTTATTAGTATTAAGGTATCCCCTGTTTTTTTCTAATATAACTATGCATTCAGCCTGTGAAAATGAGACTAGCCTTGAGGTAGTGTTGTTTTGTAAGCTACCAATTGCCTTTCATAAGTAAGAATCAATCTTTCTCTATATATATAATAGGATTTTATTAGTACTGATGCTCTTTTAGGGCCAAACGTACATCCGATATACAATTTTTAATAACAGTAAATATAGCAATAAGGGTCAAGATTGCAGTAAAAAATCCCATTGACGACCATTATAACGTTTCATTTCATAATATATTCATGGGCACAGATCTAGCTCAGCAAAACAGTGCCCAGTGTTCATTGGAGTCTTGTCTAGCTTGCCGTTACAAAATAAGCATACGGTGACCACACCGTTTTTGAGATAACTGAATCTGGAGAGAGCTACCACCGTAAAGCTACCTGTTTCAGAAAATTATTCTGCTCTACATAGTCTCAAAAATCACTCCGCCATCTATAAAAATTCTGTTTCTAACCAAACTTGTAAATGTTTCCTGATAGATTAGTACTTATCCTATCGAGAATAAACCTTGATTCATTTATCAAACACTAGATGGCGCTGCGACGGGACAGAAAAGGAGAAAGAGCTTTTTATACAGAAAACCAAATAACCAACGGTAACCGCTAGTATCCCTACTCTGGACTATATTCTAATAGTGACACGGTTGAATGATTTTGTGCCAGAAATCTTGTTTTTCTTAAACATAAGAGTGTTTCAAGACTTTTTGTGCAATTTAAGCCCAATCGCACCAATAGAAGAGCTTTTATAGCTGCTTTGTTAACCCCTGGGTCATTTATTTTAGGGCCATGCAGTTTTATACCTAACTGACCATTTTTGCAATAGAAATACTGCTACTCGCTATGGCTTAACAAAAATTCACAATATTTAGCATGTCAAAACGTTTATTCGAACTTCCATAATGTTTATTGCCAAAATCACTGAACCATGAAACAAAAAAATGGTCAAATCTAGTCATTTTTGATCAGAGATTACCCCAAATTAGCCATTATTTAATGATTAATTTTCAGTAAATGAGCTTCTATATTAAATTATCATATCAGTTTTGCATAGCAATGTTCTTGTTTTAATTACATGCATGTTAGTAACTGTTTTCAGCCATATTTAGTCAGTCTATTGGGTTAAATGTGTCAAATTTGTCATATATTTTCAAGATAAATTCAGACACAAAGGAAAAAGCTGTATTACATGCTATGATAATGGCTAAATATTTAAATTCGGTAATAATTTGATAAGAGCCTGTCAACAACCTCTTAAAACCAGCACTAACAGCCCTCTTGTGCTATCCTGTAACAAAATACAGGCCAAAAATGGTCAAAACCTGTGATTTTTAGGTAAAAAATGAAAAATGCTGAATCAGCGAAAATCTAAATTGCTAATTCTTCAGATAATTTGATTTTTCTTAGAGATGCAAGGTACACATTGCTAAGAAAGTGTGATTTTTACAAAAATAACGCTATTTCCCACCCTAGTACTGTCACCACCCTGTTGCTAATAGGGTCAAGATTGCAGTAAAAAATCCCATTGACGACCATTATAACGTTTCATTTCATAATATATTCATGGGCACAGATCTAGCTCAGCAAAACAGTGCCCAGTGTTCATTGGAGTCTTGTCTAGCTTGCCGTTACAAAATAAGCATACGGTGACCACACCGTTTTTGAGATAACTGAATCTGGAGAGAGCTACCACCGTAAAGCTACCTGTTTCAGAAAATTATTCTGCTCTACATAGTCTCAAAAATCACTCCGCCATCTATAAAAATTCTGTTTCTAACCAAACTTGTAAATGTTTCCTGATAGATTAGTACTTATCCTATCGAGAATAAACCTTGATTCATTTATCAAACACTAGATGGCGCTGCGACGGGACAGAAAAGGAGAAAGAGCTTTTTATACAGAAAACCAAATAACTAACGGTAACCGCTAGTATCCCTACTCCGGACTATATTCTAAAGTAAAGAAAATAGGAGTACATTCTTCAAATGACATATAAAATGTTACTTTGATATAAGAATCTATTGAAACTACAAGTATTTAAAAGCTTACACATTGATCTTTGCAGATAACATTCCCAGTTAATACTTCACCTCAAACATCAGCAACGTACCAGCGACATCTATTAATAAATAAAAAATGTATTTAGGAATTTTTTGAATGCTTCTTTTTAACCATCTTTCACAGTAATAATGAATGATGTTATGAAATGCCAATACATGGCACAATGATTTATTCATGTGCTGTATTTTATATTTTCTGTATTGAAAATCCAGGTGTTCATATTAATTACTGCATCACTGGTTGAGCTTTGGGGTAACATGCTCTGCCCATACCCTGGAAATGTTGGAAGAAACCGGGTCAAAAAGTGTGCCAATCTTTCCCTTACAATCCTTTTTATTACTCTGATAAAGGAAGAGTTATCTGGTCAAATATCTGTTACAAAATTTCTTACAACTAGACCAAGGGGAGGTATACCCATGGGCGTAGCGCCCGGTACGCTGGGTACGCACAGGCGTACCACATGGTTGCAAATTCGCTCCAAATACAACCAAATTTCAAAATTTTCCTGGGGAGAACCCCCACCTGAATGCTTGCTATTTTGATTCACTCAACTCTTGTTCCTGTGGTGGTGGCGTACTACTTAGAAAAATAGCGATACGCCCATGATACCAGCGCTGGGATTAAAAACCTAATACGATAAGATAACCATAAAATTAAACAAAAAAAGATCTAGTAGCTCATGCTGGTTGAGTATGCACTTCTATGTCCAGAGATTTTCTCTTCAGAAATCATCTATGTGAAGGTCATTGATCAATTTTGGCTTGGTAACATATTTGCCACTGAAGGCGAAATAGGTCAAATGGCCACGCCCTTTTTTTACGCAAATACTCCCCCCCCATTTTTGCATCTCCGGAACCGTTGGACATAGAAGGTTGTGTGACCACTCAAAATGTCCGGAATGGCCATATTATAGGGGGTCAATAATACATTTGTATTTAAAAAAGTCAATGGTTCTCAAGATATTTCCCAAAAACTGATTTTAGAATGAAAACTCCACTATTTTCTCCTTTGATCCTGTCCCTAGCTCCGATTTCGTTACTCGGCTGGGAAAAAAGGTTTGTTGGTATCATTTTGTTCCAGACACTCTCTAGAATAAATTCATCTTGGGTGGAATAAAAATGTGTGGTAAACGAATTCGCTATGGGCAGTTAAAGAGGCGCCATCTATTCATTTTCAAACAGGGGGTAGGGGTATAAAATAATTTTTTAACACATTTTAATAGTAAAATGACATTGAAATACTAATAAAATCTTATCAAAAACATTATTTACAATCAGTATGAATTTTCTTGTGTGGATTAGGGTGAAAATAAGGGCATATCTTGAAATTCACTACAGGGGCGCCACCTATTTCTGTACGTGTAATAACTTATTTTAGATTCGTTAAGGTACGAAATGTACTGAAAAAATTCATTCTGAAGGACCTATACATGTTCATACCACATACTTAAAATTAGATCAATAGCTTATGTACCAGCGGAGAAAAAATTTATTGAAATTTAAAATTGTGGTATCATGCAGGATAGGGGTGACCATAACTCACATTATTAACTTCCAAAATATGGAGCATATGCATCTCAAATGTGCTCAAAATGTTGTTTGTACTCTTGCTTTGTCATAATATTACTAATAAGAAGTAGAAAAAAAATGATTGTACATTTTAGAAATATTAATTCTCATTTTGGCTTCTGACGTCCCAGGTGTGACCATATCTCACCTTTATAACTTCCAAAATATGGAGCATATGTTTCTCAAATGTGGTCAAAATGGTGTATGTACTCTTGCTTTGTCATAATATTAGTAATAAGAAGTAAGAAAATGATTGTACATTTAAAAAAATATTAATTCTCATTTTGGCTTCTGACGTCCCAGGGGTGACCATATGTCACCTTAATAACTTCCAAAATATGGAGCATATGTATCTCAAATGTGGTCAAAATGGTGTATGTACTCTTGCTTTGTCATAATATTAGTAATAAGAAGTAGAAAAATGATTGTACATTTTAGAAATTATTAATTCTCATTTTGGCTTCTGACGTCCCAGGGGTGACCATATGTCACCTTAATAACTTCCAAAATATGGAGCATATGTATCTCAAATAAACTCAAAATGGTGTATGTACTCTTGCTTTGTCATAATATTATACTAATAAGATGTAGGAATATGATTATACATTTAAAAAAAATTTAATTTTCAACTCAACAACCAAAAAAGTTTGTTTCCTTCGCTGATCTGACTAGATAGAAGCTGCGGATTCAGTCTTAAATGATGCAGGATAGATGAAAACTGTTGTGCGTAACATGCTAAAATCAGTTTTTGGCAAATATCTTGAGAACCATTGACTTTTTTAAATACATATGTATTATTGACCCCCTATAATGTGGCCATTCCGGACATTTTGAGTGGTCACACAACCTTCTATTTCCAACGGTTCCGGAGATGCAAAAATGGGGGGGGGAGAATTCGCGTAAAAAAGGGTGTGGCCATTTGACCTATTTCGCCTTCAGTGGCAAATATGTTACCAAGCCAAAATTGATCAATGACCTTCACATAGATGATTTCTGAAGAGAAAATCTCTGGACTTAAAATTTTTTCTCCCCTGGTACATAAGCTATTGATCTAATTTTAAGTATGTGGTATGAACATGTGTAGGTCCTTCAGAATGAATTTTTTCAGTACATTTCGTACCTTAGCGAATCTAAAATAAGTTAGTACACGTACAGAAATAGGTGGCGCCCCTGTAGTGAATTTCAAGATATGCCCTTATTTTCACCCTAATCCACACAAGAAAATTCATACTGATTGTAAATAATGTTTTTGATAAGATTTTATTAGTATTTCAATGTCATTTTACTATTAAAATGTGTTAAAAAATTATTTTATACCCCTACCCCCTGTTTGAAAATGAATAGATGGCGCCTCTTTAACTGCCCATAGCGAATTCGTTTACCACACATTTTTATTCCACCCAAGATGAATTTATTCTAGAGAGTGTCTGGAACAAAATGATACCAACAAACCTTTTTTCCCAGCCGAGTAACGAAATCGGAGCTAGGGACAGGATCAAAGGAGAAAATAGTGGAGTTTTCATTCTAAAATCAGTTTTTGGGAAATATCTTGAGAACCATTGACTTTTTTAAATACAAATGTATAATTGACCCCCTATAATGTGGCCATTCCGGACATTTTGAGTGGTCACACAACCTTATTATTAGTATTATTTTGTAAATACAAAGTACAAAGTACAAGAACACAAATAAATACGTCATATCTGAATTTTAAGTAGAAAGTTATGTAATTTGACCATTCACTCCAGTTTTCAATATTCAAGCTCAGTTCAATGTGCAGAAATCCATATCACTTGGGCAACATTTCCAGCAGTATTCATAAAGTGAAGATTTCTTAATATATTTGTTGTAAGATGCCAAAGTAAGAGAACAATAGTTTATTCATTTTTAACTTATTAACTTAATGAGAGCTTTTGTTAATGCGTGTAGTACTATCTAGTAGGGCTCTCCTTCTGTCTGTTTGTTCAACCTTCCATGCATTGGTTGAAATATTAGACTATATGAGTAGAATGATTTATGTATCTTCGGTGGGATTATACCAATTTATAATGGTAAATGATTCTGTGGATACAATATATTTGAGCAATGGCTCTGCATTATAGCTCCTGGACAATATCTCTTCAAGAATCATTTGAATTTATTCAGTTTACTGGTTCTTCTTTCCTTTTGTGGTCCTTGGAGGTTCCTCTATACATAAGTAAATCCATATTAACGCAACAAGGAAAATAAGTGGAAGGAAAAGTCTCAGCTCTAGCATTGAAATGTATGTCAGTGTTGCTCCCACCATAATAACAGCGAGTCCTAGGGATGCGAGCTTCCGTGATGGTAAGTGGCCCCCAAATCCTAATACTGCACCAAAGCTCATTTCTATACAGCCAATCGTGAACATATACGTCTCTGGATCTGGTAGAAACCCAAATATGGCAAGCGGGAAGTTTTCTGAGTATATGATGAATTGATTTAGCTGGAATAACGAAGTCATTCATATAAGATATTGGGAATTGTATGCTATTTGTATTTTAGAGATGGCATTAGGTGAGCCCACTAATAGTAGGCTCAAAGTTCAGACAGTTCACCAAATTATTTTATACATTAAACCTGTGTTAAGTGGGGAGGTAATAGACTGAGAGTCTTGGGTATGAGACAAAGGATAAAAGTCATTGACAGATGACGTCACCCCCTAATCCCCACTCATCCCCATTCCCAATAAAGATTGAGAAAAACTACATGTCTACTCACAGCTGATCTGGTTATAGCCCCATTGATTCTTGACCATGCCAAGAGTTTAATAAGTCCAGTAAAAATGTAGAATATGCCTAACATCTTAGCAGCAAATCTTGGAAATAGTGTATATACTGAGATTTCAGTGCTTGGTCTTTCTGGTGGTTGATCATCTTCAGATTCTGTTTCTATGTCACTGACATCTTCTGACATCACAGTACGTAGGTGCTCTATTGTAGTTCTTCTTCGTCTTGCTGTCATATCTATTTTTTGCTGAATTGTGAGTTTTTTCACTAATTGTAATCACTAATGTTGTTTTGTTATTGAGATTATATCTAAAATCTGCAGTATTTCCTTATTATGTTGTATGAACTATTTTCTATGGCTTTCTAGAAATATTCTGTTTTAAAGTACATAAGTATTATTACTCTCAAGTATGAAATACTGTAAATCTATACATTTCTTTGGCTATTATTGCAAACACTGATTTATTTGCAAATTATCAATTGGAAAAAGTAAAAAATCAACATAGAATAGTAAATACTCTTTTAAGGATAATTTAATGTCTAAAATTTGTTGGAAACTATTGGAATATTAATTCACAAGTTCCCAAATGTTGTGATATAGCATAGAGTAGTTGTACAGTAGTTGACTGGTTGTAAATTAGTTATTGAGATTAAACCAGTTACATGTACCCTTTATGAGAGATGGACCCCATCACTACTCTTAATTCTTCTTTCTAGTCTGAAAACAAGACATTTTCTGCCTGTTAGTAGCTGATGTTCCTTGCATATTCAAACTTGCATAAATATTACAAAAGCTCCATTAGAGATTATTGTGATCTTATTAACATGAAAATCATCTGATATAGTAAGAGTGTTTTGGGATTCAGAGTTGTGTGGGTGGTGAGCATTCACCTGTAGGGTGGACTTTGAGTTAGAAGCAATAAAATATATGACAACAATGAGGGGTCATCTCAAAATTGTGATATACCCGATGTAACAGTAGTTACATCGTTCCTGATTTAGAATTTAGAATCAACTCTCAAAAAGCATTTTCTAAGGTTCTGCAGTATAATGATTATAAAATGTGAGGCAAAACTTCTTAAATTATAAATTACATTATCTAATAGTGAGATTTTGCTTATTTTTGAACATGTCCCTAGTCGATGTGTTGAGTGAAGTTGTTGACAAGTACATTTACAGTAGAAGTGATCAATTTATCAAGTACTATGTGCGTGCTTATCACCTGACAATACAAGTCATAAAAGTCAATGATTAAGAGATCTCACATTGCCAAGAGTCATCTATTAATGCATTTTCCACAGTTGGCACATGAATACAGAATATCAGTGAGGAATTTGTTAATTTATTGCTCTATCTACTTGTGTGTCTTTTCCATTGTTCAAGATTCATCATAAGCCCCATCCCATTTTAGTTAAACATATTTAGCGTCATTTTATGTTAGTAGAATACATGTACAGTATTTCTAATGGAGCTGTTGAGTCTTAGAGGCTGAAAGATGAGTCTTCAATTTTGGCTCCATGGTTTTAAACATTTTAGTTAAACACATTTTGCATCGTTCTATGTTTTTTAGAATATTTTTAGCAACTGAACGATGAATCTTTTGGCTCCATGTCTTCATTTTATTATGGAATTCAAGAATATAGAGTTGCATCGCATCATCACATTTAGTTGCAACACGATCCACTTGCCGGAAAATAACACAGTGGCTGTTCTGTAAACTCAATTTTACCAGTTTGTTCTTAAATCCATGTGACTAACCCTTTACCATTATGTTTTCCAGACTGACTTCTCTGGGTCTATTGAGTTCAAAGATGTAGAGTTCAACTACCCAACTCGTCCTAACATCCCAGTGTTGAGGGGGCTTGATGTGTCCGTCCAGTCTGGTCAAACTTTGGCGCTGTGTGGGAGCTCTGGATGCGGCAAGAGTACAACTGTACAACTCATAGAGCGCTTTTATGATCCAAAGGCTGGCTCTGTGGTAGGTCTACTCATTCAGTTACATACAATATTTTGGCTTTATTGTGTCATTACCATTAACTGTTGACATGTTATTGTTATATCTGTCACAAATTATCATATTTAGGAACAATTTGTAAGAAATACCAGAATACAGAAGGTTGGATTGGTCATATTATAGTCTTGTACGATCATCTTTGTGGAAATGTTTAAAGATATTCTGTATTTTCCAAACATGGAAATTATAAGCTTTCAAAACCATACTAATCTCGCAATGATAAAGTCATAAGATATTAATTTATTAAATCGTCCATTCTAGACTGCCGATGGTTCAGAGCTTAGCAGCTTAAACATCAGCTGGTTGCGTTCCCAGATCGGAATTGTATCCCAGGAGCCTATACTGTTTGACTGTACGATTGCTGAGAACATCGCTTATGGCGACAACCAAAGAGAGGTCTCAATGCAAGAGATCATAGAGGCTGCCAGGAGCGCCAACATTCACAACTTTATACAATCTCTGCCTCAGGTGTGAACCCTTTTAAAGAGTGTAACAACATCTTCACGCTTTGTTTTAAGAATAATTCTTTGATCTTGTCTAACCAATCAGACAGTTTTGTCAGGAAATCATGACAATACATTTTGACTATGCTAGCTAACTTTCATTCCATTTTACATTCAAACTACCATCAAAGACCAGCTACATTTGAGAATATCGTTATCAAAACTGTGAAATTATCTGTATTTAGCAGGGGTTTAAATGGGTATATAATGAATCGTAATGATATACTACAGTCTAGTTAACAAATTTTTTTCATTGTATTTAGGGTTATGATACAAATGTAGGCCAGAAAGGTACCCAGCTGTCTGGAGGCCAGAAACAGAGAGTCGCAATTGCCAGGGCTCTACTGCGCAACCCTAAAGTCTTGTTACTGGACGAGGCCACCTCTGCCTTAGATACTGAGAGTCAAAAGGTCAGTTTAAGAAATCATGCTGTATTCATTTGAAGTACTGTAACACTTTTAGCCAAATATTTATTATTCACCCTGGATATCAAGAAAACTCTCAACACAATTCAACATATAGATGATTTTGTCACCAATAGCCAGGAAATGGGTATTGTTTCCCTAGTTCTGGTGAAAAGGGAGTGCATGAACTAGAGGGTCAGAACAGAGATTTCATCTTACCAGTGTCTTGAAGTTTCATTTATTCATTCAAATATAGATGGCACATGAGCTTTTAGTAGGTTTAATGAGCTTTCAAAAAGAGTAACAAGAAAACAGAAGTAGGGCTTCTGGCAAATGTCCACTATCTTTCAACATTTAACCCATATATACAATTACACACCATTTCAGTGGTATTGCTTGTTTGTGATTTGATTACATTTCGCCGGTTTGCTTTTTTCATCCAGGACACAGGTGGCGCTTGATAAAATGATACTTAGGCAGCATTTTTTGATTTGTTGGTTTGTAAATATTGATGAGGAATAAAGGAAAGCTTAAAATAGAAGAAAATGTAATATGACATTCTTAATAAGAAAATGAAGAAAACCACATTGTATTCAAATGTTCCCCACATACATGTACATGTAGCTATTAAACCCTATGCCATTTCCATAGAGTGCTAATTATTTAGTCTCAAGTTGTGCCACCTTTAGTCAACTTTTTTTTAATATTCCAGACTGTTCAAGAAGCTTTAGACAAAGCCCAGGAGGGACGTACTAGCATTGTTATAGCCCATAGGCTCACAACCATACAGAACGCTGATATCATTTGCGTTATTCACAATGGCAAAGTAGTGGAACAAGGGAAACATAACGATCTTCTAGCTCTTCAAGGATTCTATTTCAAACTCAATAAAGCCCAGATAGACCAAGTGTGAAACCATTTATTTGTGAAGCACATCAGATTTTATTTTTCAATGGAATACCGATAACTTTTAAAAGTATTATGAGAGTGACGTTTCAATAATCCAGAGCCCTGGATTTAAAACTAAAACAAAATGGCAGTATGAACTTTAATCAACCTTAGTTCACCATGATCTATTCTGCCACTTGTTATTCAGCTCATTTTCACAACTCAATACTTCCTCATTTTTTACCAGAACTGCTGTAGCCATCCTGACTGAGCATTTTCTACTTCCATGGAAATGATGCAAACATCTGAACTGTTCTAAATATATAAATAGGATAATAAACTGACTATAATGAACACTCCACTGAAGTGGATAAAAGAGATGAAATCCAAGGCAGTCGTTAGACAGAAATGTGTATATACCAACATTTAATATTTTATACATTATTTAATATGACTGACTTAAATGTACTAGTCTATAGCATTTAAAGTCCACAGATTTATTTTCAAATTAAAGTATGCTACAATTCAGTCATAAGGGCATTGATCAACTTAGTACTGACAATTACGTCTATCTCTTTCTGAGAATGTCTCCATATCAAAACATGGCCCTCTGCCTAATTTGAGAAATATCTTTAATTGATATGTAAATATTGTATTATATGTTTAAAGTGCACTACAAGGCACTTAGATACACTTCAAGAAGTTTCATAGTTTGTACATTATTGATTCTGTTAATCAATATTAAATATATGAGTTATGCTGGTTGTACATGGTATACACAAATGTGTGAGCACAAATATTGAAAACTACACTCTGGGTAATAATCCGAAAAATAGGTATAAAAATGATAACCCTAATGGCAAAGGGATTATGGATCGTCCCCTACCAAACCATCAAATTATTCAAAAAACTTTCCATTTTGGACCTGAAAATGATCCTTTCAATATCTTCTCAATATTTTGGTATTTTAATGCTTATTTGTTAAAAGTCGCACAGAACAGAAATGAGTTCATAGCATGTATTTGAATAGATTCAAATGAGATTTTCTGAATTTGTCAATATTCAGATACATTGTGTAGTAACTCATTTATTTATAACATGTTCCCATAATTTGGAAGACAAAATGTTACAAATGAAATACCGTAACAACAGTATATAAAGATATATCCATTTTAATTGAGAAAATGACTTATATCTGAAATTTCATCCATTTTAATTGAGAATTATGAATGAATTATATCTGCAATTTTATCTTTATATTTATGTTTATAATTGTTGATTTACAACAAATTGAATTCCATTCCTCATTTATATAGAATAATCTTATTAAGTCTTATTCAAGTTTAATCCTTTTTTAATAAATCCTGTTATGTTAATCACATATCAGCCTGATTTGTTGTGATGGCTTAAGAAGCAGATATACCTCAGACAGTGGTTAACAATGCTGAAGGTTCTGCTTTGCAGAACATATCACAACAATCAAATGAATGAGAAATTTAATATTTTTGTCACGTCATGCGTAAAACCAATCAGACCAGGCGGGAAGCCAGATTTTGTACAGCATATTGAGACTTCTAATATTATAATTAGTAATGCTAGATCAGACTTATTTCTTATGGGTTCGATAATTTTAAGTGTGCACAATTGATGAAGGTCTCTTTTAGAGATATGAAGTCTGCAAAGGGTAATTCTGCAAGGGAGTCAAATCAAAACAAGTTCAATTCAATTATTTTAGCATTCATGTATTTTATTGTACATGTAACAAATGTATATAATTATTATATGAGAACTTACAACCAATATACTGCCTGGCAGTGGTTGATTACATGTATTAGACAAATGATTAAATATGATATACAGATTCTCTACTTCATTGTAAACTTGTAATTTTGTTTTTGCCTCTTTTTGCCAAATCTGTCACATGCCTGTACTATACTTTGTAATGCACTATATTCCTAATCTAATGAATGGCCAGTAATTTGCATAATACTTACACAAAATATTTAATACTACCTTTATATGTAATTACAGTTTAATGTAAAAATCATTTATTACATATTTGATAATTTGTGAATTCCATGATTTTCTATATTTCTATATCAAATGTACTACTCCATATATACCTGCAATTATTGCTAACTTTGGGAATTAAAGGCCTAAGGGGGTTTTGTATTAACAATTAACTAATGTCAAATGAGCTTTAAGATTGAGCTTTAGATTGCAACAACAAAACTAAACCTGTACACACGCCATACTAACTTCGACCGTTAATTTGAATCTTCGATCTACCAGATGTTTGAAAATCAAGGATTACGAGTCTCATACTGCACCCTTTTCTTCATATGGTAGGTCAAAAATTTAAATTAATGTTCGTAGTTTGTACCATGTGGTTCTGTACCGTGCGGAAAATGCATGTAAAGGTTCCATGTGTCAGTGTGTGTCTAATCATTTTGAGTTGTTAATTTTGAATATTTAACCAACAGATGAATCATATATTTTGGTTATCTTATTATGATTTCAGGAATTGAATGTAATCAGAAATGTATTTTTGTAATTTTAGTATGATTATTTATCTCAAACTATTTATTGTAACATGTATATAGTAGGATAGTGTAGTTTATCTGACGTTTTCAGTGAAATAAATGTTCATGTTTAGATATTTGTTTTGTTTTTTGAAGATTCTGTTTTCTTGAATACAGGAAACCCAAGATCCAAAGTAAATGATTTAAATTGGCAAATTGGCTATAAGGTTGCAAATTCCTCAGATTCAATATGGAGCACTTTTTCTCTTTACTCTGGAATTCAGCCTAAGAATGTCTGCCACTATTAAAAGCTGTATAGTGTTCATCATCCTCCAAAGCAGGTGTCCAGAATCCGTACCTCCTTTTTCCCCCTGCTATAAGCAGTTAGCATTTCCCCGATTAAGAACTCGCAATTTGATTCGCTGCCACAACACTGCGACAGCAATCATGTATACATCATCGGCGCATACTTAGATCACGTGATTTGGTTTAATCGGGCGCTTCCAACTTGGTTATAGCAGGGGGTAAAAAGAAAGAAGACATTCTGAATTTTGAAGCCCTGTGATCGGAGGATGAGTGTTCATGGAGATATGAACTTTGTTCAGGCTACTTAGCAAAGATGTTTGTTTTTATTTTTCCTCATTTTTGAGCCACAATACATTTAACTAGATCTATTTTTAAGACACAGTCGTATCTATTGAAGATTGTATGTTCCTTCAACAGGGTGTCCACTTTCAAAACTAATTTCAGATATCTTATGTAAACAGGCAAACACATGAACTTTTTTGAAAGTTAACTTAGTCTTAGCTTCCCTTATGCCTGGGTCACATTTGTTTCGATCCATCGGCTGGCACCCAGCCGATTGAGTGTTTAGTCCAATATTGTATTCAATTTTGAACAAAATACTCGATCGGCAGGGCGCCGTTGTGAAAATCGGAGCAAATGTGACCAAGGCATTAACTGATAAATTGGTAAATATCTGGTAAATATTAATTCTCATCATCTTAGACTAGAAACAATTACACAAACTTCAACACAACAAGCACTAGTTCTTGGTTATGCATAATGTTCATTTATTTATTTATTCATTCTTTACTGCACAATTTCTCATTCATATTACGGAATATAACATATAAGTTCAGTTTTTACACCACCACCAGTTTATCAAGCAGAACTATGTAAAACAAGTCCATTGGATATCAAGGCCAGTTTGGCTGTAAAGCCTATAAGGTCACATAAGGACACAGTACAACTTCATTTTAAAGCAACATAAACAATTAATATGTACAGCACAAGGTCCTGAACATCTGAACATGACACATGGTGAATATAAAAACTTTTCTGCTCAGTAGCCTTGTTTCTACTTCACCTATTTATTTCATGACTTCAAGAAAATGGTTTAAGAGCTTGAAAGCTATGGCACTACCTTTCCCATCACCTTTTTATTACTGATAAAATGGTGAATACACTGTTAAGTGCCAACTGCCTTAGTGCAGCTAGGGTTGGTTTTTGCACTTATAATTTAACAAAAACATGATAAAGAAATATGATAAGAACTAATTGATGAAATTCTAAAGTTCAAGTCTTAAAATCTTCAATGTCACATTCATCTGTTAGTTCTTTAAACTTTGGACATTGACCGAGTCAGTTTTAACCCACACGACCATGAAATTCTTTTCTGTTGAATATGTCATTGAGATGATATCAAAGAGTCAATAAAAGATATACAATAAAATTAATTTCCAAACATTTAAAATTCAATACGATAAAACCAACACCTGGTATGACATTGCAAGAAAAGGATTTCAATTACAAAGAGAAAGTCCAAATCGATGACTTAAGAAAAACATGTGAGCTAATAAAAATGAAATATGACTTCAGAGTACAATTGTAAACGTTTGAAAGTTGGTGCCTGCAGACTTTCAACCTTTGATAATTAAACCTATATCTACATATCACTGTCAACAAGTCATTATCTATGACGCATACTTGAGTTAATGTAATGTTAACAACCATTCCAGTAATAACATTTTGACCTTGAACTAGTGAAAACAAATTCAAGTGTTTTCAACTTTAAAACCTGTTTTTGTTTTACAAATAAAATACCTGGATGAAGTAATTAAATGACATCACTTGCAATTGATAGTGTCATCTAAATTCTGAGTCACCTTAAATGACTCATTTTAAACAACACACTACCTTAAAATACTTCACCTTCAAACTAGAAAGTTAAGTGGCATTCTGTCTGTCCTGAAGCTAATATCATAATATAAATCAACATTATGTACAGCCACTGACAGGGATGAAAACTTCTCTAATGGACAAGGTCGACATTTCATTTAAGCACAAACATTAAAATAGAAACTCCATAGAGTAGCAAATTTCAACAAATTATACATGAATCAGAAACATGTCATGATATAAACCAACATAGTTGGCATTGTACATGATTCTGACAAACCCATAAATGTTCAATTCAACATTTTAGAGAAGGGTCTGAAATTTAATATCATCTGATATCATCAGGTTTTATACATCAAGACAGTGACCTCATACATGAACAACATGAAGTAGGGCTGCTAAGTAGACTTGCTATGAAAACCACATGTGATTATTCAGTGGTGCTACATCATACTACATCTTACTACACTTATTGGGATATATGTACAGTAAAACCTGTCTTAGTGGTACACCTTTGGTACCCTCTAAAAGTGTTCTACTTAGGTGTTCCACTTATAGAGGTTCATTTAACATGAAGTCATTTGGCCTTGGGACACTCAAAAGCGTTTCATTTTTAGAGGTGTTCCACTTTAAGAAGTGTTCCACTTTACAGGTTTCACTGTATATAGCCTAATGACACATTTTTACATGTATAATTAAACACTGTAGTCTTGCATCAAATCTTTGAATCCCCCTTCATATCTATTTCACCTCTTCATGAAGGTGAGGTGCTTAGAGTGAAATAACAAGGGCATCATGCAAGACTATTACCATAGCAACATACAAACAAATACAAGCTGACAAAGAAATGGCTCAACATGAGGAAACTCCCATTCACAGATTTATATGAGCCAATCAATTTGTATGCCATAATTTCCCAGCCCTGTTCTCCGGATTGTATATATTGATGTTGTATAAGTAAGCATGTTCACCAACGTGAATGCATGTATATACAAGGCTTCAATATAAAACTCTAATAGATAAAAGAGCCTTGCCATGAACATAAGAGCTGCTGTTATGTACATTACATACAGCTGATAAGTTCAATGATAATAGTAACATTAGCAGATTGATTTTTACTGATAAATGATTTTCTATTATGCAGTGCACTAGAAATCCAATACGTATAAATCATCATAAAAATGACGAGTCATCATGTAAAGCACCAGCTGATTTACTCGCATTTTGATTGGCTTATAAAAGAGGTGTGTGAAATATCATTCCCAGGTATTATTATTGTCAGCGCAATCTGCAATGCTAATGCAACAAAAGATTTCTTAATACTGCCCAACCCTCACAATACAGGACTGTCATTGGTCAATTGAAAAGGTGTGCATCTTATTTACATATTTCATCTGTCAGTTTGTGATGCAGTGTTCGGTTATAAGAAATGCCCATCATCATGACTGGTAAAAAACTGGTCCAAATTCTGTTTTGAAACAGATTTTCCACTGTGTACTAAGAGATTTTATAATATTAATCTGGGTTCAACAGAAATTGCTCATTTCCATTTGAATAAAAGGCATTACTTTCAATGCCACTCGAATTTACACTGGGAATTATTTATATAAACTAATTTTATGAGGGTTCATGTAAGAACGCCTGAACAAAATGAATATATAATGGTCACAGTGCCAGACATGTGAAGTTCAATATCCAGAAAATAAATAGCTTATATTGTAATTGACCTTTCCAAAGTTGGGACTATTAAAGTAGATTAATTTAACAAAGCAGATAAAACTCAACATAAACTTAAGCCTATATTACAGCTGTAGGTTAAGGCAATAAGAGTATAATGCCACTGGAGAATTTAACGTTACATTTCCCTTAAAAACATCAAGACAAAATTAGAGATAGAAAATATAAGCTCATCTAGAGTGGTCCATTTAATCATAAGAATTTTTCCAAAAATATCCAATTGATGGTTAAAATTTCCAAGCTCTAAATATTTTGCCCTTAAAGTTCAACAGAAGTGCTCTAACCTTGGAAGAAATCACAATGATGTGACTGGTGTGTTTACAAGTGTCAAATAAGACTTTAGACTAAAGACTTTATAGCATGATGACAAAGTAATTTTATGATTTATACATACTCTATGGTATGTGCTTATATCTTGAAGGTGTGTCATTTCACAGTCACCTGTTTTTGTCATATTCATCTTAAATTTAAAATCTACAAAACTCAAGTTGGTAACATGCTAGCTCATCTAAATGGCATTTCTTAGATATGAAATACTGCAAATACTGCAATTTTCATATCAAATAGATTTCAGAAACTTGGAATTTTAACAAAACAAAAATAAATTCATGACAAAAGGTAATTTTCTTGAATAAATTGAATAGTAAGTGTTTGAAATTTCAAAATTTTTCTGAATTAAACACAAAAAGAAATGGTTTGAGCCAAGATGATTTAACATGTCACCAACTTCAATTTTGACCTGCCTCCACCCCTGTTTCAATTTCCACCACCTCTACATCATGTACATTGACCCATAATATTCCAAGAGTCATAGATACAAACGTGACAGCAAGGGTCACAATCGAAAATACTTCTGTTACTAACATCTTACAGATTCAGAATTTCCATTAAATTTTGCAACTTGGAAATAAAATTAAAATTGTCACAAATATAAATTGTAAATAATTTCCATGAATTCTTATTAATGACTATTTTGAACACTGTGCGCTTAGCTTATTAATCAAATCACAATATATGGCTCTTTAAACAGAGATCTTTCTTAAAATATGAGGTTCCTCATAGAGGAAAAGATTACAAATTGTTGATACAATTCTTCTGACAGTGAATTGTGCATTAAAACGCGCAATTAAAGCAAGATTGTTTGCCTAAAATACAATACTAGTATTGCATGTGTTTAAAAACACTAAGGTACCCCTTTTAAAATGCAGTTACAAGACAACATTTAATAGACATCTGGAGTTGACAAAATATTTTATGCCTTTTTGAAGCCAGCACTTAACATATGTTGTGCTTTTGACTTCCCATATACTTTATATAAGTATTTCTGTTAGTTTAAACTAAATTAATTCAAAGCAGTATGGAAGCTCTCGGGTGAATTCTGACTTATAAAGTTCAGTTTTCCTTTCCACTGGCTCGGTGAGTGGGTGTTAATGACCTCTGCCTAAGCACACTAGAATGTATGTCTTGTGATGGCCGGCTATTTAATGGTGTGATGAGGTCAGAAGTCTGTCTTCTTGAGACTAGCGATTATGTGAAGCAAATTCAATTCTTGAAATAACCCTGCACCCTTGGAGCTTCCGAAACCAGATAAAACATCAAATTCTGGAGCGTGTTATCATTAAATGTGCTACATGCATTACATGTCTTTGGCACTATTCCTCAGCTCAGTGAGTCTAATAACGATCAATATTCTACAGATGCGTGCTGTATTTAATTTAATTTTGATATCAATTCGTGATTTCAAAAATAAACTTCTACATCTTATGAATGAGTGTTTGATTCATTATGCCACGCTGGCAACAACATTGATGAGAACTCGCGGAGAACCCATGAAATGCAACTTGGAAGCCCCACAGCATTTACTACACATTGTGTGTTAGATAGTTGTCCACGGTGTTGTAAATGCAAAGCTATTGCTTGGGGTATGCACGGTCCATATTACTGCCAGATTTGATCTCAGACCAATCAACTCTGTCCATTTTTGTTTTATCATTTCCTATGTTGTTTGTCATCTGAAAAACACAAAAAGACACATGTTAAGTGGAATTGTATACTTTATATTATATCGGTTTTTCAGTTTCTAATATGTTGATTTCTTGATATTGCATGAGGCCATGTTTAATCCCCCCTCCCCCTCAATCAATAGTATCATAATTTATTTATGGTAAGCTGCATGAGAGAAATAAATAAGTTAATTAGGAATATTGATCACAAGACTCATCATTAAGTCAATAAAATGCTGATGCAATAGTAATGAACAGATCAGCTGATTTAAAATTACTCTAGCACCAGTTCTAACCAAAACCTTCATAAGGATGTCTAGTAAGGTAGTTCTCTAGTTTATTTTGCTTCAGTTGAAAGGTTTATTCCATGACAGAAAAATTAATACCCCATGATATAGAAATTATTTTTTATTGACAGAAATTACTTCCTGACACAAATCATAAATACACTTAAGCCAATTTATTTCAATAAGAAACAGGCCCATCTTTGCAAGATATCACTTATAAATAGAAGAGCCATTTCATTAGCATCTTACCAACCATACGGAGATAATTTCGTGAATTTAAGTATTTAGTAATGTAATTATCATGCATGGTTGCTTATGCATGGCAAATGGCCACCATTGATCTGGGTTTGGGCATATGTTGAAAACAACTCCAATGTATATCAGAACAGTGACGTCAATAAGGAAATTGATTATATAGTTACCGCAGCAACCTTAACAACCATTGATAATTTGCTGGATATAACTCAGCATATACTTAACTTAGTTTCAATGATCTTTAAATATAGTGCATCAAGTCATCATGCAACACGGGAGGGAGGGTAAAGGGAGATATAGTGCTTATCACACTTATTAGCACATACAGTTCACATTACTAGAAACCAAATAGATTTTGACCTCATATGTTAGTGTGGATAAGTCATATACAAACCTTATATATTATGCAATTAATAATACATAGCAGATTATTCGTATTTAAATATTTGATAAAGTCCAACAAAGGATTTGAGTAAAGACCTAAACCAGTCAATACAATCTATTCAGAATCATCATAAGTTCTAATGTCCACTTAACTTTGTTATTAAAGCTAGTATGGTCTTGAACAGAATTCAGAACTTGCCATCAAGTTTTACATCAATTTACTATGCACGACTACATGTATAACATACATTCATATGTTTATATGTATTTATTGACATTTATATATTTTTATGAAAGATTATATGTATTTTCAATTTTGTTTTGTATATACTTAACACATTATGGGTACGGTGTGTAATAAAGTTAATAAATCCAAAATTTAAATCTGTGTACTTGCTCAATGGATTTGGAGATGTCATAACATAGAACTACATCTTTTTTGTTTTATGAAGTCTTTGACTTCCAAGCTTGAAAACAACTGAAACCTTGTTAATCTGTTAAAAGACCCACAAAGAATGAACAAAGATTGGATGCAGGAATGTTTCCATTTCTGTCTTCGATTCACTTTTGTCACTATACACTTAATTTTTTTTTATTTGTGTTCTATAGTCATAAACATATTTCAATATAATCACAACATACCAATCCATTTATTAAAACCTTTAAAAGCATACGTGCAGATGTGGTTGCCAAAATAAGGGCATGGGTTCATTCTCCTAAATTCAAAATAAGATTACAAATTTGTATTCATTGATACATCATTACATTTGTCAATAAATATGCTGTTATGAATGTATAAATTCTCTCCCAAATATAGTTCAAGATTTTATAATAGAGTCTTAGTATCAATCACTATATTTTTCTATCATGGATCAAAAGCTTGGTGAAGCAAAATGCTCATTTAGACTATTTTTTATAAAACACGGACCTCGCAAAAAGTTAGGATGCAAATGTACAAAAAAATCTGGTACCATAGTTGCATACTTATACTCACATTGCTTCCGCACCATATGTCAATTTATGATTAGTCTATATGATATACATATACAAGGTAGCTACTAGTTTTGACTTGTTAATGATGTGACTTTAAGAAAATCATTCGAGTTAATATACTTTTCATTTCAATATTTGTCCTCCTGTTCGTTCTCCTCTATAAATGTACCCTACTAACTATAATAAAGTCAAATGTGTGCTTAAACTGTAGGCAGGTGTGCAATAATACATAACACAGCATTACTTATATGCAAAATAAGTTTAACTCAATTAGTTTAACTAGGATAAACCCCTCTTTACTGTAATCAAAAAGTCAAATCACAACATGGATTCTTTTCCTTCTAAGGGTGTGTAATGTTAAAGCTTTATCCTATATCTGCCATAATTTGGACTGGGATATGTGTACGATATCATATAACAAAGGAACTCCCTCTTTTACCCCCCCCCCCCCCCCCCCCCCCCCGGTTTCACCCCCCCCCCCTACCTCCACACATCTACATGACTACATTTTTTAAGTTCAAGGGAACATAAATCAGCACATATCATTTTACCAAAGTTCAGCTTTTTCCCAGACTTGTACTGAAAGTATATCATAACAACTCTAAAGAGATATCCATATGCTAAAGTTCAAGAAAAAAGTAAGTCAAAATGTCTTATTTGAACCCATAAATCGGTAAGATAATATATTCATATTAGGGACTTAATAATGGTTCAAGGTACTTATGTGTATAGGAAATCAGGTACTGTTATTTATCTTAACATCCTGAATGTTTGTTTGTGTTTATTTTCCCGTAATTGTTTACTAAAGCAGGTATGATAGATTATATTATTTCCTGAAGCCACAGAGTTATGTTTTATGCTACTTTCTCAATACAGTATACTGTGTACATTTTTGAATTTATCAAATGAATTATATCTCAATGAACCCAATAAAAATCTAGAGAATGGAGATTTTTTAACTGTTCAAGCATCTCATTCTCATCTATATTTATTATTTGCATATGTCCCTGAATGATATCTGAGCTGCAAAACAAGGCAATAAGTAATGAATTGGTGTGGCCTAAAGTGAGGGTCATTATGCTGCTAGCAGCTGCTGCATCATTGCATCCTGCATTCCCTTACTAAATACCTCAATCAATATGAACTTATGGTAGAAATATAAAAATTAGCAAATAATGTCAGGACTTAAGTAATAGATAGGCAAAATGTACTATAAAAGGCAAAATAATTTAATTTAGAACTGGTTTCTACTCCAAAAGTGTAAAAATCTGGATTTCAACATTGAGAATTTTTGTAAGGGAAAAACCCTGGCAACTTGCTATAATTAGCCTCAATGCCTGGATGTTGTGGCGGATGTAAACATTTAGTGCAAAACAGAAGCAGATCTGACCTCATCCCCCCCCCCCCATCCCATCCATAATGAACCGAGAACAAAGAAATGTGCACATTATAAAGCATTTCATTCGAAATTTGGAATGAAATTCAGTCTATTGGATATAGACTACCCTCCCATCCTAGCCTTCGCTCCAAACATTATTCATCCACACCTCTTGCCTCGTTAGTGCTCAAATGCTAATAAAATGGTTGAAAAACAAAATCTCACCATATCATTTGCTGGTTCATGTGCTCTCATAAAGTTTAGTTTGTTCCATAGATTGCTAACTTTGCTTCTCATATCGATGTGGTAATGCGCTTCGGTTGGAACCTCTTTGCCATAGTTTACACGGCTTACAACAAGTGTGACATTCTCCATTGTTGCAAGCATCGAATGTCCACTTTTTATGATTCTGTCGTCAAGATTATTTGATGATTATTTGATGAACGGATGATGCAATCTGAATCAATATTTGATTCAAATGTTCGCTGTTTATTTACTAAGTTGTGTTTTCAGTTGTCTCCTTTTCTAATGGTTCAATCTTCAGTGTATGTGTTGCTTTTTCCAAATGTGCCTGGAGAGAAAAGAACAGGTTTTTATATGATTTGGCAGGTCAGTTGGTATCTTGTGAACTCTATTCTCTGATATCAGTAGACTTTGGAACAGCTGATTTGTGTTGATTTCAGAATCCACAGCAGTGCTTGAAAATCTATATTTGGTTCAACAAAAGATACAATGAGATAGCTTCACTTTTATTTCTAATGTTACCTCTTGATAGCTATTCAAAAGTATAATTTTGTTAGCTAAAGGACTCAAGAGGTAAATCCAATAAGTACCTTTCATTGAACACTGACTAGATGAAAAGAAAAGTGCATTGCTGTGTTTTTCAACCAATCACAATCTAGAGTGGGCGATACCTTGATACCATGCTAATGAGTTTTCAACTACAAACCTGACATCTATCAAAAAAAATACAAGAAAAATGTAATCAAGAACTGTATTCTGGGCAGTGAAACATACTTTGTTTCCTACTCCTTGCATGGGCATAGCGCCCGGTACGCTGTGTACGCACAAGCGTACCAGATGTTTGCAAATTCGCTCCAAATACAACCAAATTTCAAAAATTTCCTGAGGGACAACCCCCAGACCCCCCTAAATGTTTGTTTTTTATTCTTGACTTGTTCCTGTGGTGGTGGCGTACTACTTGGAAAAGTAGCGCTACGCCCTTGCCTTGACTATCACTTTTTCACAAAAAAAACATTTAAAATACATGATTAATTGATTATGTGACTTTTTCACGTTCAGCTGAGCTGATGCATATTGTTGTATTTTTAATTAGGAAAATAACAGCAATAAAAATATTTACAAAATAACATCCGGTTCAACCAAACCTTCATCCTAGATCTGAAACAGACAATATTGTAAACACCTGTGTCATTTCCAGTTCATGGAAAAGTTAATACAGCTTAACTGCACTAAATATCCTCACAGCATCCCCCCGTGCTGTATCCTCCCATCATATTTAGAGAACAACGAAAAATTAAGAGAGTTGAAAGATTAATCAAATTACTAGTGCAGCTTGCTCAAACTCCCCTTTCTCAAAATATATAACTCATGTATATTTTTTAAGTAGGCTGGTTATAATGACACCGTCACATAAGTCGAGCAAAAAAATGTTAAAATTGTTTATCGCAAATGTCACAAATATCAAAACTATTAAATATATGAAATGACATAAACTACTGTATTCTCTTTTAAACGTTCAAATTAAAGACATAAATAGAGACTTCTCGTTCTCAAAATAAGAAACCAGTCTTATGATGATAGACAGGTTCCAATTTCAGAATATCTCAAGGGAAAGGGTTTTTGAGGCATTTTTTAGAAAAAGCAACAGACCTATTTCTTTTGGATCAGTTTTTCATGCTGATAAAGATATTAAAAGATGACAGCTCAACGTGGTGGTCACGACACTGAATTTGAGCGTTTTTACCCCCCTAGGAAAATATTCTAGGGGGTAGTATGAAACTAGTTCATAACTCAAAGGATATATAAACTATTGTTCTGAGTTCTACAGCATACATTGTTAGTACAGAGATGAATACTACCCTAAAGTTATAGGTTGATATCTTTGTTGGTTTCGGAAAAATACAATTAATTAGAAAAAAATATTCAATTTTTGTCATTTTTTCTTGCTTATTTTATATTTGTAGCTTCAAGCAAAATATGATAACTTAAACAGCTCAAAGTAGTATTCTAACAACATTCCTAAGCTATGTGTGATATTGTAATACATCTATTATAGTGATGAAGTACTATTTTGTAATTTTAATATGACTTTATAGTGCCCTACCCCTGGTAAATAGAAGAAAGTTGGTTTGGTTTTCTTCTGGATTTATAACATTTTATTGTCTTCTTAGTTGAAGATACAATCAATTCTGTCAGTTAACCATGAGAAGCTTTACAATGGTTAACTATTCCCATGAATAGAGGGTTGGGACCTCAAAAATACTGTTAAGTGGCATCCTTGGGCAACCCTCTTCAGAGCATTTTCCTTATACTCCGATAAAATCTGCAGGGGATACTATAAGAAACCTATATATCTAAGATACTAATGAAGATACTGAATTCAAATTTTCAGGATTTGGTCCTGGTATGATAGGTAATCTGTATGACAAAAATGACAAAAAGAAAAAACTCTGTTGCCATAGTAACAAGAATACGACACTATTTGTTTCCTAAGAAATGTGTTTTAAGAGATTTTGTCATTCTCTTCATATTTTTAATTATAAATATGTCTACAATGTGGAATGATTAAAATTATGGTAAAGTAATCTTTTCTATTGTTCTCTAAAACAGAAGTTGCTAGGGCGACACATAGATCATAGAAAAAATCCTGAGATGATCGCTCTATTTGTCAGGAAATTAAAATGGAAACTGAAAAATGAGTTTCTTCCTACTGAATAGCAATTTGGTAGACCATGGCTGACACGCACAAGAGAAAACGTCTATCAGTTCTATGTCATTTTGTTGTTATTTTTATTTATTTATCGTGCTCTGGGACTTATAACACCTAATGCCGAATCTTTTCCAACTGCAAAGGAAGGCAAGATTTTAATAATGAACATTTATATATCTCAACAAATATGGCCTAAGATTTGGACAATGATGATGAAACTCTGAGGGAAAATTAGACGAAACATTAATGTGAGTGGTCCAAAAATAACACTTACATGTTTTGAAAAAGTTATGCTCTCGGGTGAATCAGTGCTCATTTAAAGGGACCCAACACCATGGTCACATGATCAGTCGTGTGGAGGTAAGCTCCCAGTTCAAATAAAAGCACTGTCCTCCTTTGGTTTCTGTGAAAAGTAGCTAATACCCTCATGTATTGGTCAGTTTGTGTGTCACACGACTAATCCATGCCATATGCTTCATTCAACATATTTTATGCTATTGAGCTGCATATATAAACAGTACTTTGCAACTAAGGTCATACAGTATACTTACCCCTTGCAAATTGTAATTTATTGAATTCACAGTAAACCCATCAATTTTTAAGAAAACAAAGAATATTGTTCTCATGGATCTATTATTTATGTCAGACTAACTATGAAAATATAAATATGAAATAATATGTTAGCTTGAAGTCATATATAAGATGAAAATATATGTTCATGCATTTGCATTTTTCCAAAGGGAATATTCCCATGTAAGTAAATACAGGTGCAATATATAATTTATATGTATATCTATGTCATCTGTCTATACATGCGCGTATAGCCTAGTGTTACATGTGAACAAGATGGTTCTGGAAAGAAATGAGCGTGGCAGATTTGCTAAAAAGCCACATACACCACAAAAGCAAGACCAATTTGAAAGTAAGTTCATTATTCTCAAGGGTACACTTCAAGTGAAAGCTACATTGCTACAGGGTGGCCTATCATTCTGAGACAAATGTATTATCCAACGATTGTGATTTTCGAAGCTAAAATATGATATCTTGAGCAGATGGAAATACATTCCCATGAGATATGTATATATAGTCAAAAGTGATAACTATTTATTGAGTGTAATAAAATGTATCCTTCGCTAACTGCTTTTGTTTGAGATGATTATCATGAAATATTTTTAAATTAATTTTTATTTGTGTCATTGATCCTAATCCACCCTGTAGTCTGGTGTTTGTAGAGCATTGCGACTTGTACAACTTATTCTCACAAATATCAAACCTCATATACTAATTAATTTTTTGTGTGAATATGAAGAGTCAAAGCATTGCTTTTTTATGTTTATTGTATAGCTATATTTAGCCTTGATATCCATGATTTTTTAAAACAAAATCTCACCGTTAGATTTCGAGCTATTCATGTTTACTCATTTGTCTAATTGGAAAACAATGCAAATCTCATTTTTTCAAAAGAAAAAAATTGAAATTCTAAGACGGTGAAAAATCATTAAAAAATAGACAGATTCAGAATCCGGCAAGCATTTTCCCTTATTCCCCTCCGTTAAGAAGTTTTGTAAGGTGTTGGGTCCCTTTAAGGATAGTCTGAATCAGGTGAATTTTTTAACCTAATTGTACCCCTCCCCCAAACCCCCAAATTTTGACAATTGTCGAAAAGTGGCAAACAAGAATTAAACAAACATCATTCAATATGGCTATTTCGCTACTATGTCATAAAGATGTGGTACGATCTCAGGTCAATCAATAAATTTCACAAGTGACACTCTATCTTATGAAGAAAATATTATCGTATTTGAAGACATGTCAAAAATTTGGTGGAAATAATTTTGTCACTCCTGATTTGCCCTGGAAAGGTTCAGGTAAGTAATCACAAACAATTTCAGACAGTTATATCTTTGATTATGACTATTTTCTGACCATGAAGACAGGTATACAGGGATAATAAAGTCAATCGGACTCAGAGATATTTCACTAGCAATCAACCCATCAATATATTTTTTCAAAGTTGTTGACCTCATTTTCACCAAAAATGCCATCATTTTAACAATTCTGTGTCTTTAAAGTCCCTGGAGCAATCCACTTTTCCTCTTAGGAAATAGAACATGTCTCAAAGCATATTCTAATTATGCATTCAACAATATGATTAAAGGTTGCATCTTTGGTAAAAATTAGGTCAACATTTTTAGTAAAAAGTATGTTGATTGGACCATTCCCTTTAATATCACTTAGGTCTAGTTTCAATCATTATATTTACTTTTCTTGAAGATAATGAATAGATCTAAAAGATATACCCATGTTCATGGTCAGAAAATATTCATAATTCAAGTTAGAATTGTCTGAAGTTGTTTGCGATAACCTACATGCTCCTTTATAACATTATTATGTAAATACAGTAGAACCTGTGTAAGTGGAACACTCTATGTTCTGCCATAAAGCGTTCCACTTAGAAGGTGTTCCACTTATGGAGGTTTTGGGTTCGCAGAGAACATACAAGATCAAATATAGGATTTATATGTATCATTGGAAATATGATTCTCCCTTCATTACAGGGCAGGTATATACCATTAATAATCCATTTATTTCACTCAAAAAGGTATCTGCCATTCTTAATCCTCCTCATTCTGCCAAAAATGTTTTCTGACATTCTCAATCCTCCTAATTGTGCCAGTCTCGGGTACAAAGATTAGGCAATTAAGTTTTAAAGACTTGTTCCTACTGCTAATAATTCAATTGTTTTTAAATGACATTTTTAATCTTACTTATTAAGTTTGAAACAAACAGCAAGGGATATTAATTAGTGGTAGCATCACGTGTCCAGTTCTACAGGAGGTTAATCCAATTTTCTGAATGATAATCTTATGAAATCCTTATTTGCTGTTTATCAAATTAATTATTGGTTGCATCACATGTTGACCTCTACCGGAGGTTAATCCATTAAAATCCATTAAAGTCCTAATTTGCCAATTATCACAGTATTACCTGTTTTCATACCCAGATATCATTGAAGGAGATTAATTCTGTTTACGTATATCAATATTGAAATCTATGGAAATTGACTGTTCCACTTAGCAGGTTAATTTTTCAATATGGGGTGTTCACTGTTCATGTTTGGAGGTGTTCCACTTACAGAGGTTCAATTAACATTAAGTCAATGGGTTTTTAAAAAGGGACTTTGAAAAGGCGTTCCACTTGGGAGGTGTTCCACTTACAGAGCTGTTCCACTTAGCAGGTTCTACTGTACATTACTTGTGCATGATGACCACCATAGTCTAGTTGCTCAAATGAGATCAATTGATGATTATAATGTTTAGACTTTATGTCAATGTCCAGACTGTATGCCAACCTCTCTAGTATGTGATTACACTAGATTTCATTATGATACATGTACTAAATTGAAAACTTACATATAAAATATCTTAAGTCCTATATTCTAGTAATAAATGAATTAGAATGTCAACTAACATTTGATGATGGTATGAATTTATTGATTTGGTGTCTATCAATACACGTTTCTAACTTAATGCTGCAAAATGATAAAATTCACCACATCCACTTTCTTCAATTTTCCAGGGGTAGGGCACTATAAAGTCATATTAAAATTACAAAATAGTACTTCATAACTAAAATAGATGTATTACAATACCACACATAGCTTGGAAATGTTTTTAGAATACTACTTTGAGCTGTTAAAGCTGTCATATTTTGCTTGAAGCTACAAATATAAAATTGGCAAGACAAAAATTATGTATCTTTTTCCTGTTTTTTGTATTTTTCTGAGACCAATAAGGGTATCAACCTATAACTTTAGGATAGTATTCATATTTGTACTAGCAATGTATGGTGTACAACTCAGAACAATAGCTCATATATCCTTTGAGTTATGAACTAGTTTCATAGTACCCCCTAGAATATTTTCCTAGGGGGGTAAAAATGCCAAAATTTAGTGTCGTGACCACCCCGTTGAGCTGTCATCTTTTAATATCTTTATCAGCATGAAAAACTGATCTAGTAAAAATAAGTCTGTTGCTTTTTCTAAAAAATGCCTCAAAAACTTGAATTATTTGAATTGGAACCTGTCTATGATGTCGGAAGCCAACTGTTCATTTGTGAATTAAAAACTTACAATTTTGATATTATTTAGTTCAATTAGCTCCATCAATGAATAATGGGTCATTCATGAACATAGACTTTGTATTCAGATAAAGAAAACTATTCAAAAACAAAAAATGCACACAGAAATAACAGAAGCAAATAAAACAAAAATACATGTACATGTATGTTCCTATGGTCAGCATGACATATACTTATTGCTCTTAGCTCTATGCATAAATGAATGTACTCAATGTAGTCCGACAGTACACTCATCCACTGTTCAAAGGATTGTTTGAGACCCCCATGCAGGGAGGGTCGGGAATTTTACATGTACTATTGTCCCCAGGGGGTAGGAAAGTACCTTGTCCCCGGGATTGTCTCGGAATTTGGGAGTTCTAGAATTGAAATACATATTCCCTGGTTATACATATTCTAAACCAGGTACTTAGGCTCCAGATGTAGAGTTGGGATATGGTCCATTGATTCATTAGGTGCATTAATGCACCTCAGGGGATTTTTTATATATCTAAGATTTGTCACGACCCCAGAAAACCTAATGATACATTAAAACTCTGATAGTCAAAGCCATTAGGGGAGGGGTGTCCCGCCTATTGATTCACTAGATTGCTAACCTTTGCTGCTTGGTTAGTCTCACATTTAAAATCAATGTGTGTATTTTACTTTTGTTTTGAATTTCGAAGAATATGGAAGATAGCTGGTGAGTCAACATGGTATATGTGTTTCTCTGACATGTAATTTGATATATTTCTGGTTGATTTTATTCAACCACTTACAATGCATATAGGCACCAATATTAAGAGTCTTGCAGTAAAGTGTAACAGTGAAAAGATACAGACATTTTTAAATAATCAAAGTTGGAATACTTTAACATTTAATAGAGTGAAGACATTTTAAGAGAAGCAAAATAGTGTAGGTCATTTTTTACAATTCTAGCAGGCATGGCCCAATCTAAACGGACTGCTTTGAGTTACATACTAATGGCAGTGTTTCTGGCCATTCTTGGAACTATTGGACTATCTCGCTGGATCACCATTAATAAATCACATGGGGTAACTGAGACTATCATGTTAGTATTGTTGTTGACACTACAGGTATCAACAATTATATTTTTGTTTGCATTTATGAGAGTAAATAAGCTACAATGGAGATATGTTCCCTGGAGGCTCTCTGATACACACGGAATAGCATTCATCTGCCTAACTGTATTCCTTGTTGGCACATTCATCTATGATTTATTTCGAATCATTGCCACAACTGAATGTCTTGATGTTTATCGACATTTTAAGGAACTAAATGAAGAAAAAATAATTGATCTTGTATTGCTGATCTTTAAATCACTATTTTACATGCCATCACAACTGCTGTTTTTGATGTGGTGTAACTATGGCAACATTCAGAACAATCCAAACATTAGAAAAACTTCTGTGTTTATATTCGCATCAGGAACAAACTTGTTCCTGTGGATATATTCATTTTTGTTTGAATCAAAAAATATATTCCCGGGTAAGGACTATGGATACAACATATCAATGCTTGACCCTGCTATACAGAAACATGCAAATGAATGTCTACATGAAGAAAATGCGATGCAGAGAACAGCAGACAATGTAGAGATTTATCTCTACCCTGTTCAAATGGAGTTCTGTATCCTAGCAACTAGTTTACTTCTACATACTTGGTCTCATTTAAAGCACAGTCGTATGAACATGTATGCTGAAATGGTTGACTTCCCAGATGATATTGGTGATGGTGGTCCAAATGATGATGTGAATAGACAGCATGATCTGATTGGTAGAAATAATGGTGAAGACAATGAAGTGAATGAAAACAATGATGTGATTGGTGGAAATGATGCTAACCCTCAAGAAGGTCATCATGTGAATTGCTATGGCCTTTTATGGATTGTTGGAATCCTGTTTATGACGCTGATGTTCACATTTGAGTGTCTTTTATATGTTCAATCATTCTACAACAAAGCCATCCTTATCATTTCTGTAATCAAAACACTTTATGACCCAGTGCTTGCAGCAGTATGTGCATACATACTGCACAAACTGACAAAATCTGGGCAAATGAAGCGATATGGCAATATAGACACTGAATGTGTCATCATGTTAATCTCATCACTTGGTCTTGGCTTCGATGTTGCCTTCACCTATATTTCTGTCCTTCCCACATTGATCTACGACTTTAACACTTTCCAAGAAAGCATTCAGATTATCAGTGTCTTAAGCTTGGTGAGGCAGACTTCGACACTTATTCAAGTGATTCTTCAAGTCTACCTGATCATTCTGTTGACCAGTTTCTATACTGGTCCTGTTGATAATTGGTTATCCGAGTGTCTGGGGTTCATACTGATCCTGAACTTTGGTCACTGGTTAGCAGACAGTGTTGTTGAGGTAAAGTTTCCCGAGGCCTCACCTGTTCAAGAACACTACTTTGGAGATGAAAACTGGCTTGTTATAGTTCACTTAATTTACACCATGGCGATCTACTTCCGGTTCCACAGTGTGTTGATGCTATCTGAACATATAAGACATACCAGGCACCAACACTATGGTGGCTATCAACCATTGAATGGTGACAATGTGCAGGACCACGAGCAATTGGGAAATAACAATGACCAGGATTGAACATATAAGACATATGAGGTACCAACACTATGGTGGCTATCAACCATTGAATGGTGACAATGTGCAGGACCATGAGCAATTGGGAAATAACAATGACCAGGATTGAACATATAAGACATATGAGGCACCAGCACTATGGTGGCTATCAACCATTGAATGGTGACAATGTGCAGGACCATGAGCGAATCACAGTAAACAGGACTGATTATGAATCAAAATATTTAGGGGATATGAACTTGTCTCTGCAACAAGTTTTTAACCTAATTACAAACTAGAAAAAAAACAGCAACTCCATGGAGTAGCAAATCCCACCGTACAAAACATGTTTTGATAAATAGCACCTATGTCCCAAGGCATTTGAAGTAAATCCGTCAAATGGTGTATGAGTTATCAAAGATTACCTTTTTTTATGAAAATGTTTGCAACCTTCGCTGTGAACTGAACTGACCTTTCCGATAAACCCTGCCACCTTTTGGTACACCGAAGAAGCTATGAAATATTGGCCAGATTAGTCAAAGGCTGTACTTAATTAGCAGTAAGTTAATGCAGTAGGTCTTAGTTTATCCCATTTTTGATTAGGCAAATTGGAACTTACATAACAACTAATGACATTATCAATTTAGCCAATATATCATAGCTTCTTGGATTTACCAAAAGGTGGCAGGGCTTCTTGGAAAGGTCTATTATCTAGGCTTTATTAACAGGTATATATGAATCCTGCAATACAACATAATATACGGTTCTGTACTCATATTGTGCTGGTTATGTGAAGTCTATACTTTACTAATGCCTTGGTCACATTTGCTCCGATTTTCACTACGGTGCCCGGCCGATTGAGTATTTTGTTCAAAATTGAATACAATATTGAACAAAACACTCAATCGGCCAGGCGCCGGCTGATGGATCGGAGCATACTTTAGATTGGGTTAATTTGGCGCTACTTAATTTGGCGATTTTGCCATTTTTGGCTTATTGGCGGCTATTTAATTTGGCGGATATGCAAAAAAAAATTTAATTAACTTACGCGTTGTTTGCGAATTTTATGTTCATTTTTTCTTTTGAGGACCACTGGCAATATTCACCACGTTTGTACATTTTTGTGAGATCATCCTTTACATTTTGCACCTCGATTGATGCTGCTACTATACTGCACTTTTCCTTTCTAGTTTTTCCCTGAGTATTAATAAGTGACTGACCAGTTCTGAGCCAATTTATGAGAGACATTTTTTTCATATTTTTGGAAAAAACTTAACCGGAAGTGACCTAAATACACTCGACGAAATACCCTAGATAATTTCCGGGGATTCATTGTAAATTTTGGCGAAGATTTATATTGGCGAATTTTTCAATTTTGCCAAATTCACCAAATTAAAGCGGGCGCCAAATTAACCCAATCTACAGTATGTGACCAAGGCATTACAGAAGTACTATACAGTCGAAATGTTGAGGCATGCGCAGACCTCTATTTAGTGATATTTTCATTTCAAATATGGCGGCCAATCCGATGTCTGACGACCCTTACAAAGAATTTAGGCAGTTTGCATTTTTACCTCCTGTGAAATAACAAGTGGAATTTAGTAGTTGTTTTGTGTTTTATTATCATTCTGCATCGTAATTCTATGTGATGTGGTGTTGAAATGTCAGCAGAAATACATATCCATACGATAATCGAGTGAATCAGATAACAGATTTTTCGAAAACCCGTCTCGTGCTAAGAGTGTAAAAACTTGTATTAACATGCTCAAAAGTGCCAATGTGCACATCAATGTCAAGCTAAATCAATGTTGTGTCTAAAACAGGTACCCGATCTACTCAAAACAGCTTGTCATTCACGTATACACGCTTAGCAAACACGGCGAAATGACCTGAATCTTGGAATTTCGTTCAAGAGCTAGTAATGTTTGCTCCGGTCTTCGTCATAAGTGTTCATCAGACTTCACGCATGCGCAGGAGAAAAACCATCAACCAATAAGGTTTATAAATCAATTTTGCGCATGCGCCTTACAACGGTAAACAAATTCGTATTTATAAACGAACCAGTTTGAGATAACCCGATATCAGTCGGAAAAATCTGACGATCTACGAAACTCACTTCAAAAAATCAAATGCGGACTGACGGCGTATTCTACTATGTTTGGATCTAAGATTTTCAGTATAGATAAAGTCTTTTATGATCTTTCGAATGAGGTAAGTCTCTAGTTCGAAAGACAATCGTATCAACTTGAACAAAAGTTGAGTTTTGACGAAAAATTTTAACATGCGCAGAAGTCCCATTTTCGTTGTACCATATTGACTGTATAGGTTCAGTTAATTTGGCTTTAATTTGATGAACTGGCGGATTGAAGAAATCCACCAGTTTTTAGATCTATTTTGTAAATCCCTAGAGAATTTGTAATGTGCCCTTGTGTATGTGTTCCTATTTGGATGTCAGTGCTATACCAAGACTTACTGAAAGCAGAAAACATGAATCTGAAATGCTTATTTCCAGATCAATGATAAAACTTGAGCTCTGTGAGTCCTGAAACTATCAATGAACACTTGATGAGTATAATGAAACTATTCATGTTAATAGTCAAAATGTAAGTTTTTTCATGTAAAATGGTCACCCCATTGAATTTGGAAGCCAATTTTGAGAAATCAAAAGTGTCAAAATAATTTAAAAAAAATAGTGACCATTTTGAAAATACCTTTTTTGACACATGAGATATCATTGGAATTATAGACCAGCGAGACAGCTTTTCTACACTTACTGTTTCACGGGGGATAAGCAAAACGAGGGCGAAGCCACGGACTGCGACTCGCGTAATTCAAAACGAGATTACAACGCATTATAGCTGAACAATGGCGGTAAGTCCAAACTTAATTTGGAAGGCATGTTAGGATTTGGGGTAGATTATTGGTTTGGATATTCTACAGAATAGCTAGTATGTTCCAGTCGGTGATCAACATATTCATACTCCACCTGCAATGGCATTCTTGGTGCTCGGCTGTCCAATAGTTTAGCATGATCACAAATGAATTCGAAATCTGCCACAAAAAATGTAATTTTGTCAATATTTGTCCCTAATATACCGATTTAAACAAAGGAATCAGAAATGACATCGAATTAATATAATTATTCATGTTCTGTTGTTACAATTACATCTTCGTGTGATATTTGGTAAGCGGAAAACGTACAATTACATAGACAATTGGAATTTTTGATAGTCGCAGTCCATCCATCTGTCCAACGCAGTCCACGACTCAGTGTTGCTTTATATCTGAAGCTGAACGCAATCACAGCCAAAGGTAGATAGCACAATGTGTGTACAGGTGTGGCCGAAATAGAGCAACTTTGGACAAAATTGAATATAAAGGGCTATTTTAATAGACTTACATCGTGTCTCAATCAATTCTGCAAATATATACAAGCTGTCAAATACAGCTGAAATCATGAATTTGTGGTAGCTAGCAATATTGATGGACTGTTGGAAAGATCATCCAAAATTACATTAACTCACCAACTCTCCAATTATTTGATATTTTCCTGATATCTTAAATACTAGATATAGTTAATGTACCCTTCCCCAACAGCTTTTATTGCATCATCAAAAAGTTAATTGTTTCGCATTTCTACTTCTTATAAAAAGTCTCACCACTATCCAATTATCTATATATTTAATCCTATCCACAAATTGGTTTGTAATAAACATATTACGTTGTCATCTTGCGCTCGACTGTTCTGCCAAATATGCTATTGAATTGCCATATTTCTAGGTCTTAAACGATACAATATAGCAATTTGGGACATTGATTCAGGTAATAGATATATGTTAATCAACGTAACTTTGAATGATAATCTGGATGCTGACTTTCTTTTCCTGAAACAATAATAGCGTAGGAATATAGTTTACACTTTCTTATTTATTTCGTGTTCGCGGCTGGACTGCGTTGCTTAGAATATCAATGGAGGCTGTGTTGCGTTGTTGAAATAGCTTTGTTTACTGGACTGCGTCCACTATGAATGCGCAGTTTGAATCTAATTTTCTCCTCATGAACACATTCTATTATCAAATCATTTTCACGAATTATACTCGGAGCCTCAACTAACCTTTAGATATCAGAAACGTGTTAAAACTCCTTTCAAGTGTATAGTAAATTAAATAATATGCACATATTTTACAGGTAAAATCAGAACTTTGCTACTGTTTTAGCTTGATCTGGACAACTGCTTATTTTCTTATCTACAGACCAACAGTAGATACAGAGTAATATTTTGGTCACCGATTAGACAATACGATAGCATTTAAAATTCCTGGATTTCTCTATTTTGTCGGAAGAAGCAGTAGGCACTGCCGGATGTCCCTCCATTTTGGCGCTGGGCTGCGGTGTAAAGTTACGCGAGTCGCAGTCCGTGGCTTCGCCCTCGTTTTGCTTATCCCCCGTGTGTTTAGTGGGATAGTACAATGTCATTGAGTGATGAAATCTTATTTACTAATAATGGTCATGCGATAAACAAAACATGCAAACATAAAACTTTATATCTAAGATTATACATACATTTATTGTTGACACAATCAGGTACTTAAACATTACATACTATTGTTTTGGTAAAGATTACAATCTTGAAAACACAGAAAAGGAAAATAAACTCATAAAATGAAATAAAAAATATAATGTAAAACAAAGATTCATAGAAGATGTCGCTATACAATTTGAAAATAAATGAAGTTCTGGCCCAAGTTGTTGGTTCAGTTTGGCACTCTATCATAATGGAATCTGTATTCTGTTTTTAAAAGTAATTCATAAATTATATAATTTTGGGCAAAAGTTGACTCTCTTTGGTTTAGCATATACCCTGAATGTTCAATAAGATTACGAACTGTATTTGCATCTTTGTTTTTCATTATAAATCAACTAATATGAAAGTAAAATATGATTTCTTAAAGAAATATTAGCTTGCAAATATAAAATATTAACATTTTCTATTCTTTGTGAACAAATCACCAGTAAAAATTGTGAAATTACATCCAAACTGATGGATGTGGTTATTATGATCTTCAGTTTGAATTTTAAACTAAATTTCATGCATATAAATGTACATGTACAGTGATCACCTCTGTCCTTTCCATCAAAATTATCCTTTTATTTCATCCATAAAGCAATGTGCAAACAGATTTTTAACAGGTTTTCCACAATCATGTCATTTTTAACAAGATGGCGTGCTTGCTCTAATGTTTGGGAGGTCTTTGACACAAATTTGTAATAATACAGTGATCTCCCCAGCATTAAAGCAAGTGGGCGCTGCACCCAATTGAGATTGTAATAATAGGCTCACATTACCTAAGAATCTATGTACAACCACTTAAATATGAGATTTAAAATCAAGATGGTCTAAATTGTGAAATCAATAATTTTGCACCTACATGAGAAAAGGTCCTAGGGAGAACACTATAATGTATTCTTACAACAGTATATGGTAGTGAGGATAGTCACTTATGGAAAGAACACCATGCAGTTTAACTAACAAAAAATAATATCAACAAACTTATACAACACAATGTAATATATTTCCCTCCAAGTATTCACTGATATTTGTATGCTCCCTTATCCAAAAGAAAAATATTTCATATTTGATATACCAACCAATATGTACCAGTTTATAGCATATGATGCTGGAGATGAGATAAAGTCAGAATATGTTTAGTTGTAGCTAAATCTACAAAAATGGTTGTGTTATCCTGCTTTCATATGTTACAAACCGATAATAAAATATAGATAATCTTAAATATATGTATAAAGTGCTCTAACCCATATTAGTCCATATTTCTATATATGTAGGGTAGGCAGTATTCTTAGCAGATATGCATTTCTAAGAAATGTTCACGATTCTTGAACATTGGCCCCCAGGGGTTGCTGTCTCCACCCCGCGCGGAGCTAGTATCAGATTTGGTGCGTTTCATCGTACATTCGCTGTCCGTGGAAGACATTGATGAGTCGGAATCTCCAGTACCTCGTCTTTTGCTAGAAATATACAATGGGGATATATTTTAAATAAGGCATTAATATGTCATGAACTTTACAGCTTTATAGACTGAGTCAAATCTTGAATCTAGTTTCAACTCCATTCAACTACATGGATTTCCAATCTGTATTGGATGGAGGGGGGATGGGGGCAAATGGGGATCACAAGTCATTTTCAAGTGTTCAAATACCTATATACAAATTGCATGTCAATGACTTTTAAAATAAAATATGACCTTCTACATATTACAAAGTAGGAATAAGTTTTAGTTGTGGATTATTTCTAATCTTTTTATATAACAAAGCAACAAGCTTGAACCAGTGTAAAAATAGCACTGACCATGGGCTTTCAAGAGCAAGCCTATGTCCTGACTATTATAGATTAAATATAATTTGATGAAAAATTGAAAGACTAAAGTAAAATCAATATCCAATCCACAGCAAAGATTAGCATGAACATAGAAATGACCATGATCACAAAACTTATGAGTGTTGATGTGTTTACACAGGTAAACATTCCCCTACCTGCACCTGATTAATATATATTCCAGGTAAATATCACATTGTTACATAATAATGCATGAAAGAATTCTAAGGCCAGGTAAATATAAAACAATTCTTGTAACGTAATGCCAATCTAGATCCATGTGCTTAAATATGAGGTTATATAAGAACTGTAAGCTAGGAGGTAAGTCCAATAATACCCCTTGACTATGTTTCATCAGATTATGGACAAATCACAAATCATATATTTTCTATAGAAAACTAATATAATTGAAGTTTTTCTTACTAGATGTGAAATATACAATTTTGATTGCTGACTACAATGCATATTTGCCATACTCCTTGATAAATCAACTTTTTCCATGAAATTTTCGAAACCATATTTCAAGACCAATGTTGTATTATTTGAAAGGGATGAAATAATAGGAACATATTGACTTTAATGAACAAACCTGATGCCACTTGAAATGATCATGCTTGGAAAACATGACTGACACGTGTAATAGTAATTTGGTTCATGATAATAGTAACTGCTGTAATCTAGGATGTAATTATATACAAAAAATAAATAAGTCAACATTTGTGATAAATAGTAAACAGGGGTAGGGTGGGTGCCTCGGTACTTTTAACTATTATTATATGTATGTGGTTAAAGGATGGTGTCAAATTATCAACAGCCATGGAAAAACTAAGTTAATTTTGTATTTCCAATATGGTTTGCTCCCAACCCTTCCTCTAATGAAATTTTATAATGTCGATTTTTCTTTCATACTGTATATTTAAACAAGCATCAGAAATATAGCATTTTCAAAGTGCAATAAAAATTATTTTTTTGCTAATGGAACCATCATTTCCCAAACAAAACTACCGTAACTTTTTATTCCACAACTGTCTGTTCATAATGAGACACCAAATAATCATTTAGTGGTCTTTTGCAGACTTACCGAGTCTTGGGCGTTTTGAGTTTGATTTGTTTCACGGACGTTTCACCAGTCATTTTCTAACAGTTCACGAACCACAGTACTTGCTCCTGGAATTCTTTCGTTTTGTCCTAATTGGGAAATCGTTGTGGATAGCACCAACAGTATTGAGATAAGTGCCGTACAGTTGTGTTATAACCATTGACACACACAAGTCAGGCTGAAAAAACACAAATTACATTATAAGAAGCATTTTTTAAAAGATTTTACTTACTATTGTAACTTAGTTAATTATATACTCAATTCTGATTGGTCAAAGGGAAGTCAGTTATCAATAACAACATGTAATGAACGATACATCAACATGCAAAATTACACTCCCTGCCATTTGTTACAGACACCAAACTCTGAACACCAACAGCCGAACACCATCCACAAAAAGTTAGACTTTAAACATGTTAAAGAAACAAAACTGGAAAAAATTGATTTGAATTTTATCTAATGTGATGTTCTGTCAACTATTTTAATTCAAATACATCTAATACATGCATATTTACAATTGTACGTCAACCATGTATCTTACTTACTTTATATAATGAAGACCCTATCATTCAATACTATTCTTTTTTAATTAAATTCTTCCAAGTAAATTTGTATGTTATTCTGAAATACTTTCTGCTAACTGACTGGTTAATTAAATGAATACAACTGATCCTGTTTGTGTTTACCATTCAACATAGATCATGGTGAACTGAACTAGTTTACCTCTGTTGATGCTACAGTTTTTATTGACAGGCCGGCCGATTTATTGAATGGAGGTTTGTTTTTCCCCAATCATGACGTTAGTCATGAATACACAAAGCAATTATTAGAAAGCTGTTGTGTATATTAACATGTCTGCTTTCGAAGTTTAGGGGTCATTTCAAAACTGTTTGCTTGATGTTTTTCAATACTCAAAATAAGGTAATTACACACAGCATTCTAGTTCATATTGGTGTATTAAACATTTAAAAAACATTATTTTATTGATTATTGATCTAGCCCCTTACAAATGCATTTCACCTCAAATAACAAGGGTAATTTTGTTTAACTAGGTTACTTCAGAATTCGGTCAATACAGTTTATATGAGGCATGTCTGAAAAAACTGAATTGCAATCTGACTGCTTTAATATCAACGTTATATCAACAGGCCCATAGCCAGGGGAGGTTCGCCCAGGCCAAATATTCTTCCAAAATCATGTAGTTTTTCACCATTTTGAGCACTTAAGTGATTTTAGCCATATTTGGGCCAAATTTGTCCAATGTGAACCCCCCTGGAAATTTTTGAAAACTGAACCCCCCTTGGTGGCTACGGGCCTGATCAATGCAGTTCAATCCTGAGTCCGGAAGTTGCAAAATTGAGCATTTATTTTGTTGTCACTTATTGGTATCATCCGTATTCATCATAGATCTATATGTTAAATTTTATGATACTGAGAAATTCTGCCTTCAACTCATGATTTAAATTGTATTTAAACCTGCACATCGCTCCAAAATGAAAAACAATGAAAAATCTTTGAAATGACACATTTATCGTAAGTATTTCTACACAAGATTTGCCCCATTTGTTCATCATTCTATAATCTTTCATTAGCTCAAAATGATAAAGTTCACCCCCGAAACAACCCAAGATTGCGTTTTGGAGCGATGTGCAGGTTTAACCATAAATGTTTTGCGTCCTTCTCCTTAGCCTAAAATATTCTTCCAATCCATATGTTTAGATTTGATGGCTTATTTTTTACAATTGATTGACAGAGAGTGAAAATGGACTGTAGACAAGAGTAAACAAGGACTATTTAGAAACTAAGTATACTCAGCACTATTCAACATTTTTAGACCTAGTTTAGTTCCTGTATCAGGTTTATTCTGATTTCCCATGGCACATATGAACTCAAAATGTTCATGTTTTATTTTCACTGATCTTCTTGATCTTTGTCACTATTTTTGTAAGCTTAGATCTAGCCAAAAAACCAACATGACCATGATCACAATACCAATTCAAAGCGTATAAAATTATACTTACAACAGCCAACGGGAAAAAGATTAAAATCGCAGAGAATGAAGTCGCTTTGTAGATCACGTCTACAACGTCCAAAATCAAGATCCAATATATTATTCTCAAGGTCACTGATCACGCACCTGTCGAATGTTATATTTAGTTTTCCCCGGGAATCCATACTTTCCCGTTTTACCACATAGGTAAGAAATTTAATAACAAGAAACTGCAATAAAATTTAAAAGGGGTAACAATAAAAATCCTATTATTTTAGTACCAAGTAGACTAGAGATTGATCTTGTGAACGATTTCCCGGGTTATCCACATTTCGTTTAGTTCAATTGAAGCGACATCTTTCCGTTGCATCAGGAACGAAGAAAGGACATCAGCGCTGCTGTTTTTACTTAGAGGAGTAAATTACAAGGTATCAAACAGTCCAAGTTGCCTAAATTTTGTATGTTTAGTTCTCTATATAAGTCTAGATTTACTTGTTTTTGTCTATTTCTATTGTAAATGAATGTATGACTGTAATATATGTTTCGTTTTCAGAAAGGAGGTGATAAAATGGCGGCCACAATTTCCCTCCAAATTGAAGATTTTGTTTACCTTTTTCAAATCAAATGATTATACGTTTCTGTTCATTTCTTGATCTATGACAGATCTTCATTTCATGTTACATCTAATATCGAGAATATCACTAAAGGATGCAATGTCTCATTAGGTTTCCCAATATGCTGTATCATGTAATTTCAAGAGAAGGCATCTGGAACAGCTTCATTTGGTAGTCTATCTTACCTGACTTGGTAAAAGGCCTATACAAGCTTATCAGTGAGTCAAATTCTAGACTAGACAATGTTTCTCCGAAAAGGGTATTCCTCTTTTTATGAGGCACTGTCTCTTAGAAGCACAATAGAATTGGAGTACCCCCTAGGCCAATTGTTATTCTACATTAGGGGATGTAAAACATGTTCATCTACATGTACTTGCCACGGTCGCGAGTAAATCTCAGGCACGACACAGAGGGGGAGAAACACCAGGGTTCAAAGATGACATACGCTTATAATGTAAATCTGTATTGAGATGACACGGTCGCTGATTGGTCAAAATTCGACAAACAAATGACGTCATCAATGGCGGTTTCAAAATTTTCGAAATACGCTTCGAATAATATTATGTTCATTTCTGGCGTGTTAACCAATATCATAGCTTCTCATTTCACATCAAGATAAAGAAAGGTGTACGGAATATGCCTACATCAATTATAACATCCCATCGAAGTGTAGTATTTGATAACTAGCCGATGAAAATTCGAACGAACGAAGGTGGTAAGCAAGAGAGGTAATTATGTCTGTCATCTTGAAACTCTGGGGCTTTCCCTCCTCTTGGCACGACATGGAAATCTGAAATTATAGAGGGCGCAAATCCAAGTGCACTTGTACCGGAAGTCTGTCTAAATATGGCGGGACTACACAAATTCGACCTACTTTTGTACCACGTGATGTGTTTTAGCCAATAGCCGAGGGGCTGCTAGATGTCTGTCAAGTTATAGTATTTATGTCTCAAATAAAAATGTATTATATCTCATCTTATATTGGACTTTTAAGTTACATTATTGAACCCATTAACAGCACACTAAGTGATTTTTCCCGATCCAAAAATTTCTTCTGAGCCCTTGGTGTTCTTAATTCTAAGTGATTAATCTTGATCCTAGGTGATTGTTATTGATCTTAAGTGATAATGTTTTTGATCCTTAGAAATATCCTCATGATCTTGATCTTTGGTATCTGTCTTGATCCTTAGGGATTGGGTCGATCCTAAACAATTTTACAGGTGATTGTTCTTAATCTTAAGTGATTGTTTTTATTACTTTAAATTTTTCTTGACTCTTCTGGGCAATTGTTTGGTTGTGATTCTTAATATTTTGTTTTGATACTGTGATTGTACTCAATTGTTCTAATCTTAGTTGATTGTCCCTGGTTTAGGTGATTGTTCCTGATCATAAGTGATTTACCTTGATCCTTGATATTTTTTCTTTACTAAGCTCAGTCAGTACGTGGTTGATTGTTTTAGATCATATTAATTGGTCCCTATGTGATTTATGATCGTGCTGGTCATATGTGGTTGTACAATGTACAATAGACTATTAATATACTAGTATTGTCCAAAATTTCCCGGGAAATCTCATTTCATTTCGCCGTGTGTAAAATGAATATGCGCCCTCTATAATTTCAGATTTCCATGTCGTGCCTGAGATTTACTCGCGACCTACTTGCCACCCGTCGGTTCAGTTTACTGTATACAAAATTTGGTGGGGTCCTAGGCTGAACCCTCAGATATCAATATACATTGTATTCCCACAAAATGTCAAATTTGGATGTGTTTCCATATCAACCAATATAGTGTCCAAAACCCATACCAAATGCCCAAATATGAGACCAATGCCATACCAAATGTCTAATAAATATAGGACCTTGAATACCATACCAATCATGCTATGACTGATCAAAAGTAGAATAATTACCCAGGAAAAGCAAATATTTAAACTGAAGAAGGTCCCAAGGAGAAGACGATCTTTGTGGAAAATGTTCCAAAACAACCTCAAATTAAGGATATGTGTAACTTCTAGACCAATGCCATACTTCAAGCGTGAGATAACATATTTTCCATGACAATTTCATCTAGTCTGACCATCTGAAATCTGACCATTGCCATACCTCCTCAAAAGTCATAATGAGGGAGCATTCGCATACCACTATAGATTCAAAAATTTGGGTCCATTGCCATACCAAATGTCAAAGAGGTACCCCATGTGCACATAGGATCCCGCCAAGATTTATATGCAGTGGACTTGCCAACTATCAGATACCAACTCCTATACAGCATCAATTTCGTGAAATTAATTATTTACTGGGCAGTCGGAAATTTGAAAAGAAATTAAAAAACTGCTCTGTGTTCAGTGAACTTAGATTAAGCAATTAAGCATGACACGAGCAATAACGCATGCACCAGGTAGGCCAACAATATTACCAATGAGGCCTTTTAGTAGAACCTAAGGTTCGTCTGTGTTTTTTTTGTTAGACTCTTTGTCATAATGGATTTTGAAGGATTAAATTTGTGGTATCAGTCTGCTCTCATTTTTTACTACAACTTTCAGAGAGTGCAATGTCGGAAGATGGTTTGCGACCTCGGAGCACCCGTCGGAAGACTCCAAATAAACGCTTCATGGATATGGAGATGGATGAGCAGCCTGCTAAGAGAAGCAAGACACAGGCAACCAAAGGTATATTGCCTCTTTATAATTGCAATTCTTTGCCTTAAGTCAACATTATCCAAAATATTCCCCATCAAGAAGTTCTCAAAAAATAAAAGAAATAGCATACTATTATGAACACCAACATTTAATTAATGAATTTATTTAATTTAGTTTTTCAGTTTTAGATTTTATTTGTTAAAATTAGTTTTCTCAAGCATCTGTCTCGATCAAAATCGATCATTATCTGTTTAGTCATAATTTAATCCAACCCACTGATATAAACAAATGTAATTATCCCACCAAACAAACTTTGGTATGGATATAAGAAGCAATCTGTCCATTCATTCTTGTGCCCGGAATCAAGGATTTGGTTTAAATTATATAGGCACATGCCTTATAGGCATGGGACTCGAAAAGGAATTTTCAATAGGCCTATGGATGCTGAGATCAAGTGATTTGATAAAATATGTTTTATTTGATGGGATTAGCTACTCCATGGAATTTCTGTCTTTCCAGTTAAAACAGGGAAAAAGAAATGTTTGTCTTAGAAAGTCAGTACAGAATTAGAATTCTTTTGATATCAAAATTTGAAACAAGGTTTTACTAAATATTTTTTCTTTTTACCAATAGGGCCAAAGCAGCAGAAAAAACCTCTGAGACAAGACTCAACAGACAAAACAGAAGAATCAAAAGAACCCGATGCTGCTCAAACCAAACATGAATCAATAGTCCATAGAAAACCACCAAGAATTATACGTTCATCTGCTAAAACCACTGAGAAAAAAACAACTGAAGTAAATAACCAGTCCCCAAATACTAGGCCAAAATCAAGAAATAGTAAATCCCCAAAAACCCTGTTAGATGGAAGTGTTCAATCTCAATCAGCATCTTTAAATTCTGTGGAATCAACTGATATAAATGATGCTGAACGAGATGAAACACCAAGCAAATCACCCATTGAACATGTAGATGTTAATACAACAGCAAGTCAAAGTGTAGAAATTGAACCTTCAACCATCTCTAAAATATCTGTTGAAATCGTCAACAAAACACCAGACACTGCAAAGAAAAGGCTGTTTTCACCACATAAACTAGCAGATGGTATTCAAGACAACACTGACAGAGATGCAGACATTGATCCAATTGAAAACAATTCACCTACTCTGATTGTTTTTGAAAAGTCAGAGGGAAATGTTAGTGGTAATGAGCTTAACAAATTATTGCCAAATGAATCTGTTACTGATCAAGATGACGGTGAACCTTCCAATAAACTTGAAAATGATGAAACAACTGACCATGGAGTCAAAGATGAAATCAACCCTCCAGCTAGACATATTACCATTCGGCCCAATGAATCTGTAATAGATGATGAAAACAACCAATCAAATACCACTGGGGATGAACATATGTCAACTGAGCAATCACTTACTGAAGATAACATGCCAACTAATGTTATCCTAGTGAATCAACCGATTGTTTGTCTCAAGGATACAGATACTGATGATTCTAATGAAGTAGTTGAAGTCAGTATAGGAGTCAATGAACATGCAATTCAAGATGTGCCTCAAGCCCAAGCAAATAATGGTATGAGTGATGAACTAAACAATGTTCAAACTCGGACAAAACATGGTGATCATGTCGAAGATGGAACTGCCCTTGATGGTGAAGTGAGGAAAATGGTAGTTATTGAACATGGCTCTGATGAAGTCAACATTCCATTGAATGGTAAATATTAAACATCAAAAAGTATGCTCTTTGTATTTTAAGAGATTGCTGCGTAGTCTTGGATATTTGCCAGATTCCTGTACTCTATCCATAGTTTCTAAATGTGTTTTATATGACAATGTTGTTTGCACGAAAATTTCCATTTTAGATTTTGTTTAATGGCCTATACTTAGTTCAAAACATGGTTTTTAAAATCTTTTAAGACTTTTTGTTTAAATAAGGATTCCATGTATAAAAAGAATATTAAAAAATGCATGGTATATCATCTTTTGCAGTGAAACCCTCGGGCCCACCAAATGAAAGTGCGAAGGCTGCTGTGATGGTCGGGGAGGAAAGCAGTCTCCAACAGCAAATCCTCACTGTACTACGTTCTGCTTTAGAGGAGTCTGGTCCAACACCTCGTGAGATTTTAATAGAGACAAATGACCAGAAAATGATAACTCAGGCATTACAGCTTGGGATGAGAGATGAGAACAATGCAGATTTGTTACAAAATTATCAAATGGCTGTCATTGAACATGCACCAGGAATTGAAGGTACTGGAGCCGGGCATGATGGTACCACAGGGCATGATGGTACAACTGGTGCTGATGATAATCAGGTAATCTTACTTTAAATCTATATGCTCCTGTTAATTTGTTTAAAAACAGTCAACTTAAAAATATCTCCTGATTTTAAGGGCATCTCCTTCGAGTTTCTCAATTTTTCATTATTTTAAAACAGTTTTTTCCAAATAAAATCTGTGATCCAAGAAAACATATGAGTAGTGAAACCATGTTGATACAAGTAACACCATTAATTTAAGGTTATCACCGCCCACTTTTATAAAATCACCATTATTTCATAAATCAGCACTCCCACCCCCACAAAAAGCAATTTTGTAAAATTTGTTGAAAAAACATTAACAAATTATAGTTTGAAATGCTTAGAATGCACCATATAGCTACAATGTCAATTTAAAAAAAATTCCGTACCCCACTTTTTCGGGCTCGCTTCACTCGCAATGATGCAAAATCTAAAAATCACACTCCCCTTGATATTTGCTGGCTACGCCCCTGGTACTCTGTTTTGCCACTATGTTTTAATGAGCAGCACCACTATTCACTTTCCAATTTTTGATATAACTTTTTTTAACACGTATTCTGAGAAATGATTCAAATCTTGTGTTTTTACTTCAAAAGTATTTTCTTTGATTAGAATACAACAGAGCCTACGTTAACTGAGGATACCTCCCATCATGTAGTGATCATGGGTAGAGATGGTAGCACAGTTGTCATGGACGGCCAGGACATGCAGCTTCAGAGCACAGGAGAGGAAGTTAATGTGAAAGTTCAACAAGTTTATACGGGTGAAAATGAAATAACCGATGATGGCCAGAAAAGGGTATGTTTAGCTGTTTTATTTGTGTTAATTTTTCAATTTATTTTTTCACGTTAGCCTATAAATTTATTTTTTTCGTGTTATCAATTTATTTCTAAATATTAACATGGATCGATTATGATTAGCTAATTGCCAAGGTTGTGCAACATGAGCAGCAATTTAGGTTTTGTGTTAATCTCCACTTCTACTGTAATTACAAAAAAAAGATGCCATGGTATGGGGGTAGAAAGTATAAACTGCTTTGTGTTAAATATTTGTTTAAAGGTCATCAGTGATTTTCCCAGGATTTTTTCTCAGATGGGTCCAAAATTCTTATTTTCACAATTCAGGCCAAAATATGCCATTTTTATGATTTTTCTCATTTTCAAGTGGGTGCAAATGGATTTTGAAGTGAGTGCAAGGCTATTTTCAAAATCTCTGTGCTGCGCCCACTTGCTTTAATGCTGGGGAGATCACTGGTCATCTTTGCCATACATATTCAAATCTGGTTGAACTGACATGAAAGAAAATGTAAAAAGTAAAAAAAATAATGGGAAAACTGTGTTTGTTTGTTAAACTAAAATAAAACTTGACAATTTTCTTTTTTGTGTTTTCAGGTATTCATTAAACTGACTTCAGAGGGAGTGAAAACCAACTTAGCTGTGGTAGAGATGCCTTGTAGAGACAAACCATTTAAGTGCAGCGTGTGTTCATATTCAACAGATAAGAAGTCAAACCTCTATAAACATAAGAGATGTCACATGGGTGAGTGTTATTTTGGAGGTTTGTGCACATTTTCATCATACCTCCCTTACACAAGGTTGCAGTATTGTTGTCAGCTTGTTTTGAAATTTTCAAAGATGTCTTTTAGAATGGGGTTCTACGAGTAGTACAATTGATTAATTGTTTGACATGGCTTGCTGGGTAAAAAGCTTGCCATTTTGATTTTTACTGTATTTGTTATTAACCTGTATGAATGGAAATAAATAAAATCTTTTGTATCAATTGTCTTGTTTATAAATAATAAAGTACAAGTCACCAATCCTGTAATATCTATTGTTCAATTTCCATCGTGAATACTTTCAGAAAAGCCACATAAATGTCCAGAATGTGACTACCTGGCAGGGACTAGTAGTAACTTAAAGAGGCACATGCAGAAACATAATGGAGAAAAGCTCTTTAAATGTTCACATTGTGAACGCACATTCAGACAGAAAATACATGTACAGAGGCACATCAAGTATAAACATGAGGTATGTAAAAAAATACATGTACAGAGGCACATCAAGTATAAACATGAGGTATGTAAAAAAATACATGTACAGAGGCACATCTAGTATAATCATGAGGTATGTAAGAAAATACATGTACAGAGGCACATCAAGTATAAACATGAGGTATGTAAAAAAATACATGTACAGAGGCACATCTAGTATAATCATGAGGTATGTAAAAAAATACATGTACAGAGGCACATCTGAGATACATGATTTTGCTCCGCTATGGTCCCATGGTACATATTGAACCCTCTAGTTTTATGTCACCACCACATTTTGCATGTTAATGCCTTGTCTTGTTTGATATATAAGTATAGAATAGTAGGATTGAAACCATTTAGTTTGTGTTTCAACGATTTGTAGCATTGGAATCAAATAAATGTACTGTCACATTATAATATTGTTTCGAGACACAGAGTACATGAATGTACCAGCATTAGTTATTTCATGTATAGCATCAATCATAGTATTATTGTTGTTCAAGCAGATAATGGAAACCCTATAAGTTGTTTATCATTAAAATGTTGCCATGTTATTGTTAAAGGTTAAGAAAGTCCAATGTCCCCTGTGCCCCTACATCTGTGCTACTGCTGAAGCTGACCTGAAATACCATCTAAAACACAAACACGCTGAAGGCAAGACAACACATGCATGCACCATCTGCGACTTCTTGGCGCCATCTTATAAAGATCTTCAGCAACATTTGAAGTTCCATGCAAAGGGCCCAGAACTGAAATTGTTCTGCGAGTCATGTAGTTTTGTGACAGATTGTGAAAGTCGTCTGAAACGTCACGTCTTGACTCACACCCGTGAAAGACCTTTCAAATGTGGGATGTGTGACTACAGAGGGAACCAGAAGGAACATGTGGTAAATTATTTATAAAATGTTTAACAGTAAAACCTGTCTAATCTGAATGCCACTCAGACTGGCCAAAAATGTTCTGATTCACATTTTAAGGTAGTTTTATTTTTACAATTAAAGTTTATGCCAAATTAAAATAATATGGGACTGAAAAATCACCCCCATCCCAGATGTTTAGATTAAAGTGGTTATTGAATATACATGTGTTACTGTCTTTCATTGTATACTTTTGATGTTACATATCATTGGATACAGAACGACAAACTCAAATGGGGGAGATAATGTTGTTAAACAACCAGATGGTGATATTTTGTCACTTGAATACCTTGTTTATGTACCGTTACAGTCTTTTAACTTTTCACTGCAGATTCGTCACATGAAAACAATCCATAAAGTGAAAATTGACCCGCCATCAAACCGCAAGAAAACACAGTCAGATAAAGATCAGGAATTTGAGAGCCAAGGACGTATAAATTATGAGAAATTGGACTATTCCAAGATGGAGAAGATTTACGATTGTAACTTCTGCACCATGAAGTTTGTTAAGCTCATTAACCTGTATAAACACCTAGAGGTTATGCATAAGGAGGAACACCAGGTTTGTTTTACGCATGCCACCCTGTTGAGAATCTCTTGGAAACATGGTGAAAGGATGATTGAATTTTGTCCAAAATTAAAGTAGAACTTAGCAATCTGTAAAATAAAACACCTTGGGTGATCACCAGTTAGCTCACGAGGCATAATAGTGTCTACAACAGTATACTAGCAACAACAGGCAAAAACACCTGATTTAGCTGTAGATATATGTATTTCTTCTATTGTTCCCTTAATTTGAGCATTGACTGCATGTATAATAAAAAGGTTGGCTTATTTTTAACATGTACATGTATAGGAACATGAAAGCAACTAGTCCATTGACCACAAATTTAATAACACTGAATCAAGCCAAACAAATGCAATCTTCATCTCTGATTAGGAGTGCTTACACTCTTTTTGGCTCACACAGTGAGCCTATGGGATTGACCAGGCGTCCGTCCGTTGGTCCGTCCGTCCGTTGGTCCGTCCGTCCGTCCGTCTGTCCGTCCGTCCGTTGGTCCGTCCGTCCGTCCGTCAACATTGGCCGCACAAATTAAAATTGCTATTCGGATTGAGTCATATCCACATTCATTTTATGCATATCCATAATGCCTATTTGACCTATCATCGCCATTTCCCAAGTTCGCCCGGTTTCCGAGAAATTGCGGATTTTGACGTCAAAAAGTCAAATTTTCTGTAAATACTAGACACTTTGTTGAATAACTTTTAGTAGTTGGTGTATATGCAACTTATGTCCTCTGAAGATTTCAAAGCTCTTGGAATTACGTTTTTTGGTGTTTACTCTTTAAATTTGAAAAAAAGTAGGACTTAGTCATTTTCAGGAAACTTTCTCATGTATAAAGTCAAAGGCAGGTTTTGTGATTGACAAGATTCTTAAAGTTTGCCTTATACTTGATCATTTCCTGCAATAAATTACATCATTAATAGATTTAAGCATTCCCTACATATTTCTCAATATATGTCAGCATCAAATTTTTACCGTTTTTGAGATATTTGACGTCAAAAAACAGTAAAAATAAGTTATTTTTCAACTTGCTTCAATTTGACCAAATTTTTTTGAAAATCATCTACAAGTTGCCAGGAGTTCAAATCTGACATTAGTTTTTGGATTTGACCTTTACTTGACCTTCAGTGACCTTCGAAAGGTCAAAAAAGTTGATTTTTCAAATTGATTTTTGGATGTAAATTTTGGTCAGCTTAATAACAAAAGACCTTACTGAGCTCTGAATAAGTAAAATTTCAAAGGTCATCAAACTAGGTCACACAACTATGCTATCTAAGTTTCTCAAAGTTCGAGACTACAAATCCAAATCAATATTTTTGTTTGAAAGTCAGGATATAAATTCCTCTGAAGGTTCCAAACTGTGTGAGCACAGGACCGTGGGTCCTTCATTAACTATAGTATTAAAAAGTCACTTTAGAGGGTATTTCATGGCACGATGGCATATTTTAGGGAAGTTCACAAACTGTTCAAAAGGTCCTGCATTTACTAACAAGTTATGGTTTCCTTTGTCAATGTCGTTATTGTTTCTTTAGGCCACTGATGGATCACTTCAGAAATGTGCCGCATGTAACTTCCAAACAGATTGTCGTAGGACCCTACTCTGCCACATGCGTAGTCACGGACAGCAGACAGACCACATGGCATTTGGTGGAAGAATTCGACTATTCTCCTGCATGTTGTGTAGTTTTGAGAGTGATAAGCGCAAGAGTCTTCACCAGCACATGAGGAGCAAGCACAAAATTGCAATTATTTTAGATGAGTCTTCAAATCAACAGGTAATATTTTCTACAGTGCTTAATCATAATCGCTACATTTTAAAACCAAACCTCTATAAAATAAAAATGTTATCCCATTATTTTATGGATTCTGTCATGAAAATGTCACGTTGGCCATTTTGAATTACATGACCCATGTGTTTTAGTTGATTGTAAATTGTATCAAAATAAGACTCAAATGTCAGGATTAAGTACATATTTCGATAATATAATAATATAGAAAATTCAAATTCAAACCAGAGGAGCAACTTTTCCTGCTTCTATTATTCTACTAAATTCCAATTTCTAGCGACTATTCTCAGTAAATGGATCATTTGGAAATCTTGGGTTTCCTTGGAGCTTAGAGCCTTTTTCTAGTGTATCTTAGACAAAACAAATACAGCCAAAAATTCCCACTCTCAGGCAGATGCAAATTCAATTCCTCACTCCCGGGACAAAGTTTCCTGTCAAAATCCTATCCCCAAGACAATATTGCATGTCAAATTCCTTACCTACTGAGTGGGGGAGTATCACGCAAATTTTGAATGGTGCATTAGATAATTGTTCTTCAGTGTGGATTCTTGTGTGTGATACAAAATCTCCCTTGGTAGTCAATGATTTGCACACTTCAGTGGTCATTCTCCAGTGTGGATTTTTGTATGTCTTACCCTGTTAACATGATTACAATATTTCCACTTGAATGGTTATTCTCCAGTATGGTTTCTTGTATGTGCCACCAAATTACTCCTGTCAGTGAATGATTTGTTACAGTATATGCACTTGAATGGTCATTCTCCAGTATGGATTCTTGTGTGTGTTACCACAGCTTTCCTGGAAGTAAATGATTTACTACAGTATGTACACTTGAATAGTCATTATCCACTATGGATTCTTGTATGTTTTACCGAATTTCCACTGTCATTAAATGATTTGCTACAATGTTTACACTTGAATGGTTGTTCTCCAGTATGGACTCTTGTGTGTTTTACCAAAGCGTTCCTGGAAGTAAATGATTTGCTACAGTATGTACACTTGAATGGTCGTTCTCCAGTATGGATTCTTTTATGTATTACTAAATATTCCTTAGTAGTAAATGATTTGCAACAGTGTGTACACTTGAATGGTCGTTCTCCAGTATGGATTCTTGTATGTTTTACCAAATTTCCACTGTTAGAAAATGATTTGCTACAGTATGCACACTTGAATGGTCGTTCTCCAGTATGGATTCTTTTATGTATTACTAAATATTCCTTAGTAGTAAATGATTTGCAACAGTGTGTACACTTGAATGGTCGTTCTCCAGTATGGACTCTCGTGTGTGTTACCAAATCTTTCCTGTGAGTAAATGATTTGCTACAGTTTGTACACTCGAATGGTCGTTCTCCAGTATGGCTTCTTGTATGTGTCACCAAATTACTCCTGTCAGTGAATGATTTGATACAGTATATGCACTCGAATGGTTGTTCTCTAGTATGGATTCTTGTATGTGTTACCAAAGCTGTCCTGGTAGTAAATGATTTGCTACAGTATGTACACTTGAATGGTCGTTCTCCAGTATGGACTCTCGTATGGACTCTCGTGTGTGTTACCAAATCTTTCCTGTGAGTAAATGATTTGCTACAGTTTGTACACTCGAATGGTTGTTCTCCAGTATGGATTCTTGTATGTATTACTAAATATTCCTTAGTAGTAAATGGTTTGCTACAGTATGCACACTTGAATGGTCGTTCTCCGGTATGGATTCTTGTATGGCTTACCAGTCCTCCCCTTGTAGTACATGATTTGTTACAGTACATACACTTGAATGGTCGTTCTCCAGTATGGATTCTTGTATGTTTTACCAAAGTTCCACTGTTATTAAATGATTTGCTACAATGTTTACACTTGAATGGTTGTTCTCCAAAATGGATTCTTGTGTGTGTTACAACAGCGTTCCTGGTAGTAAATGATTTGCTACAGTATGTGCACTTGAATAGTCGTTCTCCAGTATGGATTCTTGTATGTTTTACCAAAGTTCCACTGTTATTAAATGATTTGCTACAATGTTTACACTTGAATAATTGTTCTCCAGTATGGATTCTTGTGTGTGTTACCAAAGTTTTCCTGGTAGTAAATGATTTGCTACAGTATGTACATTTGAATGGTTTCTGTCCATTATGAATTCGTTGATGTAACACCAAACTTTTTCTTTTTCTAAATGTTTTACTACAGTGAGTGCATTTGTATGTTTTTACTCCAGTATGAGTTCTCCTATGGATCATAAAAGCACTTCTTTTATCAAATGATTTAAAACAGTATTTACAAATAAATCTTCTTTCACTCTGTAACTGTGATCCTTGATTTCCAGTTAATTTTTTATAAATAGGCATACTGTTTTGAGGATTTTCAAGTCCATTCTTTGACTCAGCAAGTGTATAATTGGATACAGGAGGAACATCCTCTTCTGTTGATAGTTCTTCTTCTATTGTCATGTAAACTGGTTCTGTGGTCTCTGGCTCAGCCTTTGTCTCATCCATTTGAGATAATACTGAAATAACATATGAACTGTCTCAGCTTTGGTATGGCACAATTTCTGAGAACATATGACTCGATTCAATATGTATTGCTAATTCTGCTTATTTTATGTTAAAATTTTCTGACGATCAAATCAGTATTGACAAAGTTATTCATACTGTGGTAACCATAGTAACCTGACATTGCCAGGATGAGGCAGACAAGGCGCTTTTTAACATTCTTTGAGAAACATTCCACAAGCAATGACGAGTTAAATTAATAAATAAGTAAATTAAATGTATAACTTTTATTTAATTTTTCTAAATGATTGCCGGGTTACCCGAGAAATCAAAGCAATAGGAAAGCAACATGATACATACCTGCCAACCTAAGACCAAAAATTTGCGGTAGATTTTTTCAAAATGCGGTAGTTTTTGTGGTATTTTTCGACAAAAATGCGGTAGTTTTATGGTAGGTTTTGAAAAGTCGGTAGTTTTAGCGGTAGTTTTTTTGGAAGTTTTCTAAAATTGCGGTAGTTTTACAGTAGATTTTTGAAAAATAGGGTAGTTTTGCAGTAGATTTTTCAATAAAATTATAGGTTTTTCGGAAGATTTTGAAAAAATGTGGTAGTTTTTTGCGGTAGATTTAAAAAATTGATTTTGCGTAGATTTTGACACACTTCAAGGAAAAAATAATAGAGTATAGAGTATAATAGAGAACACAGCATTCATGGAACTCTATCATAAACAATTTGGACACATCAGTGTTTTTATAACTACTGTAGAACCTGTTGTAGTTGATGCAATAACACCGTGTTTTTGCATCACGATACTCCTCAGTGTTTTGACTGATTACATGCCAGCTTACTTATATAAGTACGCAATAAGATCTACCGACACCTATCTATTATCCGATTGGTAATTTAGAAGACTTCAAATTTTCAGAATTTTCAAATAATAACGGTAGATTTTACGGTAGTTTGAACAAAAATACTGTTGATTTCAGCAGAAATATGGAAGATTTCCAAATATTTACAGTATATTTGAATAAATTGAATTTTTTACGATTGTTTTTATGGGAAAAAAAGGTAAATTTTTTACGGTAGTTTGTCATTTTTTACATAAAAACGAAAATTTTACGATAGATTCCCGTAAAAATATGGTAGGTTGGCAGGTATGTGATATGGAATGAAAAAAGCAAAAATAAATTGATATTATTCCATAGTTAGCATGATATTCATAGGATAACATGTGAAAATAAAAACGGTATTTTTGTAATCAGTGGTAAAATATGATATTTTTGACAAATTTTCACTTAACCATAACATACGGTTTTTTAGCCATGACATACGACGTCGTATGCGATGGTTTATGGATTTTTGCTACTTAAGACTCAAAACGAGGCTAAGTGTCAACATCGCTGGATCGTTTGGAAATTCGAATTAAATAACTTAATTTCCGACGATTCTGATGATAACTTTAACTATGGAATAAAAAAGGTAAATTTTTTACGGTAGTTTGTCATTTTTTACATAAAAACGAAAATTTTACGATAGATTCCCGTAAAAATATGGTAGGTTGGCAGGTATGTGATATGGAATGAAATATGAAATAAATATGAAAAATGAATAAAAAGCAAAAATAAATTGATATTACGCTTCAAATCAGTGTAAATAACAACTCTTATATAGTCTATGTTGCCATTTTAAATAGTTACCTGAATTGTTATGATAAACAGTGTGTTGAGAACATGTTTCAAGGCCAGCTTCTGGATGGTTTTCTTGTTTCTCTTCATATGTAGAATATTCACAAACATCTTTACTTGTTGTTACATCAAAGTTTTTGATGAAATCACCCTTTTCAGTATTTATCAAGTGTTGCTTGTCATTTATGACAGATGTTGAATGGTTTGATCGTTCATCAAGATTTGTTGGGCTATGATTTTCTCTGTTTTGTGCATCATAGTCTGGGCTACCTCCTGATTGATCAAAATTCTGTTCTTCTGATTGGACTAAATGTTCATTTGTTTGAACTAAATGTTCATTTGTTTGAACTAAAATTTCTTCTGTTTGAACTAATTGGTCATCCATTTGAACCAAATTTTGTTCTTTTGTTTGATAATGTTGCTGGCTTTGGCGTCTATTTTGAATAAAATGTCTCAGCTGGTCTCTTATATGAGACCTTTCTTTTGTGATATCATCACTCAACTGAGCTCCAGTTTGTGGCTCATTTGAATACCCTGTCTGTGTCTCACTATTGTTATGGAATTGATTGTCTACAAAATCATATGCTCCATTGTCTAAATTGTCAACTGCATCTCTGTCACTGTCTGTGCTAAAGCATGATGGACTGTTGAGATTGGCACTTGTCTCTTGGTCAGTATTTCTACTTGGAAGATATTCTAAATTAATACCACCTTGAGGAATTTCTGAAAATAGATTTGGAGTACTGTTCATACTGTCACCTAACTCACTGACTAAATTGTCAACTTCAAAATTAACATCATCTATGTCACTGTTGAATATATCAGCCTCCGAACTGACATCATACAGCCTGTTGTAAAAATTGCTATTTGGCTTATTATTGGTTAGAGCATCATGAAGCCACCTTGGTGGGAGGCAGTGGGAACTGTTCACTTCCCTAACTGATTGGTGATCTGAGTGGTTTTCTATATTGAGTAAGGCTATTTTGTTTGTATCATACTGCTGATTATCTGACTTGTGATGGGTTTGATGGCTCGGAATGCTACTTCCGGATGATCTGTATCCGTGAATCTGGACATCTTTAGTTTGACTGTCCAAGTTGTAACCCTTGTGTACATGTATTGCTTGATGTTCAGTATAAGATGGTAGAGGAGTGGTTATTTGGTCATCAGCTTTTAGAATGCATACATCTTCCATTATCTGTTGATTGACAAATGTTTTGTTAATTTTCACAATGATATCTTTGTTTTGTTCTTTAGTTATACACACAATACCATACACATCCATTGAAGGACCATACAGAATATTTTCTTTTGCAAATTCAGTTATTGCATTGTGTATATTTGTAATGGCATCAACATCACTAACTCCTGTAGTGTGAATTTGTGCGCCCTGTCTCTGTTTACTTAGAGTTTGATGTATCTTTACTGTGGTATTGTTGCGTTTATCACTTGTAATGCATACAATGGCATCTATTGTCATCATAGTATGGAATGGAATGTTTTGACAGACACAGGTAATGACTTTGTTCTCCATAGTTTTCTGAAATTTCGATATCTCCATCTCTTTTGCAGAATTCTTATTTATTCACCGCTGTTGAGTTCTGACCTTAAAAATAACCAAACATTATCAGATTAGCAAACAAGAGCTGTAAAGTAGATTTCTTAAAGAAAATAAATGATTCAATATGTCCTTTGGTACCAATATGCCGTTTAAAAGGTGCGTGTGAGTGCCAGTTTTTAGTATGTGGCTTGTTTATGGAGGCTTAACATTAAAAAGTTGTCTATAGAACTGTCCATCCATGCTTTCATCGATCTGTTCATTCATTTGTATGTTGTTTGGATGGGTGATAACTCAAATATCATTTTCAATATGGCCACTCAATTTAAATTTGTTTTTGTAAAAAGTGTAATTATTTTTTCGATACTTTCATTCCTAAAATAGTGGTACTCAATAGAAGAATGGGCATAGCTGTGGCACTTCATTATACAATATATCTTTAATTGATGATTTTTACAAAAATGCCATTTGAAAATGGGTGTGGCAGTAAAGGTCAAAATCTGTCTTTTTGGTCATTATCTCATTCTATTTTATACTTTCAACTTGTGTTCACTGCTACAGGCCCGTAGCCAGGGGGGTTCGCAGGGTTCAAAAATTCTTTCAAAATCATGCAGTTTTTCACCATTTTGAGCACTTTTCAAGTGATTTTAGTCATATTTGGGCCAAAATTGTCAAATGTGAACCCCCCCCCTGAAAATTTTTGACAACTGAACCCCCCCCTTGGCAAATCCTGGCTACGGGCCTGCTGCTCTATATAGTTTACATGATAACTAGAATACCTTTACCAAGTACATAAACTTACACTTCAAGGTGGTCAAAATTGAAATTTCTATTTGTTTTCTGTAAAGGTTATTTCAGGTCAGAGGTCATCTTGAAAAACATTTAACCCCTTCAAAATCCATTTTAGGAAAAAATAACTCATTCAATAGTCTTGCTGCAAGACTGAGTACACCCCCCCCCCCACCCCCTACTCATTCAAAGATGAATCGAATTATTACTATTGATAGAAAAAGCACTTATTTAAATGAAACACAGTCTGCATTGATATCTTCAGAGATTATGTTGATAATGTTTGGCCTCAATAATAGTATAAATATGGCAAGATCTTAAAAAGAACTTGTATTTTACATTACCTTTGATCTGTAGTTTGCAAGATGTGGAATACTGAACATAAAATGGAAACTTCAAGAAATGTACTGCTATCTTCTCATATATGTTTGTTACCAATAGTTACCTCTTTTACCCTGCCACTCTTCTCAAGTGACCTTATCTATCCAATCATGTCAGAGAGATTCATTTATTTTCAGTTCAAGAATGAATGTCTTGGGATTGGATTACCTCTCCCTATCCAGAAATAACTTGCTTCTGTTGCTGTAACTTTTATGTTTAAAGAAGTGACTGGAACTGTTATTAGGTGCACAATTGATGATTATTATCCTATCAGTAGGAAATGTTAAGTCTTGTATTTCTCACATGATGCTTACCTCAGAATCCATCTTCAAGTATTTCAGCCAAATCTTGGGTCATGCATAGTTTAAATTTTGTTTCATTTCATGAAATATAAAACAGGATATGCTTCCTTTGGCCTTCGTGGTCTTGATTATTGATTCATTTCTCTCTTCTTCAACAGTTGTATTTTTGTGAATTGTAAACTGTCCCTTATATAAAAGGGGATGAGGTGGTCAATATGTGACCTTTAATTTTATATTACCTATATTCTACGATTCAAATTCTTCTTCACTTGTATCATAGGTGAAATTTGTGACTTGCTGGAATCACAGTCATGTATTATTCAACATATTGCATGGTTATACTAAGGATTTAAGCCCTGGACTTATTGTTTGCATTGTTTGCTGAGTCATACCAAGAAGGTGTTGTTTCCAAATCTATGCATGACTGTGCAGCGGGAATGCAAAGTTTAGGAAACAACGCCTGAGTGGAATGAAGCAGCTACAATGCATTGAGTCTTGGGCTTAAATTCTTTTCACACATTGCAAAATATTTTCTCCAAAATCATTTCATAGGAACAAATTCACTAGAAGAACACATTTTCAATGACATTTTTTGCAAGGGTCGAGTTGGCAAGTCATCAAATCCAATGTGAGAAGTCCATTCATCACCATGACAACTGTTTAACTGGTGACCTTGCATGTGTTATCGATATTTCACACACTGTTCATTATGTGAATACTCTGTTCTGAATGGCTGGAATCAGACACACCTTGCCTAGCTATGTGTGAATGTCTTATCTTTTGCTAGATATAACCTTTGTGATTGAATATGCTGCAGGTGACTATGAAGGATGAAGCAGTGTCAGACTCCACTATGGTTGTAGTTGATGGCGAGATTGGTTCACAGTCTATGGAGGGACCTGTCATGTTGGACCTTCAAGTGGAAGAAGAGGAGCATGAAGAGGAGGTCCAGTTACATAGCTATGAAGATGTTAGGCAGCTAGAGGCAGCTGAAGCTATTCAGGTAATTGTTAAGTTTTCAATGTTATATCTCAGTTTATGTGCTATTCTTGCTTGTTATCTGGTTTTCTTCACAATTCTATTGTCTGAAGAGTATAACTTAATATCCCTATAGAGTAATAGCCCTATAGTTTATAATTATTCTGATTTTGAAGTGAAATAATAATTGGCAATTTCCATACATCCTCCTAAGCAGGTATCCAGAATCCGTACTTCCTTCTTCCCCCTGCTATAACCAATTTGGAAGCGCCCGATTAAACTGAATCACGTGATCTAATTATGCGCAATGACTTATACATGATTTCTGTCGCAGTGTTGCGACAGCCAATCAGATTGCTAGTTCTTAATCGGGGAAATGCTAACTGCTTATCGCAGGGGGTAAAAAGAAAGAATATATTCTGGATTTTGAAGCCCTGTGATCGGAGGATGTTTCCATAGGGTACAATAGATGGGTTGTATTTAAATAATTATTAATATGGTAAAAAATGATATTTCAGAGCCTCCAAACGTTGCCAAACAGGCCAACATCCACACAGTCGAACATCATAATTGACAGACAACAGCTCAATACCATTATGACATCACAGAATAACAGCCCTACACACCAGGAGTCTCAGCCAATAACAATGAACCATCATAATGATCAATCATATGTTATGTCTGAAAATATGCCCCCAGCTCATGAGAATACTACAGAAATTAAAATGGTTGACCCTGAAACGAGCGAATCGCGTGAAGCCGTCCAACTTTCATCAGGGGATTATATTGAGATTAATGGTGAAATGTACAAAGTGGAGTATAACAATGATGGCCCAGTTTTAGAATCAAATATAGAGGACCATGATGCCAGGGACCAAAATTCCCCTAACCAGGATAATGGTACTCAAGGTGCAAATGTTCTTATGTCTGTACAAGATGATACTGAGATGGCACCGGGTAATATGATTCATGTTGAACATATAACAGCTCCAGTTCAGCACCAGGAGGACATAGAATAGTATTAAAAGTATTCATTTAAGGTTTTGCTATAGTTATAAGTGGATGCAGGTAGAACAGATAAAAATGTAGATCTTGAATTATTAAAAGATAAGTGACAATTGTTCAGACTTGATCCATCAATGTATTATATACCTGTATTACTTGAAGGAATACACTAGTTTAACAGTATGAACGTTCTATCAATATCATATTTATACAGGGTGTCCCAAAAAAACTGTACCAAGATAAACATGGAATAACTCTATGAGTGAAGACCGAATAGTTTGAAATGTAATCATCTGACAGACAATGATTTGACTCAATATCAGGAAGCCTCGCTGTATATGTAGGTGCAATATATTATAAACTCTCAAAAAATTGATGGATTTTGAAAATTTGATTGGCCTACAGAACAGAAAAATGTCTATTGATGTCATTTTAGACAAGATTAGTTTCATCTTGATTTAGGAGTCATAACTTTATGAAGTTTCTGTCAGTGACCCCCTGGTAAAGTAAGTGATTGTTATTACAAGGATCGAATATTTGATATCAAAAAATATTTATTTTATTTCAATTTTGTGTATATTTGTCTTGCATCCACTTTCTGATAACTATTAGTAAAACATTGAAGTATGTCCAATTGGAATAATGTTAATGATAATGTAAATAATGTTAATAACTATTAGCTCAAATGGTGTGAGCTATTGCAATCACACATTTTTCTGTAACTTATTTAAGATCCTCCATGACAATTCAAATGGTTCCTCTTTTTATATATGTCTCTATAAATGGTCCATTAGTGGTGTTTCAAAAGCTTGTCTCCGCTCAAAATGGCTTCCATTTTTATTGCCAAAAAATCAGGTTTCAACTTTTTTGGTCATAAGTCCACAAGAATTCTTCCAATTTGCTTGAAATTGTACAGATACTTTATTTTATAGATTAACAATAATGCCTCCAACTTTCACCTAAGATTCGAAATGGCTGCCACTTTCTTTGTTGGAATATCCCAAAGTCTGTGTTTCAGCATTTGTCCATGGACAAGATTTTCTTTAGGTTAATAATAATATCTGCAAGTTTCAGCAAAATATGTGGCAAATATTTAGAATGGGCTCTGTTTTTATTGTTGAAATTATTCCGGCAGCTAAATGTATAGGCTACCAATGTCTAGAAGTTTTGGCAAATATCTTATAGAAATTTAGAATTGCCACCACTTTATTCACAAAATCAAGTTTTTGGCCCTTATTGGTTAGCCTAGAAATATTCCATAAAGCTTATTTGCTTGAAATTATTCATGTTCTTATTTTAAAGGTTATATTTTCAATCTTCAGTTTAAACATGACTTTCAAAGGTTTAACAATGGTCTTTTGGAAGCCCTTACAACATGTGAGCCTAGTACCCATGGTACTATTTATTATATATTTGTCAAAGCTTAATTAAGACTAAATGATAATAATTAAGAATCCTGTATCATTCTTTATTGGAAATTTAAAAGTGCATGTACAAACCCAAACACATAATGCACGAGGGTGTAGCCAGAATGATTATGAGGATAGGTTTAATTAGTACATTCATGAATACTTTTAAATCCAATAAAGTAAGATACAGGATTCTTATTGCAATTTAAATACTGTTACATTACATGTGTAGTTCTTTACAAAATCATAATGCACTGTGATGACTTCACTCTTTTACCAGTAATGGTACTGCTCAGTTCATTATGAAACCATAATATATTGTAAAATAATGTTCAGGTGGCCATTAAACATTGCATTATCGCACAGAAATACATGTTTGAATGAGTTTTATAGGACATTTTGAATAATGCACTCTGGGGCCATCCCATTGAACATGTTTTTCATGACCTAAGACCATAAGTTATTGCTCATGTAAAATATATTTTTAAATATAGATCAAGGTATAGTAATGCAGTGAGGTTAGCAAATATGAAAATCTAATGAAATAAAAATGCGAAATGTCTGCTTGGAATAAAATAATTTTTTAATGAAGATTCATGATTTATTTTAAAGATGTTGCATTTGTTGCACAAAATGGCAAATTTTGATTATAGACCAATAAGAATTAAATGTTTCCCTATATTTAACAAATAAATTACATGAATTAAAACCAAATAAATTCTATGTTAGGATTTCTCCAGGGAATATGCTAAAAGTGAAGGAATGAGAGTAAATATACAGACTTGGAACTTGTTCTGTCCCGGCTACTATTTAGTCTACAAAATTTGACTTAACTTTACATAACAACTTTATTGTACAACATGATAAACACATCAACATTAAAAAATTAACAGTAGGTAAACATGTCCATCTCAGGGCATTCGCATATTGCTCAAATTTCTATGACATTGACTGTCCGTGTCAGAGCATGATGATGAGATTACAATTTGCCTATTAATAGGTTTAATCCACATAGTTCTTATGTTGCAAAATCTATATTTTCAATTTTGTTTGGAAAATATCGTTTCTCATATAAGAACATCATTATAGTACGCTATATCGACCCAACTGAATGTTATAGGAATCTTTCTTTGGAAAAAATTCGCGGGAGGTGAATACCATTTTCGTGAGCGTGATTTGGAGGTGAATACGATTTTCATGAGCGGGATTGGGCGGGACAATGCGATATTTTTTTCAATATCAAAAATATTCACGGGTGTTATTCACCGGGAATATTTTTGATATTGAAAAAAAGGTTACTAATATAAAGGAGCATATAATTGAAATCTTGCTGGACGCACATAGGAGAAAATACCCCAAACTCCTAATAATTGTTTAAACAGATTTCCCATCTCGGCGATGGTCATTTTAGTAATCTCTCTCCACGTGTTCTTTCGGAATTCATTCAGTAACTCATTCAGTAAAAGTATTAAAGTGATGACTGCATTATATATTGTCCTCCTAAACGATTTGAGTAACATTACTATTCAGATCGACATGCTGTTTACGAAATGTTGCATCCACTTTTGTTTTATAAAACAGGTAATACATGGTATGCATCAGCTGGGGATAAATGTAATGAAACCCAATTGGATGATCACTGCAACAGTCCACTCCCTGGAAAATCAAAGAACTTTAATTGATCATTTTGACTTTGAATGATTTGTTTCAATAAATTTTAAGATTAAGATTGAGTACTGACAATAAATGGACGCTTATATCTCTAAAAGTAACCCGACAGTCGACACACTACGATTTAAATTAGATTAATCGAGAGGACCCATTTCTCAGAAAAATCCAGATTTTAAAACTCATTCATGTTATTTCTAATTGAAAATTTTGAAAATTTATATCTCTTAAGCAGCTATAAATACATTTTAGTTTTACTCGCATATTTGTATTTATATTTATGTACACTTACTATACACACTTATTTAGAATTGCACCATAGGGCAACACCACCTTTCTTCAATTTACAAAAAATTGTATATTTCTTTTACTAGCTTACAAGATATTGAAAGCATCTCATACTTTCATACAGTACTGCAGTACCGACCTTGGGGAAGGTATGATGATATGCTATGTCTTCCTTTTATCTTTATAGAAAATGCAGATCCATAATGTCATTATTTATTAATCTCAAGAGTGTTAGGTAACAGGTCTATCTAGGCCTACGGCGTGCGTCTACGCGGTAGCTAGGCGTCGTCGTCAGTACAAAAAAGCAACAACAAATTGCAGCCGTTCAGATGCATGTATGTCTTCCTTTTAATTTTATAGAAAATGCAGATCCATAATGTCATATTTTATTAATCTCAAGAGTGTTAGGTAACAGGTCTATCTAGGCCTACGGCGTGCGTCTACGCGGTAGCTAGGCGTCGTCGTCAGTATAAAAAACAACAACAAAACAATGAATGTTTGTAAAATATAGTCATTTTTTATAATTGCGTTACAATTAGGTGCTAGGCCAATTTTGGTCGGCGACGTGCGTCTACGCGGTAGCTAGGCGTCGTCGTCAGTCAAAAACAGCAATATTGTTTGTTTGTAAATAGTGATTATTTTCAATTTAACATTTACATAATTTGTATACATGTATCTCCTTTATATAAAGGGCAATAAATATATACATACATACAAGAGGCAAAATTTTTGATAAAGCTAGAACAATATCTAATGGGTTTTTAATAAAAAATTTAAAAAAATTGTGTCTCTTACAAAGCTTCGTACACACAATTAATTTAGAAAATATAGAAAAGGCTTTCAAAAACGTAATTCTAAAATGTTACCTGATTTTTCCCTTTATCGCCATCAATGTTTTGGTACCATTTTGGTAGCAGACGTAATATGTAACTATGCGGAGGCCAAACAAGAAACCGCTCCCTCCCACTGTCATCCGTGGAGTTAACAGGTCGAGACCCCGTCTTGTACATGCAGGTACACGTCTTGACATCCTCAACTGAAATAATGAGGTCAATATAGCGATTGGCACCATACTAGTTGCAATATCAAGCAGAGGTCTTATTCACAATGTGTAGCATTCTATGCGACATCGCAAAAGCATTCGCCAAAATCGCTAAAATTCTTATTCGCAGAAGCAATCGCATTGAAAGCGCCTTGATATACGTATTTTACGTACCCTTTGCTACCCGCAATAAAGTCGCAATATCAAGGTCTAGCCGATGCCTCTAATGCAACTACCGGCTGCCGGGTTGATTGTAATTTAATGACCCATTTAGATATGAATAGTTCCCACCGTGCATCGTGACAGCTATCGAGTCAACCCCAATACCTGACCTAAATAACATTTAATTAAACCATCATTTTAAAGTTGAAATAGCGAATAACCCGTTCGTCGACTAACAGAGATTACGTGACTTGTTTTAATGCTATTGTCACATGATCGGACCACATACACTGTTTCGATAGCATAAAATGCAATAAGAAAAAACTGCGTCTTGGGTTTATCTATTGATTTTGGTATGTCAGCACCGGCCAGGTTTAATGCTTAAAGAGAATAAAATATACACATATTAATTCTTTTTATTAGGTATCTTCTACAGAGCTAGAGAAATATGAATATAATGAGTACCCAACATGCCTTGGTTTATGAAATATAACAAACTCAAATCCAAAAATAGAGATTTCGCAGCTCACATACATGACAAAGCATGATTATTATTCCCGTAACGTATAATTATAACTTATGTGGTTACGTCATCATTTATTACGCAGCTCTACACGTCCATGAATGTGATATTCTTGCGTAAAGACGATGTTTTATAAGAATATCACACTTGGACGTATACATATGCTCAATATATAGTGACGCTTTATAAGTTATACGGGAATAACAAACATGCTATAAGTTAGTTGCGAAATCACTCTGTTGACCGTTGAAATCCGCAATGCGCGCACATAAATCCGCACCGATTGTTTTTGTATAGCACAGTCTGCATGGGGTGAATCCTAGATATCGTATTGGAATTATATCACAATGTATTTATGTTACATCAATAAACAAAAAAAAACGTATAACTTACTACCCCCATCGGGAATGCATTTGTAATCTCCCGTAGCATTCTTTATTCCGAGCATGACCAATCTCCTCAATGCTTCCTTGCTCACGACAATTCCGGGCCCACCGGCCATAATCATTTTGTCTTCTGTTCTTTTTCCATTTATATAGTACATATGTCCAAAAAATTCTGCATTTTTCGGGTCGTAGTTTTGTAACATTTTTCTCAAATTTTCCACAACTATAAAGGTATCTGTGTCTGCTTTTACAAAATAATCAGCAGTGTTAAAATAATGGTCGTAGACATAAGTCCACGCTAATCTAGATTTCTCAGCTAAGTGCTCTCTCCCCTCAGTAACGTTTAATCCAATTGTTGGAAATGTCTTGTCTTCTTTGGAACTCATATACAAATCTATGTCGCAGTGTTTTGCCCATGTGTCCCTCACGTGTCTTGCCTTTTTCTCCAGAACATCAGGACTTGTCAAGAACCAGCATAAAATTTTATGATGTTTCCGTTTTTGTGAGTCTTGGGTGAGTACATTCGCCATGCCGTTCGTAATCCATCTTTTTAGTTTAATTTCATTTTGACTATATAGGCTTGATAAAAAATACTGACAAATATACAATGAAACCAGAAAAACCCATATTAAAAACAGCTTAACTCTAAAATTGACCATTTTACTTATCAAAACTAAATGATTTTGTTGAACAGCTTATTTTTAGTCCCGGGTTTTTAGTATGATTAGTAGATGAAGTATAGTCCACTCCACAGCTTACATTTCAATTATATTCATCACTGCAGCTAAACGATTGTTGAATGGCCGTCAATCTGTGTGAAAGATTAGTAAGAAAATTATTTTTAGTCCCGGGTTTTTAGTATGATTAGTAGATGAAGTATAGTCCACCTCACAGCTTACATTTCAATTATATTCAAAATCCGCGCAACATCACTGCAGCTAAACGATTGTTGAATGACCGTCTGTGTGAAAGATTAGTAAGAAAATCCCAAAACTGGCTGTTAAATATATATTGACTATAAAAATATTGTAACGTCTGTTCAAGGCAAAAAGAATTGACTGTGCAGAAAAACATATGAATAGCATAGAGGTGACAAATGTTTAACTACGTGAAAACAGGTTAACATGCCCTATTTTTAAAAGTTCAATCATCTCCGTAAGTTTGGCAACCCTTACTCACCCATTTGACTATACATGTTAACGTTTATAGCTATTTATGTACAAGTTTTAGTTATATAAAATATTAGTTATAAAATACTTGTAATAAAATAGAAATGCAAATTGATTTTATTTCCTTAAGCTTCAAATTTTCCAAAATTTTCCCAGGTTACAATATGTCGAAAATTGATGACAAAGTTGTTGGATTTTTTAAAATTGTCATTCCCATGTAAACCAATGAGAAATGGTGGGTTCGGGACAAATAAGATTTTAGGATATCTATCAAGGAAAAGAATCATCATTCATATTTTTATTCAGAAAATTGAATTAATATAACTTTTTTGTACGCTAAGTGCTTGGTTTACTAAACACTAAAGTTACAGAGCTTCAAAGTCATTTTTGAAAATATTTTTTCGCCTCCTGTGTTTTTTCAGAGGGAGGTTTTTTAGACTTTGTATTCCTTTAAATCTGAAGTTTTTGTTGAATAAAGTTATAATAGCAAATTTAATTATCTACTTAAGAGAATTTGGATGGATTGATATTCCGTAATATGATTTGCGGCAAACCATAAGTTAACAAGGGAATGTCTCTGATGAGGTGTAATGGCTGTCATCACATTTCATCAGATTTGTCATTTATTTCCGAGTATATAAATTGAAATCATTTGCAATACCTCCAATAATTTACCAATTTCATCATTTACGACGTAAATGATGAAATTGGTAAATTATTGGAGGTATTGCAAATGATTTCAATTTATATGTCCAGTCCTAAAAGAAGTTTTTTCTTTACAGATCGATTATTCAAATAAAAAGGATGGGTATCGATGTGGTGAACTTTTTGAACACACGTTTCTCTTAAACCAGTCATCAAAAAATTCTGAAAATTTTACACATTGTCAATTTAATGGTCATCTTTTGAATTTTAACAATATAATTTGAAATATATATATATACTTTTCTCTATATTGTTTTAGAAAACACATCAGACACTTCTTTTGTTCTTGGTATGATATGTTCGGAATGAAATGAAACATCTATCCGAACCTCATTGGAATAAAATGACATAAACACAATTGTGTTTAGGTCTCTCAATATTGTAATTGTACAAAGGAAAGTTTGGTTGATTTTAAAAAAGTATCCTGTTAATGAAATAAAAGGCTTATCTTAATTTTTATCTATTTTGGGGGTTTTGTTTTAATTTTTGAATACTTTTTGTTAAATCAACCAAAATATCCTTTGTATAACTATAATATTGAGAGGTCTAGGAAAATGTTGTATATGCTAGTTTGTTCTAACAAGCTTCGGAAAGATATTTTATTTCATTCTCAAGAACAGGTAAAAAGGAACAAAAAACAATTGCACTAAAAAACAAAAAATGTTATAACAAAAACAGTTAAATAAAATTTATATCAATTGTTTTTGCATTAAATTGTTGTCAATCAGTCAACATTACATAAAGGACCGTATTTTTTACAGGATGTTTTCAATAATTGATTTAAGAGAAAAACATTGTTGAATTCAGTTCACCATATCGATACCAATCCTTTACAAAAACATGAAGAGGCTGTAACACATAATCCAATAGGGGAGTTGGGATTGCCACAAACTTATGGAGGCGAATGTATGTCTGTATAAATCTGTATAAATCAAACATAAAGTGGATCAAAATGTGGTTGATGTTTTTCTACAAAATAAATGAATGAATACATTTCAAGTATTGACTTAAATTGCGTGCCTATGGATAAATCACACAATACTATATTGATGATATGCATTCACTAAGTTTACACTTCAATTCAATAGACTTGAATTCAATAGAAAATAAAGAAATATGAATACAGCCTCTGAAACAGTTTGCGGGTTCGTGTTTCTAATATAAATCGAACATAAGACTTACTTACTTACTTGTAAAGGCCCGAACATTTATTCTTCAAAAGCCAAGTGTAAATCCAATTCAAATACAATATTTCCAACTTTGTGTCGTGATTAGTAATATATATTTACATCCAGTTCCAATAGCTATATCTCTAGATAGTGCACCAATGCATCATCATCATTAATAGTAATACTAATAGTTTTTTTTACATGTAAATGTCTTCTTTTTCCTTCCTTTATAATTGTTATAATTTTTTGTTTGTACATGTACTTGACCCCAAGGGGTGTGGATGTACTTGAAGAATAAATAAATATATTCCACCGCTTCAGGGAATCATGAACCTAACTGGGACTTTGGTATTACAGATGATAAGATAACTGATATAGAGTGATGCAGTTATGAGAATTATAATGGACAGCTAAGATGTCCAGTTACAGTGTATTGAAAACTAACATGACCATCGAACATTACCCACGTTGTTTAGATTCAGTAATGAAACGCTCCGTCGTGTATGTAGGAGCGTCTGGGTTATACACAATGTTACCAGTTACCTTCCATTGAGCGGTGCAAGATATCCTTGACACTGGTGATCCACTCGATTACGCTAGTTACCGAAACGGTTCGTTTTGGTAACAAAATGTCGGAACGTCGAAGGTACGATTTTTCTCTTTTCCTTATTTCACACGCTTTAGGCAGAATTCCCACGACATTATTAACACAAACGTGTATCAGTATTACATGTTTAAGAAAATGTACGCGAACAAATAGTTCAGAAGACAACAGAATCGTCGATTTAATTCTTCACTTAAGTTACATAAACGGTTTTTCGAAAAACTGTTAAGATCTACACTTTTAACCCAAACCGTTTATGTAACTTAAGTGAGGAATTAAATCGACGATTCTGTTGTCTTCTGAGCTATTTTTTCGCAAACTTGAACATTTTCTAAAACATATGATACTGATATACGTTTGTGAGAAAAAACGTCGCGGGGATTCTGTCTACAACGCGTGGAATAAAGAAAACAGAAAAATCGTACCTTCGACGTTCCGACATTTTGTTACCAAAACGAACCGTTTCGGTAACCAGCGTAATCGAGTGGATCACCAGTGCTTGAACTGTGGCGCCCGCGCTCGATATATGCACAGATTATCATACCATAGTTCCCATGTCATGTCATGCCTGATTTTGTTCAAATATCAAAGCATTACGTCAACTATAACGTACTTTAATTCAATGAAAACTTAAAATATCGAATTCGACAATCACCATCCGCCATCTTAGATGCGAAGGTTACAATCGTTACTTTCGCTTGATACTGACCAGTGAAACAAGATCGAGAACAAATAAAATGTCCTGTTAAATATACTTTCACACATAGCTATATAAGGCAAGGTGTGTCCGATTCCAGCTTGTCAAGGTGACAACTTGACTCCACAAATTGAAATTGATACTTTGCCAATTTGACCCTTCATATTTTTAGGTGATCTCGTAGAAAACATTATGTGTGGGAAGAATTAAGATAGAACTTCAGTGTCGACCGATTTTTACCTACAATTCAAGGTGAAAGATAAAGGCCTACTAATGTAGATGTATAACTAAATATGTGAAAATTGACCGTTTATGTTTTAGTTTAATTAACATTGCTTTCAATGGTAAAGTTCTATTTTCTTTTCATTTAAAAAAATGCATAGCAATTCAGTGTTCTTCAAAAATTGTGATTATTCTATTTTCACGGGTTAGACCTTTTACTACATAACAGAAAAAACATCAATAAAGTGATCCCTTTCTATTTACTGAACACATGTCTCGTATGCATGATTGAATCGAATATACGGATTTAAAATAAGGGTTATGTACTGGGAGGTTTTGGATATGGGGTTTATCCAGAGGGAGATATGCATATCTACCTGAGGGACCGTAGGGACCGAAGGTAGATGTGCATATCTCACGAGGGATGAACCCAATATCCAAACCGACCGTACATAACTTCTTTATCCTATACCAAGTAGAGTTTTCAGGGGCTTATGCCCCTTAATAGTACAAGGTGTACAAACAAATCATTCATATGCAAAGTCATTTTATTGCATTTCCACTACTTACCGGAAGCGGGAAGATATGCACCGAAGCGGGAGATATGGAGGTTCTGGATATGGAAACCTCAAAATCAGAATACGGGATATATCTTACCAACTTATCTCCCTAAAACTCTACTTGGCATAGGATAAAAAATATATCATCCTGTTCAACAGGATTAAATGAAAAGACTGACAAGCAGCTAATAAGTATGAAAAGATCCACCCACACACACCACCCACATGTGTTATTGTTTTAATTGTATTTCGTTATACTATTCGTTCTTTTATATTTCAGATAAAAGTTCTGGGAAATTATATTTCCTAGCCTTATCATATTTAAATTTTTTATACCATATTAGTAATTATAATTAAGAATTATCAAACAAATCAGTGTGTAAAATTAAATAAAACCCCTGGATGACCCTACGATGCCGCCGAGAACCGTAAGATAATCGTACGATGGCCGTATGGGACACGGCCGGGAAGGTACCGATGAGTTTGGTTGAGAAAAAATCGCCAACATATCGGGAACTTTCATCTCTGCGATGAAACTCTGCTGGCGCCCGTGCGACGTCTAAAAGATAAGATAAGACTTATAATGTATGTAATGATATAGGACTTCCCATTTTACTTTAGACCAAGAGTGAAAGTTACAAATGGTTTGCATTTGAACGTTACATCCGATTTTTTTTACTAATAGTCTTCGTTATGTAACACCCTGTATTTTTATTTAGAAGTTTAGGTACAAGTTGATCATTTATTCAGAATATATAAAACTCGCCAAAATACTCATACTATTACATCAATGGATACGTTTGTTAACCCCCCCCCCCTTGGTTGCGGGCCGTTGATGATGAGGCCCCAGAATAATACAATTCTTGTGCGCGATTCACAATTTTACATGTTTACCAAAATGGAAGTTTTATGAGTGAATACATGTTTAATAATACTTTAATACTAGAAATGTTGACGTCTAAAACGAAGTAATATTGGAAAAATATATTTTTCTGTTTTACTTACAGAATTATAAGCTATGCAAACGAGGATTCACACACATTAATAAATATACTAAATTTTCAAGGGAGTGTTAATTTAAAGCTTATAAAATAAGCGTTGCATATTCCGATAACTGTCTTATGTTTAACATCTACCATCCTCGAAATCGTTTGTTAATTCAGGACATATCGGTGATTTTGCTCTCAGTCGTGTCTCACTTCCATTTTAGATTCCATCGGGTCCAGGGGCGCAGGAGGAGAGGTTCGGGGGTTCGAGAGAAAATTCTGAGGACTTTTCAAGTGATTTCGGCCATTTTTGAGGCAAAGTTTTTTTTGTTTTTTCGGCTTTTATAGCCCTTTTATTTCATTTATATTATACACAATATACATAATATTATATTAAAGTAGAAAAACTTGTGCCGGAAAAAAAAGAAAATAGAGGTAGATGTCACATTGGTAAGGAGGCTTTTTCATTTTTAACATAGTTTATAAGTTGGGGATGTAAGGAGACTCATGTGAATCTTTTTAAGAGGCTCCAACTGTCGTTGTAACTCTTTCCTTCCCTTAAAAGTACATCTTGCTTCACACTGTTCTTCAATCTTTGTAAGTCTGGTTTTTCTTGTGCTAGTTTGGGTTTATATATGTAGTATTTCATCTTAAGGTAAAGTAGGTTTTCAGATTTTGGTAGTCTATTGTTGCCAAGAATGAAATCTTCATTGTTGGAATTCACCTTACATATATTAAAGCAGGACTGCTTGAAAATTTTAGTGTCGTTGCAATAGATGAATGCATGTTCAATTGAGTCTTCATCTTGTTTACAAATGTCACACAGCGCAGATTGTTTTTTATGCATTTTAACTAATAAATTATTATTTAAGTAAAGCGCTCTGTGCAGCATTTTATATTGGAAGTACTGTAGTCTCACGTTGTTTGTGATTGTTTTTGTTAATAAGTACACTTGTTTCCAGTTAATGTCAACGTTATTATCCAATTTCTCTATCCATTTCGCCTGTGTTTGCTGGTTTACATTTCATTGACTTGGTAAGTTGGTGGTATATATATCTTTTATTGACTCTTTAGATGTCATATCATGACATATTAGTCACTAAGGTAGAGCAGTTCTTCCCATTGTCGAGTTGAAGAACTGGTATCTTTATCCTGGCTAGAACCATAGACAATTCTAGCCAGCGCCAGCCTTTTATCGAGTTAGCAGCACTCTAGTAATCGCCAGTATAGGTCAGCAGTCATAGGTCAAAGACAAATCACAAGAAGTGCTGTGACCTGGGTTTGAACCCAAAGAATTTGATTATGTGGATTTTCAACTTGTATATTTCGCTTCCATTCTTGTGGAATACCTTGTATTATACCATGTAGGTATAATTTGAGGCAAAGTTGTCAAAAAGGAACCCCCCTGGAAATCTTTAAAAAATGAACCCCCTTGGCAAATCCTGGCTACGAGCCTGGTGTCATTCATATATATATATATCTGTGGTATGTAAAAGTAGTATTTAACTTGTTTTGAAAGCGATTTGTATATGCCATCTATTTATAATTTGTGTTCATGTTCGGATCACTTTACATTCATGTGCTTTCGATATTTGAGCGAATGATTTCTTTATGCGTCGTGTAAATGGAACAGGCGGTTTGAGTAGATGCTGAGTTAATTGTTGTTGCACGAATCCTTGGAACTGGAAGCGAAGACGAAGACGGTCTTCGTTTCAATATGGCCGGACTTCCGGAATCTGAATTTGATAAGAATTTTCGTAATCTCGATTCAATCGCTTTTATCCTCTAAGTTTGAACTTAATATTTAGCACTTATTTAGTACGTATATTCAGGTTTCAAAATATATATCAGATACTAGTATGCAAAACTTAAAGAGATTGGATATTTCCGCAATTTTATCTATATCACTTGTAAAATGAAGACACTTGCTCAAAGAAAAGAAGCGGCCGTACATAGCTTTCTGGAGCATGAAAAGAAGACATCGTATTTATATGTCATAGTACAGTTTGTTGCTTTTACAAAACATGGAAGATGGCGCTACATAATTGACATATAAAAGGCATATAAGATTGTCATGGTAAAAAAGTTTGGCGGCCATACAGGAATATATAGCCGTCTAGCCGACCTTCAGCTCCATAGACTTCCATACAAATGCTTCACTAGGTATGTAATTATACACATACTATATAAGGCTATATACATACTTTAAGGACACCATTGTTGATTAATGACGTTTCACCAGTGTAAATGTAGTGTTCTAACACATACGATTTGACATATCGCCTTAGTATATATTTTCATAGTGTTGAATTTTCACTTTCCTACGCACCTGGTTGTCTTGACAGATCTTTATGGTAGTATGACTGACAAACAGTACTTTGTACTGATTCAATGTACCATTTCAGTTATCCCTTCTTGTATAAAATTCTAAAGATGAAGCCTGGCCACATCCTAACTTTGGCCAGAAATTATCGTCACAGTAAATTGTCCACCGAATTCATTGAGTAAAGTGGTCACGATACAGATATACAATAATATACAATATGTATACAGATATGTATACATATAAACTAATTGTCCCTGTTTCAAGTCAAACGTGTCTTTGCTTCATTGACACAAAGCGGAAAACTGTCTTCGCTTCCTAATCGAGAAAATAGATTTGTATATCCAAACAATTGCGTTTTATGAGGTAAAATATCCAAATGAAATTTGAAGGAGGAAAGCAATTTAGATGAATCGAGAAAACAAATGATCTTACCAAAATTTGTTTCCGGAAGTCCGGCCATGTTGAATCGAGGCATTGTGTCTTCGTTTCCAGTTGATCCAAAGTGATGAATGCATGTAATGCCTTGGTCACATTTGCTCCGATTTCCACTACGGCGCCCGGCCGATTGAGTATTTTGTTCAAAATTGAATACAATATTGAACAAAACACTCAATCGGCCGGGCGCCGGCCGATGGATCGGAGCATATGTGACCAAGGCATAATGCCTTGGTGATGCCTGGGTCACATTTGCCCCGATCCATCGGCCGGCGCCCGGCCGATTGAGTGTTTTGCTCAATATTGTATTCAATTTTAAACAAAATACTCAATCGGCAGGGCGCCGTAGAGAAAATTGGAGCAATTGTGACCAAGGCAATAGAGCAGCATGTAACTTCATTCTGAGCTTTGACACGTGGAGGTGTACATAGTTTTTTTTATCTGATCGCAAACTGAAACTGGACGTTTATCATGGCGGGATTCTTTTACTTCTTTCAAACGAGATCTGAAAGGGGAAAACAGAGATGCAGTCTACAAAAATGTCAAGAAATTACTTGCCGACAGTGACAGAACCTAACGATTACATAGACTTGAAGAACCGCGGAAATAGACACGAGCTAAATGTATACAGTAAGTTCCTAACACTTTAGCAGCTGAATATCTAAAGAGGAGCTGAAAAAGCCACAGATTTCGACAAGCAACAGCAGTTTCTATTGGAGGTCAAGCGCTGGGATACTGAAGGTATGTATGGTTTTATAACATAAACGTATAAACAAATACGATAAAGTCGATGTGTGCTTTCCGCTATTTTGATGTGAATAATGAATAATAGAGTCACATGTTACAAATATGTAACACATATTGTCCAAATCTTTCAATTTTGCTCAAAGAGTGCACTGATGTACCGAGAAAAGAGTGGAGGCTTATCAAATGTATCAAAAACGAGAAAATTTAGTGACCTACTTTTTACAAGTACAAAATAAGAAGTTTTACTACCGAGATTTCAAATGGCGAGATGTCTCAAAAATATAAAAATATCGAAAATCTAGATGGGTTAGGATGGGCGTTACTTTTGATATCTTACGCACTTGGTTGGTTGGTAGTAGCGCCGGGCATATGGTGCGCTCGAGGCGGCGCGTTAAAGTTACCCACCGTGATCAATTGCTCTAATTTAATATGCAATAATATATGCTCCCTATTATTTCCCGCCATTTCTTACACTAACCAATCAGATTGTAGATTGGAGAAGGACATAATGGAGGAACACTTGGTGAGAATTTATCCCAAATTTTGTAATATTTCTCATTGATATAATAATCCTAACGATTGATAACCTTCATGTTCATAAAGTAGATAATATAAGCTTCATCTACAGCCCATTTCACTGTTTTAATGCGTCACTAGGCCCCAAATTAAAGAATCCGGAGACCATTGACATTGTGCAATAATATATGGAAAAGTATATTCATATTGTACATGGATGACATTTGTATATTTCAGATTAGATAGTTTTTTGTGCAATAGGTAAGCCTGTGCCCCGGGGCCTGTGCCCTCTTGTAATTCGAGCCATGTTAGGTGCAGTGGTACTTGACATTTTTTGAACAAAGATAACGGAGTTCTGTTTTGACCCCCGGGTTTTGACCTCCACTCAATTCAAATAGTTCCAAATATCATTTACAGGACAAGGATCACAATGTAAATGGTCTGAATGACCCTAAATATGATAACTTTTTCAGCCCACTGAAAATGTGACTGGAAAATAGCTAAAAGTAGGAGATTAGCAAAGGTCAATGAACAGAATCTTTTGAATTTTTCCAAGATGTGCCCACTTTATTACTAATACAATCTTTGAACATGTGATATCAGAAAAAATGAAAAAAATGAATTGAAAGGCGATCTATTTTCCTTTTTATTACCGCCATTTTTGTTTCAGACAATTTTCTAAAATTTCGAAGATTGTACCAGTTAGAGCAATATATTGGGTACATTTTTTGAAAAATTCAAAAGATTCTGTTCAGTTACCCATCTGCTACTTTTAAGCTATTATTCAGTCACATTTTCAGCGGACTGAAAGTTATATTTCATCATGTTTACAGTAAAATTTTAAATGTTAGTTACTACTTTGAATTTAAAAAATAAGCAATCAAAGGACAATATTGAACCAGTAGATGTATGTAAAAATAAAAAACACTTACAAAGGCTTAACTTTTGTATATTTTAGTTTGTTTTGGAGTTTGGCTATCATATCTGTGGCCTCTTGTATTTTGATGTTTCTCTGCCATGTTATTTTCGGAAAAATTAACATGGCTGAAACTCCCTAAATTACAAAAGGCCAAGGCTTTGCTGAACATTATACATAACTATCTGAAATATACGAAAGTTAGGACTTGTAAATATGTTTCCATTTTTTCATATACTGTTGCAGTATAGTCATTTGATTGCTTATTTTTCAAATTCAAAGTAGTTCCAAATATTTAAAATTTTACTGTAGGGTTATTCTGACCATGGACATTGTGATCCTGGTCCTGTAAATGATATGTGGAACTATTGGAGTTGTCTGGAGGTCAAAACAGAACTCTGTTATCTTTGTTCAAAAAATGTCGAAAAGGCCACATTTTTGTCATTTATGTTTTGTCATTTCCTGTTAAGTACCACTCCAACTTAATCTTTTTGAAAATACTATGGCAGAGAAGCATCAAAATATAAGAGGCCAGACACTTTATTAGCCAAACTAGAAGCAATCCAAGGTAAACAAATGTCATCTATGTACAATAGGAATATACTTTCCATATATTATTGCATAATAATGCTTTCATTTCTTATTTTTTTAGGTTTTACTGACACAATTAAACAGTGAAATGGGCTGTACATATATTAATATATATTTGATACATGTAGAAGTAGACTATGGTATCAGTATCAATTTGAAGACTATTGGTCCACTTAGACTTTTAAAAAAAAACTCATTCTTCCATTTACTTTTAAAACCGATTGCAAGTTGTAGATAAACCATTTTTCTTGAGATGTGCAATTTCAAAAAGTGGCATTATTTTTCAGTTTATTTGAAAAATTGGCAGTAAGAACCCCTATCACAAGGCTCTCTGAATATGGGTACACACTATGTTTACCATCAGAATAATATCAAGACTTATCATTACATACAATTTATTAATGGAACATATTGCTTACAAGCATTCGGAGTAGAACAGTAACAAAATCTAGCTATGTATGAAGTTTGCCAATGCAAATCTGGAAAACATTTTCATTTTTTGTTCACTTTGTTATCAAGTTTTAGCATGGTGCTCATATCCTTTCGTTGAAAATTTAACCATCAGCCCACACTCCCACAAAAAAGATATTGAAACTGTATAATGCAGAGACTGTAAAGTATCTTCTCTGCAAATATCATTGTTGTTGGAGTGTGGGCTCACCACTAAAACTTAACTTTTGTAATGAAAATAAGGCTGACTGGTTTATGTTTTCAATATGGCTGCTAACCTGGGCATACATGTACACTACATAACTGCATGTACAGATTAGGCCATCCAAAATTAATAATTATATGTTGGCATTCTGATGAAGAGCCTTATATTCAAAACTACAAAACCTTTATTTATTTAAAGGGTTTTATATATTATTTAATAGTGAAAATGCAATAACACATTGTGGCAAAGCAAGTAACACCTCTTGATTCAGATGACTTTGATAATGAAGATAATACTAAAGCTTATATACATGTAGTTTTTAATCAATCTTGGAACTCATTTCACTACAATATAATTCAAGATCACAATTCCCTCTGTCATTTATATGCATTACAAGTACAGAGAAAAACATAGAATTTAGTGACATTAATAATAAAAAATCTTTGAATGGCCTAAGTGTTTTTCTAAATAGGGAATAAGTAAAAATTATTTTAGGCAATCCTTTGAGTGTCATGCCATTAATACATGATGCTGCCTTATATTTTATGATATATGAGCCCGGCCATTGGAAAACCGGTCTTATCACAAAAATTAAAATTGTTCTACAGAGCCAAAATTGTGCCCAAGATTAAGAGGGAAATGTGCTAAATTCAAATCCGACATTTTGGTCTATATATGCGAGGAAAAATTGTTAAAACATACAGTGTAAGTCATGGCTCATTTGAAAGGTCTCTTTGTGCTTTTTAAGATAAACAAAAATAAGAATATTGAAAAAATCTGTGATAAGACCCCTTTTCCTGTGGCCTGGCTCATATATTGAAATTCAAATATGGGAACTGCAAATTGGCAAATAACTTTAAAACTAAGTCTCCATACAGACATTTAATTTCAAATTCCAATGCAAATGCCAATGGGCATTTATTAAAAGTGACCCTATAACTATTTAGAATATGGCAAACATGTTTAGAAAACTGGCGAGAAGCAATTGAAATAAGAAAATCTATTCTCATGGAAGTGCCCTTGTGTGCATTTAATTGCAGCCATATTATCCTAATTGCCAATGGGCATTCAAAATAATAATCACATCCCAACTCTTAAAACATGCTTATATTAGGATACTGTTGGAGTCTCAAAAGGCAACAAGAACCTTCATTTTTGAAACAGGAAAATTTAGTCCCCCCAAAAATGCCCATATGGGGATTTATTCTCAAGATTTTCATGTAATTGCCCGTGAGAATTTATTAAAAATATTTTTATTTCCATTCACATGTCTTATTATCAGTCACAATCAAAATTAAGCCAATTGCTTTCATTTCTTGTATTAGAAAACAGCAAAATTTTGACAAAAATAGCATCTCTCAAAGTTGACCTTTAAACCACCCTAATGATAAGGTCAAATGTCAAAATTCTCAGGAATCACATTTCAAGTGATAAGTCATACTTCCTCTTCAATTCCATGTCAATATATACTTGTTTTGTAGGGGGGCTAAAAGAGGGGTTTACTGCCACCTGTCCTTTTCTGCGTTGTGAACATCATAATCCAAGCTTTTATATTATAAAGAAAATGTTTGCAATTTGGAATTACTTTATTGAAGGCACGAGAGCATTGTAAATGTCCAAGGTGATTATGGAAGAAAACATTTTAAAAAATGCTATTGGACTACCTGCATATGTTATTTTCTGCTAGGATGAAGAAAATGACTTTTCTTCATCCTAGCTTTCTGGTACAAAAAAGTACAGGTATGTAGACATGCACGCCCCCATGGGCCCCATCCCCTGGATCCACCACTGATGGGTGTTCTTTATCATTTTCTCTGAAAAGCATACTTATTGCATCTTGTGTTTAGTGAATTATGAATTAATTATATAGACAGTCCAGTGTTGTTGAGGAAGTTTGAGAATTTTTTCATGAAATATCAGATTGTTCTGGAGTTACTATTGACCTTTTTACTAAGGAAAGACATCATGTAATATACCCTCGGCTTTCCTGAAAAAACCAAGGGGTCACATGACTTTCATACTTTACTTTGTATCAGAAAATATCATGTACAGGTATAGCAATCTCTTCAAAAAAGTTTTCTTAATATAAAGAAAATATGTTAGATCAAATTAAATCTTTCCAAAAATAGTATCACTGAAAAGTGTATAAAGCACATGCTAAGTTTTAATCGCCTATGTTATGGAAATGTCTTGATCACCGAAGCCTTCTTAAAAATTGAAAAATTAAATCATTGCTAACCTTTCCTTTTTTGTATGTACTTTCAGATGCACTCCTCTTCCTTTAAAGATATGTTTCTGTCCTTTCTGTGAGGTTTTAGAAGGTACAATGTAACTACAATATGCACCATCTCCCTGCAGCGCCTGTATCTGCATATGATATTGTTATTCTGGTGATATCTGTTTTACTGAAGAAGCATTGTCTAGTGTGGAAGATACATCTCTAGGATGCAGTTCAAGTAAGTACAGTATTTTTATTTCCTAATGTACAATATTTTTTCCAGATTTATCTTTAGTTTGGAGGTCATCAGCCCACTGCACTAGAATCTTTCATAAATTAGGCCCCTGAGCCACAAACTGGAAGTAAAGTTCCCCATTTGAAGGCAAGCTGCCTTCCTGGGGCTGCCCTCTAGAAGAAGATCCATCCACTGGAAGACGCTGGTTACCGAAACAAACGTTTCGGTAACAAAATGTCGGAACATCGAAGCTACGATTTTTCTTTTTTCCTTATTTCACACCTTGAAGGCAGAATTCTCACGGCATTTTTAACAGAAACGTGTATCAGTAACATGTGTTCAACTACACATTTGGGAACAAATAGTTCAGAAGAAAACAGAATCGTTGAATTAATTCCTCACTAAGTTGCAGAAACGGTATTTCGAAAAAAACAGTTAAGATCTACACTTTTAACCCAAACCTTTTCTGTAACTTAAGTGAGGAATTAAATCGACGATTCGGTTGTCTTCTGAGCTATTTTTTCGCAAACATGTACATTTTCTAAAACATATGATACTGATACACGTTTGTGAGAAAAAACGTCGTGGAGATTCTGCCTACAACGCGTGGAATAGGGAAAAAAGAAAAATCATACCTTCGACGTTACGACATTTTGTTACCGAAACGTTTGTTTACCAGCTTAATTGAGTGATCACCAGTATCAATACTCAAAAACAATATTATAATTCATGTTCTAAGAAATAGAATATATAGACCAGATTCACCTCTACAGAGATACTTCTCTTCAGGCAGTTGACTTGATGATGTAAATCTGGACCCGGAGTGGTGCAAGGCTAAGACAGATTTACTAGAATCAATACAAGGAATGTCTTGCATTCCCTCCTCCCCTCTGTTATGGAAGTGTCTTGATCAGTGAAGTCTTGTTGAAAAATTAAAAATTGAAACCATTGCTAACTTTTCCTTTTTTGTATGTACTTTCAGATGCACTCCTTTTCCCCCGAAATAAGTTTCTGTCCTTTCCGAGGAGTTTCAGAGAGTAACTACAATATGCACTATCTGCCTGCAGCGCCCGTACCTGCATAGGATATTGTTAATCTGGTGATATCTGTGTGTTACTGAAGAAGCATTGTCCGGGATGGAAGATATATCGGTATGCAGTTCAAGTAAGTACAGTATTTTTATTATCTAATGTACAATATTTCTTCCAGATTTACCTTTAGCTTGAAGGTGATCATCCCACTAGCACCTGAGCCACACACTGGAAGCCACACACTGCAAGACAAGTCGCCCATTGAAAAGCCAAGTTCCCAGTTGAAGATGATCCAACCACTGGAAGATAATTCATCCAATGGAAGATGAGCAACTCACTGGAAGATGAGCAACTCACTGAAAGAGGAGCAACTCACTGGAAGATGAGCAACCCACTTGAAGATAGGTAACTCACTGGAAGATGAGCAACTCACTGGAAGATGAGCAACTCACTGGCAGATGAGCAACTCATTGGAAGATGAGCAACCCACTGGAAGATGAACAACCCACTGAAAGATGATCCACCTGCTGGAAAATGATCCACCCGCTGGAAGATGATCCACCCCTGGAAGATGATCCACCCGCTTGAAGATGATGCACCCGCTGGAAGATGATCCACCCGCTGGAAGATGATCCACCCGCTGGAAGATGAACGACCCGCTGGAAGACGATCCACCCGCTGGAAGATAAGCAATCCCATGGAAGAGGAGCCACCCACTAGAAGAGGAGCAACTCACTGGAAGAGGAGCAACTCACTGGAAGAGGAGCAACCCGCTGGAAGATAAGCCACCCGCTGCAAGATAAGATGAACAACCCACTGGAAGAGGAGCAACCCACTGGAAGATGAGCAACTCACTGGAAGATGAGCAACTCACTGGAAGAGAAGCAACTCACTGGAAGAGGAGCAACTCACTGGAAGAGGAGCAACTCACTGGAAGAGCAACTCACTGGAAGAGGAGCAACTCACTGGAAGATGAACAACCCGCTGGAAGAGGAGCGACTCGCTGGAAGAGGAGCAACTCGCTGGAAGAGGCGCAACTTGCTGGAAGAGGAGCAATCCCATGGAAGAGGAGCCACCCACTGGAAGAGGAGCCACCCACTGGAAGAGGAGCCATCCACTGGAAGATGAGTCACCTCCTTGAATCCACTACCTAAAGATGAGCTTCATCGCGATGATCCTGTCACCTAAGTTAAGTAAATTTGTTGAGTTATCCTATTAGTCATTCCATATGGGGTCATCTGCCAGCTAGACATGTATTCCATCTATGGTTTTCTATGATATTTAGGAGCGGCCGATTCTTCTGGTTTAGTGGGACACCTTCCATTTTGATTGAACCAGTGGATTTTGTTGGCCAACCCATTATTCTGGAGTGAAGGAACCTGGAATCTGCTATGAGGCTGGATTGCTAAACATGTCTTAACACTGGATCAAGTGTTGGGAGGCCTTCCATTGTTCATGTTTTATGTTGTCCCGATTGATTTTGAGGAATATCTAAGAATGGCATTGTTGAGCATGGGTCATTCTGATCCATTGCATTGAGAGCTCTGGTTTACTCGGTCATACCGTTTGATGTTCCTCGTAGTACCTCCACTGTGATTCTGATGATCAGTGTCTATCAATCTCTGGATGCATGGGTTTCAGGTATCGATTCCTTGTAAGTCCCGACCAACAGTTTCCATGTTGGATTCTTATTGTTGAGCTTGGTTCTTTGTTTCGCCTATATTCTGATGGCTGGCGAAAACATTCTTTACTTGCGAGTGAAAATGATGGGTCTTGCACCCACCAGGAGGAGGTATTCTGAATTTTCTTTCTTCAATGCATTCTGTGGTGCCGGCATGCATTGGGTCGTTCTGGAGGGGTATTGTCGATCTCTGGTGAAGGTCCACTCATTTTTACTTGCTGGTATTGTAATGTTAGTAGTTGGCTATGACGGATATAGTGTGATCCAGAGATCTTGTGAGGACGCAGCAAGATTCCACTTGGATCTGTACGGAATGGCCTCGGGGTTGATACATGTTACCTTGCACTCTTTAGGTAGGTAGACATTGCTTATCAGTGTTACAGTAAAGATACTATTGGGAATTGATAGTGGTATGGTCTTGTATTTCATCTTTTTAATGTGATGTATCCTAATTATGCATGGCCGAGGATGTCATTCTTGTTATTCTTCTTAATCTCTCTAGACAGCATACGACATGAGCGAAGGGATGGTCACCCATTGTTTGATCCTTTGTTAAGGTGTGTTGGCCTGAAAGCTTCCTAACAGATTCTATGTTCTGAAATGAAAGAATAATGGAATCCACCTGGTTTATATCAAAATGGAAGAGACGTGTGCCATATTTGGAAAATATTGTCTTCATATTTTTTTTTGTAAACTCATTTTCACCTGAGACTTAACATACCTTAGTATGTTAATCTCAGTTTTCGACTTCCATTCTCTTTTTTGGTGCGAGTTGGTAGATGATCTTAACTTTCATCAATTTTTCAATTTAGCTTGTTTTTTTCTTGTTTTGAGGTCAGTGTAAATGCGACCATGTTTTGGTCCAAAAAGCAATCAACCGTCTAGGTATTTATGATCTAGACTCTGATTGACAAAGGTGACTTGTTCAGATTTTTAAGGTTATTTTTTGCAATAAATGATAATCCCTTGCATGCTTTGGAGTTAAGGTAGTTAATTAAATCATTTTCTCAATGTAGGTGTTGTGAAGAAGATAAAAGACTACTAATGTTCTGGACTACAACTACTACTGTTTCATGCAGAAGTTACTCATAAATGAATTTTCTCCTTGCACAGAATCACACGTCCACCAGAAGAATGACCTTGGTAGCAGCCACACAGGGAACAGCTGGAAGCAATATTTTATTACTTAGTTAAGATATATTACTACCTTACTCCATCCCTCCCATTCTGTTCGATTTTAATTTTGGGCAATTTATGTAAATTGTTATATTAAGTTTAACAAGTATTACAGCATATCTTTTGTATTTCCAGCAAAGCAGGTTCTTGGGTGCAACACAGGGAACAATGGTTCTGTTTGCATGTGTTTGGTAATTTTCATTCTGAGACTTATACCAACAAAATATTTCTAGTTCTATCAATTTGGTCTTGATCATTTGAATATTATAATGCTTGCTTTTAAAGCAACAATTTGACCATTAATTCAGTGATGCTATGATTTTTGTTTATAGTTTTTAATCAACTGTACTTACTGGGCAATGATTTGACTTTTATGTCACTACAGAGTGTTGACATATTTTTATATTCTCAAACTGGTGAGTGGACGAAACTTCTTGATGGCAGTAATCAGTTAGTGTTCGGCTTACTGGAACTAAATGCATCTTTAACACATGGCCAGTGGTGACATTTTGCATGTTCATGCATTCTCTTAAAAGTAATATGTAAATGTACTCATATCTGAAAATGGCCATTTCAGTGAGATGGGTATATTTACTCATTGCTTTTAAGGAAAAAAGTCAAATCATTGCTGACTTTTTTCCTTTTTTTAGTACTTTCAGGTCATAACAATTTCTACCCTGGTTGTGATGTTTTGGAGTGGATCAATGATTTGGGTCAGCTGTTTGCAGTGTTTGTATCTACAAAGCATGTTGCTATTGCTTGTACTAATAGGTGTCTGCAACTAAAGAAACAACAGGAACGTTACACCCACGTGGACGAGGGTAGCTATAGTGTAGAGCAAATGTGGAGATAAGGTGTATGTTGGCTTTACATATCAAAAGATAAATAAAACTATTCATTATTGGTCTTGGGGGTGGGGGCAATTCAATATTCAAAAACATAATTTTAATTCATGTTCTACAGAGATACTTCTGTTCAGGTAGTTAGTTGATTTGATGATGTAAATCTTGAGCCGGGAGGGGTACAAGGCCAAGAGATATTTACTAGGATCAATAAAAGGAATGCCTTGCATTCCCTCCTCCGCCTGTTAAGTGGCTCGATCATTTTGGCATTGTAACTACAAATCAAAATTTAAATCATTGCTGACTTCATATTTTACAGGTACTTACAGATGCACTTCTCTTACCCTGGAGGTAGAAACGTCTACCCTTTCTGAGATGGTTCAAAGCGTAACTACAATAAGGACCTTGTGTCTGTAGCACCTGTACCTACATAAAATGTTGTTATTCTGTTGATGTCATTGTGCGACTGCAGTGGCTTTGTTCATGATGAGAAAAGTCTCTAGGATCCTGCTCAAGTAAGTACAGAAGTTTTATTTCCAAATTTAGAGTATTTCAGATTTGCCTTTAGCATGGGGGTGATCAGCCCACTAGAATCTAAACCACAAACTGGAAGCCAAGTAACCAACTGGAACAGAAAATGCCGTCTGGAAGATTATTCATCCTCTGGAAGAGGAACCACCCTCAAAAAGATAAAAATCATTTGAAGACCAGCCATCCACTGGAAGATGAGGCACCCACTAGAATATTAGCCAGCTCCTGGAATACGAGCATTCTACCAGATTACAAGCCATCTGCTGAAAGTCAAGCCACTCATCTGAAGACAAGCTACTCCCTGAAAGATGACCCATCAGCTGGAAGATGATCCACCTGGTGGAAGATGATCAACCTGCTGAAAGATGATCTCACTGGAGATTCGTATTCCCTCCTCCACCTGTTATTATAGTGTCTTGATCACTGAAACCTTGTTGAAAATTGAAACCACTGCTAAGCTTTTCCTATTTTGTATGTACTTTCAGATGCACTCCTCTTCCCCTGAAGATAAGCTTCTGTTTCTCCGAGGAGTTTATGAGAGTAACTACAATATGCACCATCTGCCTGCAGCGTCTGTATCTTCATAGGATATTGTTATTCTGGTGATATCTGTGTGTTGCTGAAGAAGGACTGTCTGTGATGGAAGATATATCTCTAGGATGTGGGGTTCAAGTAAGTACAGTATTTTTATTTCCTAATGTACAATATTTCTTCCAGATTTACCTTTAGCTTGGAGGTGATCAGCCCACTAGCACCTGAGCCACACACTGGAAGCCACACACTGCAAGCCACACACTGCAAGACAAGTCACCCATTGGAAAGCCAAGTTCCCAGTTGAAGATGTTCTATCTGGTGGAAGATGGCAACCTTGAAGATGATCAAACTTCTAGAAGATGATCCACCCGCTGGAAGATAATTCATCCGCTGGAAGATGAGCAACCCACTGGAAGATGAGCAACTATCTGGAATATGAGCAACTATCTGGAAGATGAGCAACTCACTGGAAGATGAGCAACTCACTGGAAGATGAGCAACTCACTGGAAGATGAGCAACCCACTGGAAGATGAGCAACCCACTGGAAGATGAGCAACCCACTGGAAGATGAACAACCCACTGGAAGAGGAGCAACCCACTGGAAGATGAGCAACTCACTGGAAGATGAGCAACTCACTGGAAGAGAAGCAACTCACTGGAAGAGGAGCAACTCACTGGAAGAGCAACTCACTGGAAGATGAGCAACTCACTGGAAGATGAGCAACTCACTGGAAGAGAAGCAACTCACTGGAAGAGGAGCAACTCACTGGAAGAGGAGCAACTCACTGAAAGAGGAGCAACTCGCTGGAAGAGGAGCAACTCGCTGGAAGATGAACAACTCGCTTGAAGAGGAGCAACTCGCTGGAAGAGGAGCAACTCGCTGGAAGAGGAGCAACTCGCTGGAAGATAAGCCCCCCGCTGCAAGATAAGCCACCCGTTTGGCTCTGGAAGATGAGCAATCCCATGGAAGAGGAGCCACCCACTGGAAGAGGAGCCACCCACTGGAAGAGGAGCCATCCACTGGAAGATGAGTCACCTCCTTGAATCCACTACCTAAAGATGAGCTTCATCGCGATGATCCTGTCACCTAAGTTAAGTAAATTTGTTGAGTTATCCTATTAGTCATTCCATATGGGGTCATCTGCCAGCTAGACATGTTTTCCATTTATGGTTTTCTATGATATTTAGGAGCGGCCGATTCTTCTGGTTTAGTGGGACACCTTCCATTTTGATTGAACCAGTGGATTTTGTTGGCCAACCCATTATTCTGGAGTGAAGGAACCTGGAATCTGCTAGGAGGCTGGATTGCTAAACATGTCTTAACACTGGATCAAGTGTTGGGAGGCCTTCCATTGTTCATGTTTTATGTTGTCCCGATTGATTTTGAGGAATATCTAAGAATGGCATTGTTGAGCATGGGTCATTCTGATCCATTGTATTGAGAGCTCTGGTTTACTCGGTCATACCGTTTGATGTTCCTCGTAGTACCTCCACTGTGATTCTGATGATCAGTGTCTATCAATCTCTGGATGCATGGGTTTCAGGTATCGATTCCTTGTAAGTCCCGACCAACAGTTTCCATGTTGGATTCTTATTGTTGAGCTTGGTTCTTTGTTTCGCCTATATTCTGATGGCTGGCGAAAACATTCTTTACTTGCGAGTGAAAATGATGGGTCTTGCACCCACCAGGAGGAGGTATTCTGAATTTTCTTTCTTCAATGCATTCTGTGGTGCCGGCATGCATTGGGTCGTTCTGGAGGGGTATTGTCGATCTCTGGTGAAGGTCCACTCATTTTTACTTGCTGGTATTGTAATGTTAGTAGTTGGCTATGACGGATATAGTGTGATCCAGAGATCTTGTGAGGACGCAGCAAGATTCCACTTGGATCTGTACGGAATGGCCTCGGGGTTGATACATGTTACCTTGCACTCTTTAGGTAGGTAGACATTGCTTATCAGTGTTACAGTAAAGATACTATTGGGAATTGATAGTGGTATGGTCTTGTATTTCATCTTTTTAATGTGATGTATCCTAATTATGCATGGCCGAGGATGTCATTCTTGTTATTCTTCTTAATCTCTCTAGACAGCATACGACATGAGCGAAGGGATGGTCACCCATTGTTTGATCCTTTGTTAAGGTGTGTTGGCCTGAAAGCTTCCTAACAGATTCTATGTTCTGAAATGAAAGAATAATGGAATCCACCTGGTTTATATCAAAATGGAAGAGACGTGTGCCATATTTGGAAAATATTGTCTTCATATTTTTTTTTGTAAACTCATTTTCACCTGAGACTTAACATACCTTAGTATGTTAATCTCAGTTTTCGACTTCCATTCTCTTTTTTGGTGCGAGTTGGTAGATGATCTTAACTTTCATCAATTTTTCAATTTAACTTGTTTTTTTTTCTTGTTTTGAGGTCAGTGTAAATGCGACCATGTTTTGGTCCAAAAAGCAATCAACCGTCTAGGTATTTATGATCTAGACTCTGATTGACAAAGGTGACTTGTTCAGATTTTTAAGGTTATTTTTTGCAATAAATGATAATCCCTTGCATGCTTTGGAGTTAAGGTAGTCAATTAAATCATTTTCTCAATGTAGGTGTTGTGAAGAAGATAAAAGACTACTAATGTTCTGGACTACAACTACTACTGTTTCATGCAGAAGTTACTCATAAATGAATTTTCTCCTTGCACAGAATCACACGTCCACCAGAAGAATGACCTTGGTAGCAGCCACACAGATAACAGCTGGAAGCAATATTTTATTACTTAGTTAAGATATATTACTACCTTACTCCATCCCCCCCATTCTGTTCGATTTTAATTTTGGGCAATTTATGTAAATTGTTATATTAAGTTTAACAAGTATTACAGCATATTTTTTGTATTTCCAGCAAAGCAGGTTCTTGGGTGCAACACAGGGAACAATGGTTCTGTTTGCATGTGTTTGGTAATTTTCATTCTGAGACTTATACCAACAAAATATTTCTAGTTCTATCAATTTGGTCTTGATCATTTGAATATTATAATGCTAGCTTTTAAAGCAACAATTTGACCATTAATTCAGTAATGCTATGATTTTTGTTTATAGTTTTTAATCAACTGTACTTACTGGGCAATGATTTGACTTTTATGTCACTACAGAGTGTTGACATATTTTTATATTCTCAAACTGGTGAGTGGACGAAACTTCTTGATGGCAGTAATCAGTTAGTGTTCGGCTTACTGGAACTAAATGCATCTTTAACACATGGCCAGTGGTGACATTTTGCATGTTCATGCATTCTCTTAAAAGTAATATATAAATGTACTCATATCTGAAAATGGCCATTTCAGTGAGATGGGTATATTTACTCATTTCTTTTAAGGAAAAAAGTCAAATCATTGCTGACTTTTTTCCTTTTTTTAGTACTTTCAGGTCATAACAATTTCTACCCTGGTTGTGATGTTTTGGAGTGGATCAATGATTTTTGTCAGCTGTTTGCAGTGTTTGTATCTACAAAGCATGTTGCTATTGCTTGTACTAATAGGTGTCTGCAACTAAAGAAACAACAGGAACGTTACACCCACGTGGACGAGGGTAGCTATAGTGTAGACCAAATGTGGAGATAATGTGTATGTTGGCTTTACATATCAAAAGATAAATAAAACTATTCATTATTGGTCTTGGGGGTGGGGGCAATTCAATATTCAAAAACATAATTTTAATTCATGTTCTACAGAGATACTTCTGTTCAGGCAGTTAGTTGATTTGATGATGTAAATCTTGAGCCGGGAAGGGTACAAGGCCAAGAGATATTTACTAGGATCAATAAAAGGAATGCCTTGCATTCCCCCCTCCGCCTGTTAAGTGGCTCGATCATTTTGGCATTGTAACTACAAATCAAAATTTAAATCATTGCTGACTTCATATTTTACAGGTACTTACAGATGCACTTCTCTTACCCTGGAGGTAGAAACGTCTACCCTTTCTGAGATGGTTCAAAGCGTAACTACAATAAGGACCTTGTGTCTGTAGCACCTGTACCTACATAAAATGTTGTTATTCTGTTGATGTCATTGTGCGACTGCAGTGGCTTTGTTAATGATGAGAAAAGTCTCTAGGATCCTGCTCAAGTAAGTACAGAAGTTTTATTTCCAAATTTAGAGTATTTTAGATTTGCCTTAAGCATGGGGGTGATCAGCCCACTAGAATCTAAACCACAAACTGGAAGCCAAGTAACCAACTGAAACAGAAAATGCCGTCTGGAAGATTATCCATCCTCTGGAAGAGGAACCACCCTCAAAAAGATAAAAATCATTTGAAGACCAGCCATCCACTGGAAGATGAGGCACCCACTAGAATATTAGCCAGCTCCTGGAATACGAGCATTCTACCAGATTACAAGCCATCTGCTGAAAGTCAAGCCACTCATCTGAAGACAAGCTACTCCCTGAAAGATGACCCATCAGCTGGAAGATGATCCACCTGGTGGAAGATGATCAACCTGCTGAAAGATGATCTCACTGGAGATTCGTATTCCCTCCTCCACCTGTTATTATAGTGTCTTGATCACTGAAACCTTGTTGAAAATTGAAACCACTGCTAAGCTTTTCCTATTTTGTATGTACTTTCAGATGCACTCCTCTTCCCCTGAAGATAAGCTTCTGTTTCTCCGAGGAGTTTATGAGAGTAACTACAATATGCACCATCTGCCTGCAGCGTCTGTATCTTCATAGGATATTGTTATTCTGGTGATATCTGTGTGTTGCTGAAGAAGGACTGTCTGTGATGGAAGATATATCTCTAGGATGTGGGGTTCAAGTAAGTACAGTATTTTTATTTCCTAATGTACAATATTTCTTCCAGATTTACCTTTAGCTTGGAGTTGATCAGCCCACTAGCACCTGAGCCACACACTGGAAGCCACACACTGCAAGCCACACACTGCAAGACAAGTCACCCATTGGAAAGCCAAGTTCCCAGTTGAAGATGTTCTATCTGGTGGAAGATGGCAACCTTGAAGATGATCAAACTTCTAGAAGATGATCCACCCGCTGGAAGATAATTCATCCGCTGGAAGATGAGCAACCCACTGGAAGATGAGCAACTATCTGGAATATGCGCAACTATCTGGAACATGAGCAACTTACTGGAAGATGAGCAACTCACTGGAAGATGAGCAACTCACTGGAAGATGAGCAACTCACTGGAAGATGAGCAACTTTCTGGAAGATGAGCAACCCACTGGAAGATGAGCAACCCACTGGAAGATGAACAACCCACTGGAAGAGGAGCAACCCACTGGAAGATGAGCAACTCACTGGAAGATGAGCAACTCACTGGAAGAGAAGCAACTCACTGGAAGAGGAGCAACTCACTGGAAGAGCAACTCACTGGAAGATGAGCAACTCACTGGAAGATGAGCAACTCACTGGAAGAGAAGCAACTCACTGGAAGAGGAGCAACTCACTGAAAGAGGAGCAACTCGCTGGAAGAGGAGCAACTCGCTGGAAGATGAACAACTCGCTTGACGAGGAGCAACTCGCTTGACGAGGAGCAACTCGCTGGAAGAGGAGCAACTCGCTGGAAGAGGAGCAACTCGCTGGAAGAGGAGCAACTCGCTGGAAGATAAGCCCCCCGCTGCAAGATAAGCCACCCGTTTGGCGCTGGAAGATGAGCAATCCCATGGAAGAGGAGCCACCCACTGGAAGAGGAGCCACCCACTGGAAGAGGAGCCATCCACTGGAAGATGAGTCACCTCCTTGAATCCACTACCTAAAGCTGAGCTTCATCGCGATGATCCTGTCACCTAAGTTAAGTAAATTTGTTGAGTTATCCTATTAGTCATTCCATATGGGGTCATCTGCCAGCTAGACATGTTTTCCATCTATGGTTTTCTATGATATTTAGGAGCGGCCGATTCTTCTGGTTTAGTGGGACACCTTCCATTTTGATTGAACCAGTGGATTTTGTTGGCCAACCCATTATTCTGGAGTGAAGGAACCTGGAATCTGCTAGGAGGCTGGATTGCTAAACATGTCTTAACACTGGATCAAGTGTTGGGAGGCCTTCCATTGTTCATGTTTTATGTTGTCCCGATTGATTTTGAGGAATATCTAAGAATGGCATTGTTGAGCATGGGTCATTCTGATCCATTGCATTGAGAGCTCTGGTTTACTCGGTCATACCGTTTGATGTTCCTCGTAGTACCTCCACTGTGATTCTGATGATCAGTGTCTATCAATCTCTGGATGCATGGGTTTCAGGTATCGATTCCTTGTAAGTCCCGACCAACAGTTTCCATGTTGGATTCTTATTGTTGAGCTTGGTTCTTTGTTTCGCCTATATTCTGATGGCTGGCGAAAACATTCTTTACTTGCGAGTGAAAATGATGGGTCTTGCACCCACCAGGAGGAGGTATTCTGAATTTTCTTTCTTCAATGCATTCTGTGGTGCCGGCATGCATTGGGTCGTTCTGGAGGGGTATTGTCGATCTCTGGTGAAGGTCCACTCATTTTTACTTGCTGGTATTGTAATGTTAGTAGTTGGCTATGACGGATATAGTGTGATCCAGAGATCTTGTGAGGACGCAGCAAGATTCCACTTGGATCTGTACGGAATGGCCTCGGGGTTGATACATGTTACCTTGCACTCTTTAGGTAGGTAGACATTGCTTATCAGTGTTACAGTAAAGATACTATTGGGAATTGATAGTGGTATGGTCTTGTATTTCATCTTTTTAATGTGATGTATCCTAATTATGCATGGCCGAGGATGTCATTCTTGTTATTCTTCTTAATCTCTCTAGACAGCATACGACATGAGCGAAGGGATGGTCACCCATTGTTTGATCCTTTGTTAAGGTGTGTTGGCCTGAAAGCTTCCTAACAGATTCTATGTTCTGAAATGAAAGAATAATGGAATCCACCTGGTTTATATCAAAATGGAAGAGACGTGTGCCATATTTGGAAAATATTGTCTTCATATTTTTTTTTGTAAACTCATTTTCACCTGAGACTTAACATACCTTAGTATGTTAATCTCAGTTTTCGACTTCCATTCTCTTTTTTGGTGCGAGTTGGTAGATGATCTTAACTTTCATCAATTTTTCAATTTAGCTTGTTTTTTTCTTGTTTTGAGGTCAGTGTAAATGCGACCATGTTTTGGTCCAAAAAGCAATCAACCGTCTAGGTATTTATGATCTAGACTCTGATTGACAAAGGTGACTTGTTCAGATTTTTAAGGTTATTTTTTGCAATAAATGATAATCCCTTGCATGCTTTGGAGTTAAGGTAGTTAATTAAATCATTTTCTCAATGTAGGTGTTGTGAAGAAGATAAAAGACTACTAATGTTCTGGACTACAACTACTACTGTTTCATGCAGAAGTTACTCATAAATGAATTTTCTCCTTGCACAGAATCACACGTCCACCAGAAGAATGACCTTGGTAGCAGCCACACAGGGAACAGCTGGAAGCAATATTTTATTACTTAGTTAAGATATATTACTACCTTACTCCATCCCTCCCATTCTGTTCGATTTTAATTTTGGGCAATTTATGTAAATTGTTATATTAAGTTTAACAAGTATTACAGCATATCTTTTGTATTTCCAGCAAAGCAGGTTCTTGGGTGCAACACAGGGAACAATGGTTCTGTTTGCATGTGTTTGGTAATTTTCATTCTGAGACTTATACCAACAAAATATTTCTAAAGCTTCCTAACAGATTCTATGTTCTGAAATGAAAGAATAATGGAATCCACCTGGTTTATATCAAAATGGAAGAGACGTGTGCCATATTTGGAAAATATTGTCTTCATATTTTTTTTTGTAAACTCATTTTCACCTGAGACTTAACATACCTTAGTATGTTAATCTCAGTTTTCGACTTCCATTCTCTTTTTTGGTGCGAGTTGGTAGATGATCTTAACTTTCATCAATTTTTCAATTTAACTTTTTTTTTTCTTGTTTTGAGGTCAGTGTAAATGCGACCATGTTTTGGTCCAAAAAGCAATCAACCGTCTAGGTATTTATGATCTAGACTCTGATTGACAAAGGTGACTTGTTCAGATTTTTAAGGTTATTTTTTGCAATAAATGATAATCCCTTGCATGCTTTGGAGTTAAGGTAGTCAATTAAATCATTTTCTCAATGTAGGTGTTGTGAAGAAGATAAAAGACTACTAATGTTCTGGACTACAACTACTACTGTTTCATGCAGAAGTTACTCATAAATGAATTTTCTCCTTGCACAGAATCACACGTCCACCAGAAGAATGACCTTGGTAGCAGCCACACAGGGAACAGCTGGAAGCAATATTTCATTACTTAGTTAAGATATATTACTACCTTACTCCATCCCTCCCATTCTGTTCGATTTTAATTTTGGGCAATTTATGTAAATTGTTATATTAAGTTTAACAAGTATTACAGCATATTTTTTGTATTTCCAGCAAAGCAGGTTCTTGGGTGCAACACAGGGAACAATGGTTCTGTTTGCATGTGTTTGGTAATTTTCATTCTGAGACTTATACCAACAAAATATTTCTAGTTCTATCAATTTGGTCTTGATCATTTGAATATTATAATGCTAGCTTTTAAAGCAACAATTTGACCATTAATTCAGTAATGCTATGATTTTTGTTTATAGTTTTTAATCAACTGTACTTACTGGGCAATGATTTGACTTTTATGTCACTACAGAGTGTTGACATATTTTTATATTCTCAAACTGGTGAGTGGACGAAACTTCTTGATGGCAGTAATCAGTTAGTGTTCGGCTTACTGGAACTAAATGCATCTTTAACACATGGCCAGTGGTGACATTTTGCATGTTCATGCATTCTCTTAAAAGTAATATGTAAATGTACTCATATCTGAAAATGGCCATTTCAGTGAGATGGGTATATTTACTCATTGCTTTTAAGGAAAAAAGTCAAATCATTGCTGACTTTTTTCCTTTTTTTAGTACTTTCAGGTCATAACAATTTCTACCCTGGTTGTGATGTTTTGGAGTGGATCAATGATTTGGGTCAGCTGTTTGCAGTGTTTGTATCTACAAAGCATGTTGCTATTGCTTGTACTAATAGGAGTCTGCAACTAAAGAAACAACAGGAACGTTACACCCACGTGGACGAGGGTAGCTATAGTGTAGAGCAAATGTGGAGATAATGTGTATGTTGGCTTTACATATCAAAAGATAAATAAAACTATTCATTATTGGTCTTGGGGGTGGGGGCAATTCAATATTCAAAAACATAATTTTAATTCATGTTCTACAGAGATACTTCTGTTCAGGTAGTTAGTTGATTTGATGATGTAAATCTTGAGCCGGGAGGGGTACAAGGCCAAGAGATGTTTACTAGGATCAATAAAAGGAATGCCTTGCATTCCCTCCTCCGCCTGTTAAGTGGCTCGATCATTTTGGCATTGTAACTACAAATCAAAATTTAAATCATTGCTGACTTCATATTTTACAGGTACTTACAGATGCACTTCTCTTACCCTGGAGGTAGAAACGTCTACCCTTTCTGAGATGGTTCAAAGCGTAACTACAATAAGGACCTTGTGTCTGTAGCACCTGTACCTACATAAAATGTTGTTATTCTGTTGATGTCATTGTGCGACTGCAGTGGCTTTGTTCATGATGAGAAAAGTCTCTAGGACCCTGCTCAAGTAAGTACAGAAGTTTTATTTCCAAATTTAGAGTATTTCAGATTTGCCTTTAGCATGGGGGTGATCAGCCCACTAGAATCTAAACCACAAACTGGAAGCCAAGTAACCAACTGGAACAGAAAATGCCGTCTGGAAGATTATTCATCCTCTGGAAGAGGAACCACCCTCAAAAAGATAAAAATCATTTGAAGACCAGCCATCCACTGGAAGATGAGGCACCCACTAGAATATTAGCCAGCTCCTGGAATACGAGCATTCTACCAGATTACAAGCCATCTGCTGAAAGTCAAGCCACTCATCTGAAGACAAGCTACTCCCTGAAAGATGACCCATCAGCTGGAAGATGATCCACCTGGTGGAAGATGATCAACCTGCTGAAAGATGATCTCACTGGAGATTCGTATTCCCTCCTCCACCTGTTATTATAGTGTCTTGATCACTGAAACCTTGTTGAAAATTGAAACCACTGCTAAGCTTTTCCTATTTTGTATGTACTTTCAGATGCACTCCTCTTCCCCTGAAGATAAGCTTCTGTTTCTCCGAGGAGTTTATGAGAGTAACTACAATATGCACCATCTGCCTGCAGCGTCTGTATCTTCATAGGATATTGTTATTCTGGTGATATCTGTGTGTTGCTGAAGAAGGACTGTCTGTGATGGAAGATATATCTCTAGGATGTGGGGTTCAAGTAAGTACAGTATTTTTATTTCCTAATGTACAATATTTCTTCCAGATTTACCTTTAGCTTGGAGGTGATCAGCCCACTAGCACCTGAGCCACACACTGGAAGCCACACACTGCAAGCCACACACTGCAAGACAAGTCACCCATTGGAAAGCCAAGTTCCCAGTTGAAGATGTTCTATCTGGTGGAAGATGGCAACCTTGAAGATGATCAAACTTCTAGAAGATGATCCACCCGCTGGAAGATAATTCATCCGCTGGAAGATGAGCAACCCACTGGAAGATGAGCAACTATCTGGAATATGAGCAACTATCTGGAAGATGAGCAACTCACTGGAAGATGAGCAACTCACTGGAAGATGAGCAACTCACTGGAAGATGAGCAACTCACTGGAAGATGAGCAACCCACTGGAAGATGAGCAACCCACTGGAAGATGAGCAACCCACTGGAAGATGAACAACCCATTGGAAGAGGAGCAACCCACTGGAAGATGAGCAACTCACTGGAAGATGAGCAACTCACTGGAAGAGAAGCAACTCACTGGAAGAGGAGCAACTCACTGGAAGAGCAACTCACTGGAAGATGAGCAACTCACTGGAAGATGAGCAACTCACTGGAAGATGAGCAACTCACTGGAAGAGAAGCAACTCACTGGAAGAGGAGCAACTCACTGGAAGAGGAGCAACTCACTGAAAGAGGAGCAACTCGCTGGAAGAGGAGCAACTCGCTGGAAGATGAACAACTCGCTTGAAGAGGAGCAACTCGCTGGAAGAGGAGCAACTCGCTGGAAGAGGAGCAACTCGCTGGAAGAGGAGCAACTCGCTGGAAGAGGAGCAACTCGCTGGAAGAGGAGCAACTCGCTGGAAGAGGAGCAACTCGCTGGAAGATAAGCCCCCCGCTGCAAGATAAGCCACCCGTTTGGCGCTGGAAGATGAGCAATCCCATGTAAGAGGAGCCACCCACTGGAAGAGGAGCCACCCACTGGAAGAGGAGCCATCCACTGGAAGATGAGTCACCTCCTTGAATCCACTACCTAAAGATGAGCTTCATCGCGATGATCCTGTCACCTAAGTTAAGTAAATTTGTTGAGTTATCCTATTAGTCATTCCATATGGGGTCATCTGCCAGCTAGACATGTTTTCCATCTATGGTTTTCTATGATATTTAGGAGCGGCCGATTCTTCTGGTTTAGTGGGACACCTTCCATTTTGATTGAACCAGTGGATTTTGTTGGCCAACCCATTATTCTGGAGTGAAGGAACCTGGAATCTGCTAGGAGGCTGGATTGCTAAACATGTCTTAACACTGGATCAAGTGTTGGGAGGCCTTCCATTGTTCATGTTTTATGTTGTCCCGATTGATTTTGAGGAATATCTAAGAATGGCATTGTTGAGCATGGGTCATTCTGATCCATTGCATTGAGAGCTCTGGTTTACTCGGTCATACCGTTTGATGTTCCTCGTAGTACCTCCACTGTGATTCTGATGATCAGTGTCTATCAATCTCTGGATGCATGGGTTTCAGGTATCGATTCCTTGTAAGTCCCGACCAACAGTTTCCATGTTGGATTCTTATTGTTGAGCTTGGTTCTTTGTTTCGCCTATATTCTGATGGCTGGCGAAAACATTCTTTACTTGCGAGTGAAAATGATGGGTCTTGCACCCACCAGGAGGAGGTATTCTGAATTTTCTTTCTTCAATGCATTCTGTGGTGCTGGCATGCATTGGGTCGTTCTGGAGGGGTATTGTCGATCTCTGGTGAAGGTCCACTCATTTTTACTTGCTGGTATTGTAATGTTAGTAGTTGGCTATGACGGATATAGTGTGATCCAGAGATCTTGTGAGGACGCAGCAAGATTCCACTTGGATCTGTACGGAATGGCCTCGGGGTTGATACATGTTACCTTGCACTCTTTAGGTAGGTAGACATTGCTTATCAGTGTTACAGTAAAGATACTATTGGGAATTGATAGTGGTATGGTCTTGTATTTCATCTTTTTAATGTGATGTATCCTAATTATGCATGGCCGAGGATGTCATTCTTGTTATTCTTCTTAATCTCTCTAGACAGCATACGACATGAGCGAAGGGATGGTCACCCATTGTTTGATCCTTTGTTAAGGTGTGTTGGCCTGAAAGCTTCCTAACAGATTCTATGTTCTGAAATGAAAGAATAATGGAATCCACCTGGTTTATATCAAAATGGAAGAGACGTGTGCCATATTTGGAAAATATTGTCTTCATATTTTTTTTTGTAAACTCATTTTCACCTGAGACTTAACATACCTTAGTATGTTAATCTCAGTTTTCGACTTCCATTCTCTTTTTTGGTGCGAGTTGGTAGATGATCTTAACTTTCATCAATTTTTCAATTTAACTTTTTTTTTTCTTGTTTTGAGGTCAGTGTAAATGCGACCATGTTTTGGTCCAAAAAGCAATCAACCGTCTAGGTATTTATGATCTAGACTCTGATTGACAAACGTGACTTGTTCAGATTTTTAAGGTTATTTTTTGCAATAAATGATAATCCCTTGCATGCTTTGGAGTTAAGGTAGTCAATTAAATCATTTTCTCAATGTAGGTGTTGTGAAGAAGATAAAAGACTACTAATGTTCTGGACTACAACTACTACTGTTTCATGCAGAAGTTACTCATAAATGAATTTTCTCCTTGCACAGAATCACACGTCCACCAGAAGAATGACCTTGGTAGCAGCCACACAGGGAACAGCTGGAAGCAATATTTCATTACTTAGTTAAGATATATTACTACCTTACTCCATCCCTCCCATTCTGTTCGATTTTAATTTTGGGCAATTTATGTAAATTGTTATATTAAGTTTAACAAGTATTACAGCATATTTTTTGTATTTCCAGCAAAGCAGGTTCTTGGGTGCAACACAGGGAACAATGGTTCTGTTTGCATGTGTTTGGTAATTTTCATTCTGAGACTTATACCAACAAAATATTTCTAGTTCTATCAATTTGGTCTTGATCATTTGAATATTATAATGCTAGCTTTTAAAGCAACAATTTGACCATTAATTCAGTAATGCTATGATTTTTGTTTATAGTTTTTAATCAACTGTACTTACTGGGCAATGATTTGACTTTTATGTCACTACAGAGTGTTGACATATTGTTATATTCTCAAACTGGTGAGTGGACGAAACTTCTTGATGGCAGTAATCAGTTAGTGTTCGGCTTACTGGAACTAAATGCATCTTTAACACATGGCCAGTGGTGACATTTTGCATGTTCATGCATTCTCTTAAAAGTAATATGTAAATGTACTCATATCTGAAAATGGCCATTTCAGTGAGATGGGTATATTTACTCATTTCTTTTAAGGAAAAAAGTCAAATCATTGCTGACTTTTTTCCTTTTTTTAGTACTTTCAGGTCATAACAATTTCTACCCTGGTTGTGATGTTTTGGAGTGGATCAATGATTTGGGTCAGCTGTTTGCAGTGTTTGTATCTACAAAGCATGTTGCTATTGCTGGTACTAATAGGTGTCTGCAACTAAAGAAACAACAGGAACGTTACACCCACGTGGACGAGGGTAGCTATAGTGTAGAGCAAATGTGGAGATAATGTGTATGTTGGCTTTACATATCAAAAGATAAATAAAACTATTCATTATATTGGTCTTGGGGGTGGGGGCAATTCAATATTCAAAAACATAATTTTAATTCATGTTCTACAGAGATACTTCTGTTCAGGCAGTTAGTTGATTTGATGATGTAAATCTTGAGCCGGGAGGGGTACAAGGCCAAGAGATATTTACTAGGATCAATAAAAGGAATGCCTTGCATTCCCTCCTCCGCCTGTAAAGTGGCTCGATCATTTTGGCATTGTAACTACAAATCAAAAATTAAATCATTGCTGACTTCATATTTTACAGGTACTTACAGATGCACTTCTCTTACCCTGGAGGTAGAAACGTCTACCCTTTCTGAGATGGTTCAAAGCGTAACTACAATAAGGAGCTTGTGTCTTTAGCACCTGTACCTACATAAAATGTTGTTATTCTGGTGATGTCATTGTGCGACTGCAGTAGCTTTGTTCAAGATGAGAAAAGTCTCTAGGATCCTGCTCACGTAAGTACAGAAGTTTTATTTCCAAATTTAGAGTATTTCAGATTTGCCTTTAGCATGGGGGTGATCAGCCCACTAGAATCTAAGCCACAAACTGGAAGCAAAGTAACCAACTGGAACAGAAAATGCCGTCTGGAAGATTATCCATCCTCTGGAAGAGGAACCACCCTCAAAAAGATAAAAAATCATTTGAAGACCAGCCATCCACTGGAAGATGAGGCACCAACTAGAATATTAGCCAGCTCCTGGAATACGAGCATTCTACCAGATTACAAGCCATCTGCTGAAAGTCAAGCCACTCATCTGAAGACAAGCTACTCCCTGAAAGATGACCCATCAGCTGGAAGATGATCCACCTGGTGGAAGATGATCAACCTGCTAAAAGATGATCTCACTGGAGATTCGTATTCCCTCCTCCACCTGTTATTATAGTGTCTTGATCACTGAAACCTTGTTGAAAATTGAAACCACTGCTAAGCTTTTCCTATTTTGTATGTACTTTCAGATGCACTCCTCTTCCCCTGAAGATAAGCTTCTGTTTTTCCGAGGAGTTTATGAGAGTAACTACAATATACACCATCTGTCTGCAGCGTCTGTATCTTCATAGGATATTGTTATTCTGGTGATATCTGTGTGTTGCTGAAGAAGCACTGTCTGTGATGGAAGATATATCTCTAGGATGTGGGGTTCAAGTAAGTACAGTATTTTTATTTCCTAATGTACAATATTTCTTCCAGATTTACCTTTAGCTTGGAGGTGATCAGCCCACTAGCACCTGAGCCACACACTGGAAGCCACGCACTGCAAGCCACACACTGCAAGCCACACACTGCAAGACAAGTCACCCATTGGAAAGCCAAGTTCCCAGTTGAAGATGTTCTATCTGGTGGAAGATGGCAACCTTGAAGATGATCAAACTTCTAGAAGATGATCCACCCGCTGGAAGATAATTCATCCGCTGGAAGATGAGCAACCCACTGGAAGATGAGCAACTATCTAGAAGATGAGCAACTCACTGGAAGATGAGCAACCCACTGGAAGATGAGCAACCCACTGGAAGATGAGCAACCCACTGGAAGATGAACAACCCAATGGAAGAGGAGCAACCCACTGGAAGATGAGCAACTCACTGGAAGATGAGCAACTCACTGGAAGAGAAGCAACTCATTGGAAGAGGAGCAACTCACTGGAAGAGGAGCAACTCACTGGAAGAGGAGCAACTCACTGGAAGAGGAGCAACTCACTGGAAGATGAGCAACTCGCTGGAAGAGGAGCAACTCGCTGGAAGAGGAGCAACTTGCTGGAAAAGGAGCAACTCGCTGGAAGATAAGCCACCCGCTGCAAGATAAGCCACCCGTTGGGCGCTGGAAGATGAACAATCCCATGGAAGAGGAGCCACCCACTGGAAGAGGAGCCATCCACTGGAAGATGAGTCACCTCCTTGAATCCACTACCTAAAGATGAGCTTCATCGCGATGATCCTGTCACCTAAGTTAAGTAAATTTGTTGAGTTATCCTATTAGTCATTCCATATGGGGTCATCTGCCAGCTAGACATGTTTTCCATCTATGGTTTTCTATGGTATTTAGGAGCGGCCGATTCTTCTGGATTAGTGGGACACTTTCCATTTTGATTGAACCAGTGGATTTTGTTGGCCAACCCATTATTCTGGAGTGAAGGAACCTGGAATCTGCTATGAGGCTGGATTGCTAAACATGTCTTAACACTGGATCAAGTGTTGGGAGGCCTTCCATTGTTCAGGTTTTATGTTGTCCCGATTGATTTTGAGGAATATCTAAGAATGGCATTGTTGAGCATGGGTCATTCTGATCCATTGCATTGAGAGCTCTGGTTTACTCGGTCATACCGTTTGATGTTCCTCGTAGTACCTCCACTGTGATTCTGATGATCAGTGTCTATCAATCTCTGGATGCATGGGTTTCAGGTATCGATTCCTTGTAAGTCCCGACCAACAGTTTCCATGTTGGATTCTTATTGTTGAGCTTGGTTCTTTGTTTCGCCTATATTCTGATGGCTGGCGAAAACATTCTTTACTTGCGAGTGAAAATGATGGGTCTTGCACCCACCAGGAGGAGGTATTCTGAATTTTCTTTCTTCAATGCATTCTGTGGTGCCGGCATGCATTGGGTCGTTCTGGAGGGGTATTGTCGATCTCTGGTGAAGGTCCACTCATTTTTACTTGCTGGTATTGTAATGTTAGTAGTTGGCTATGACGGATATAGTGTGATCCAGAGATCTTGTGAGGACGCAGCAAGATTCCACTTGGATCTGTACGGAATGGCCTCGGGGTTGATACATGTTACCTTGCACTCTTTAGGTAGGTAGACATTGCTTATCAGTGTTACAGTAAAGATACTATTGGGAATTGATAGTGGTATGGTCTTGTATTTCATCTTTTTAATGTGATGTATCCTAATTATGCATGGCCGAGGATGTCATTCTTGTTATTCTTCTTAATCTCTCTAGACAGCATACGACATGAGCGAAGGGATGGTCACCCATTGTTTGATCCTTTGTTAAGGTGTGTTGGCCTGAAAGCTTCCTAACAGATTCTATGTTCTGAAATGAAAGAATAATGGAATCCACCTGGTTTATATCAAAATGGAAGAGACGTGTGCCATATTTGGAAAATATTGTCTTCATATTTTTTTTTGTAAACTCATTTTCACCTGAGACTTAACATACCTTAGTATGTTAATCTCAGTTTTCGACTTCCATTCTCTTTTTTAGTGCGAGTTGGTAGATGATCTTAACTTTCATCAATTTTTCAATTTAACTTGTTTTTTTCTTGTTTTGAGGTCAGTGTAAATGCGACCATGTTTTGGTCCAAAAAGCAATCAACCGTCTAGGTATTTATGATCTAGACTCTGATTGACAAAGGTGACTTGTTCAGATTTTTAAGGTTATTTTTTGCAATAAATGATAATCCCTTGCATGCTTTGGAGTTAAGGTAGTCAATTAAATCATTTTCTCAATGTAGGTGTTGTGAAGAAGATAAAAGACTACTAATGTTCTGGACTACAACTACTACTGTTTCATGCAGAAGTTACTCATAAATGAATTTTCTCCTTGCACAGAATCACACGTCCACCAGAAGAATGACCTTGGTAGCAGCCACACAGGGAACAGCTGGAAGCAATATTTTATTACTTAGTTAAGATATATTACTACCTTACTCCATCCCTCCCATTCTGTTCGATTTTAATTTTGGGCAATTTATGTAAATTGTTATATTAAGTTTAACAAGTATTACAGCATATTTTTTGTATTTCCAGCAAAGCAGGTTCTTGGGTGCAACACAGGGAACAATGGTTCTGTTTGCATGTGTTTGGTAATTTTCATTCTGAGACTTATACCAACAAAATATTTCTAGTTCTATCAATTTGGTCTTGATCATTTGAATATTATAATGCTAGCTTTTAAAGCAACAATTTGACCATTAATTCAGTAATGCTATGATTTTTGTTTATAGTTTTTAATCAACTGTACTTACTGGGCAATGATTTGACTTTTATGTCACTACAGAGTGTTGACATATTGTTATATTCTCAAACTGGTGAGTGGACGAAACTTCTTGATGGCAGTAATCAGTTAGTGTTCGGCTTACTGGAACTAAATGCATCTTTAACACATGGCCAGTGGTGACATTTTGCATGTTCATGCATTCTCTTAAAAGTAATATGTAAATGTACTCATATCTGAAAATGGCCATTTCAGTGAGATGGGTATATTTACTCATTTCTTTTAAGGAAAAAAGTCAAATCATTGCTGACTTTTTTCCTTTTTTTTAGTACTTTCAGGTCATAACAATTTCTACCCTGGTTGTGATGTTTTGGAGTGGATCAATGATTTGGGTCAGCTGTTTGCAGTGTTTGTATCTACAAAGCATGTTGCTATTGCTTGTACTAATAGGTGTCTGCAACTAAAGAAACAACAGGAACGTTACACCCACGTGGACGAGGGTAGCTATAGTGTAGAGCAAATGTGGAGATAATGTGTATGTTGGCTTTACATATCAAAAGATAAATAAAACTATTCATTATATTGGTCTTGGGGGTGGGGGCAATTCAATATTCAAAAACATAATTTTAATTCATGTTCTACAGAGATACTTCTGTTCAGGCAGTTAGTTGATTTGATGATGTAAATCTTGAGCCGGGAGGGGTACAAGGCCAAGAGATATTTACTAGGATCAATAAAAGGAATGCCTTGCATTCCCTCCTCCGCCTGTAAAGTGGCTCGATCATTTTGGCATTGTAACTACAAATCAAAATTTAAATCATTGCTGACTTCATATTTTACAGGTACTTACAGATGCACTTCTCTTACCCTGGAGGTAGAAACGTCTACCCTTTCTGAGATGGTTCAAAGCGTAACTACAATAAGGAGCTTGTGTCTTTAGCACCTGTACCTACATAAAATGTTGTTGTTCTGGTGATGTCATTTTGCGACTGCAGTAGCTTTGTTCAAGATGAGAAAAGTCTCTAGGATCCTGCTCAAGTAAGTACAGAAGTTTTATTTCCAAATTTAGAGTATTTCAGATTTGCCTTTAGCATGGGGGTGATCAGCCCACTAGAATCTAAGCCACAAACTGGAAGCCAAGTAACCAACTGGAACAGAAAATGCCGTCTGGAAGATTATCCATCCTCTGGAAGAGGAACCACCCTCAAAAAGATAAAAAAAATCATTTGAAGACCAGCCATCCACTGGAAGATGAGGCACCCACTAGAATATTAGCCAGCTCCTGCAATACGAGCATTCTACCAGATTACAAGCCATCTGCTGAAAGTCAAGCCACTCATCTGAAGACAAACTACTCCCTGAAAGATGACCCATCAGCTGGAAGATGATCCACCTGGTGGAAGATGATCAACCTGCTGAAAGATGATCTCACTGGAGATTCGTATTCCCTCCTCCACCTGTTATTATAGTGTCTTGATCACTGAAACCTTGTTGAAAATTGAAACCACTGCTAAGCTTTTCCTATTTTGTATGTACTTTCAGATGCACTCCTCTTCCCCTGAAGATAAGCTTCTGTTTTTCCGAGGAGTTTATGAGAGTAACTACAATATACACCATCTGCCTGCAGCGTCTGTATCTTCATATATTGTTATTCTGGTGATATCTGTGTGTTGCTGAAGAAGCACTGTCTGTGATGGAAGATATATCTCTAGGATGTGGGGTTCAAGTAAGTACAGTATTTTTATTTCCTAATGTACAATATTTCTTCCAGATTTACCTTTAGCTTGGAGGTGATCAGCCCACTAGCTCCTGAGCCACACACTGGAAGCCACACACTGCAAGACAAGTCGCCCATTGGAAAGCCAAGCTCCAGAATTGAAGATGATCTATCTGGTGGAAGATGGCAACCTTGAAGATGATCAAACTGCTAGAAGATGATCCAACCACTGGAAGATGATCCACACGCTGGAAGATAATTCACCCGCTGGAAGATGAGCAACTCCCTGGATATGAGCAACTCACTGGAAGATGAGCAACTCACTGGAAGATGAGCAAGCCCAGTTACCCATTGGAAAGCAAGCTATCCTCTAGAAAATGATCCCTCCATTGGAAGATGAGCTACCTGCTTGAAGATGATCCACCCGCTTGAAGATGATCCACTTGAAGTCAAGCCACACACTGCAAAACAAGTCACCCATTGGAAACCAAGTTCCCAGTTGAAGATGATCTATCTGGTGGAAGAAGAGCAACCTTGAAGATGATCCAACCGCTAGATGATCCACCCCTTGGAAAATGAGCACGCCTCTGGAAGATGAGCACGCCACTGGAAGATGAGCCAGCCACTGAAAGATGAGCAATCCACTGGAAGATGAGCGACCCTCTGGAAGATGAGCAAACCACTGGAAGATGAGCAAGCCACTGGAAGATGTGTGATTCTGTTCAGTTCAGTGGAGGTCAAAACAGAACTCTGCTATCTTTGTTCAAAGAATGTCAAAAAATGCCACATTTTTTGTCACTTCCTGTTTTGTCATTCCCTTTTAAGTACCACTGCACCTTAATTCTTCATGGGGTTTTAAGTTATTTTTACTTCATATGTCATACATGTTGCCATTGGTGTTTTTTCTACGATAATGATTATTTATTTTCTGTTTGGATACTTATTTTGACTCTCTTGATAATGTTTTTTGGTCTGGAATATACCTTTATTCTAAGCCTCAGTTTCGTTTTCCACTTTGGTGTTGGATACTTTCAAAATGGTCTTGATAACTAAATGTTATCTTGTAAGCTTTTGATTTTGCCAAATTTCATTTTGTTGAAAGCGTTTTAAATTAATTAAATGTTAAATTGGCCTCTGGTGTTACACATTCACAATAACATGTAAAATGTAACAGGGCATGTTATTGTGAATGACTTGTTTCCTTAAGTGATTAGTAAAACCATGGGCTTTTTTAGTTGAAAGCCCATGGTAAAACATACTCATCTCTGAAAAGTTAAATAATTGTTGATTTCCCTCATTTTATCTACTTTCAGTTCTGTGATCTGTTCCTTGGAGAGAACAACATTACCATACTTTCGTGTGGCACTACTGATGACAATGTCACCTAAACTACAATGGTGGTGGGACATACATGTACTGGCGATTTATATTGTGTGTAATCCTTACGTTAGAGGGAACATCATTATCGTACTCTTCTGTGGCACCCTTAATGACTCTATTACCAAGACTACAATAGTGGAGGAACTTAGTTATGGATTGTGTTCACATATGTGCAATCCTTACCTTGGAGAGAACAACATTATCGTGCTCTTGTATGCACCACAATGGACTCTGTTATCGAGACTTTAATGGTGGTGGAACTTCGTTTTTGACTGTGATTACATATTGTGTGCAATCTTCACCTTGGATAGAACAACATTATCGTACTCTTGTGTGGCATCACTAATGAATCTGTTACTTAGACTATAACGGTGGTAGGCAGAGCTTAGTTATGGACTTCGATTACTTTTGTGCAATCCTTACATTGAAGTGAACAACCTTATCAGACTCTTGTGTGGCACCCCGACTCTGACTCTAGACTGCAATGGTGGTGGAACTTAGCTATGGACTGGAATTACATATTGTGTGCAATCCTTTACTTTGTAGAGAGAGAGAGCAACATGATCATACTCTTGTGTGCAGCACTAATGACTCTGTAACTTAGCTACCTTCCACCTTTAATGGTGAAAGAACTTAGTTATGGACTCATATTACATATTGTGTGCAATCCTTAACTTGAAGAGAACAACATAATTGCACTCTTGACTTTAATAATCTACATAGACTATAGCGAGAAATTAACTTATGGACTGCGGTTATATATTGTTTGTAATCCCTACCCTTGAGAGAAAAACATTATCATACTCTTCAGTGGCACCACCAATGACTCTATCGTGTGATTGACTGTAATTGCATATTGTGTGTTGAAAAATTGTGATCTAACATACTCTACCAAAAACCAAAAATATATATATAAACATGTGTACAATAAAAATGATTAATATTTTGTGTTTACTTCTTCTTCCTTAATCTGCTAAAAGGTGGCATAAACGATGGATTTCCTGTTTACAAAGAGTTCTCAGTTTTTGAAAATATTGATGATGTGTGCGTTTTTTAATCTATTGAACACAGTTGAAGTAATACGTTCAGTAGAAAGGAGGAGTCTGGGAATGAGTCTGGATATCGACTTTGAAAATATTGAAAATTGTAATGTCTGAAAAACCAACTCAATCACACATATTATTAAACTTCAATATCTTCTTCTTCTTCTGAGAGTACAAAGATATCAATTTGTATCACAATAAATGAAGAATATTGGCATCAAAGAGAATGCATATGACATTGCCACAGTTGAAAAAGATTCAAGTGCAAATACTAAATGAATAGTTTATACTAAAAATTTGAAACATATCCTCCAAAACATTGCTTACTTTGTTTGTATAGACATTGAATGGTATTTTTTGATAAGTAAATTGGTATTTATCTGAGTAATCAAGGGATTGTAGTCACTCAAAGTCACTGAGCATCCAGTTTTGACACTTTTGTTGGTGAAATTATACATATTTCAGTCCAATTCATGCTGAGCACAACATTTTGGTTTCAATTTTATAATCTCTATACATGACCCTGCTGATGAAGAGTCCGAATCAGTCAAAAAACTCAAACCGGAAAACTGTGCTCATTGTGAAAACTAAAAGTCCAGCAACTTTTTTCTGATATTTCTTACATCAAATTGCAGCCATCTTGTTTTTCCCCCTTCAAATTAAACTGGCGGGAAATTCAAAAATTGAAGGATTGAAGTGAAAAAAATTCAATCCTTAAATATATTTCAAAAATATGAATTTCTTTTTATAATTCTTCATGGGTCTTTTGAGTTATTTCTATTTTACATGTCATACATGTTGCAATTAGTGTTTTTTCTATGATCATGCTTATTTGTTTTCTGTTAGGATACTTATTTTGACTCTCAGCAGGGGGTTAATTATGCATCAAAACTCATGAAAAAGTACATATACTTAACAAATATAACTAGGACAGTTATAAAAATCATATTTCACATACATTTAACCGAGGGACCAAAAGGGCATATATATCCAGACTCATCCTTTCCAATTTGATTTCTCTAAAGTCTACTGAAATGCAACTAGAAGGCCTTGTTGATATGCCAAAGTAAAATTGTAAACCTTTATTTAACAAAGAATAAATAATGTTTTGTGTCAATCGTGATTTACTCTATCTACAAGTTTTCATGTGATCCATGGTTCTCGGCTTTCATTGATCTCTTAATATGTTGAAGATCAAAAGATATCAGCTTCAAATTATCACTGAATACATGTATGTCCAAGATCCATAATTGTAAACTTCCAATGATCACTGGAGATCCATAGTCACGGCTTTAATTTAATTAGCTAAAAGCTAAAAGTAGGAGGGTAGGAAAGGTCACTGAACAGAATCTTTTGAATTTTTCAGAAAATGTGCCCAATATATTGCTCTAAATGATACAATCTTTGAAAATTTGATATCATTCATGGAAAAAGAAAAAAAATGAAAAATCTGATTTTAAAAGCGATTTATTTTCCTTTTTATGACTGCCATTTTTGTTTAAGACAATTTTCTAAAGTTTCAAAGATTGTATCAGTTAGAGCATTATATTGGGCACATTTTCTGAAAAATTCAAAAGATTCTGTTCAGTGACCTTCCCTAGCTCCTACTTTTAGCTTTTTTTCAGTCACACTTTCAAAGGGCTAAAAAGGTTATTTCATCATGTTTAGGGTCATTCTGACCCTGCACATTGTGATCCTGGACCTGTAAATGGTATTTGGAACTAGTTGAATCGACTGGAGGTCAAAACACAACTCTGTTATCTTTGTTCAAAAAATGTCTAAAAATGCAAAAAAAGTTGACACTTCCTGTTTTGTCATTTCCTGTTAACTTCCATAGCACCTTAAAGTAACTGTCTAAATGATAGAGAGATGTAGCACACTCAATGGTGAACTGATCGTAAATATCATCATTTATGCAAATATCCACTCTACCACCGTGTATAGAGTAAGCTATGTCTTTCGTTATAATAGTGTACTAGTAAACTGACTACATGAGCCTTCCTGATAGGCAAATTGCAGACTGTGTGGACAACCATGAGCCTTCAACGTAAGCGTGAGTACTCGAAAATTATTTGTATCGGTAGGGTCTTTTCCCTTCCCTTTAAATAAAGAAATCATAATCCCAATCTTAAAGGGTGACGCATATCGTTTAGCAAATCGAACGCTCGTTTCTGGTGTTGCTCACCGTTTAGTATAAAAGGCCCGATCCCGGAATAATACTCAAGGGTTCACAGGTTCGAGGTCGTTGTGTCAACACCTCTAACTGTTATATAGCATAAGTATATTATAGATCGTCACACATTTATAAAAGGGTGATTTTTATTTTGACAAATCAATTCCACATTTATAGGTGAAGTTTCAGGATCTTCTATTTGTGTATAATAAGGAAAAATTGGCATCTAAATTTCCCCATAACGTAATAGCACACAGCTTGGCATATGAAATATCCTACAAATGAAACAAAGCAAGACAAACCGGTTTCTAATACAAGAATTTATATTGGCTGTTGTACATGTATTAATTGAACGCAATCACTCTTTGGATAACGTTTTCAAAATCATTATAAACGGATTACTTTATCTCAAAGACAATTTCAATAAACTGGATTTTACAGAACTCCCCTTATTTCTTAAAAATGGACTGATCCAGTTGATTCGCCTGGAGCCGCCATATTGTTTTTATACGGGATGCTAATCGGAACCCTTTAAAGGTTTTTGGTATCGAACACAGACTTATCATAGCGTTGAATATTATCTATAACAAATCAGTTAAGCTATGATCACTATACTTAAGATGCTCAACTGTTACCATATCATGACCAGGTGCTTTATTGTTTGTATATGTAGCTATGCTATCTATAACTTCATTTTCATTAATGGGGTCTGCAAAAATACAATAAGAATTTTCAAATGACTGTTCCCATAACTTGTAAAATTCTTGATCGATATATGTCGGGTCGAGATGACTTGGGGTCGACTTGACAAGGGTCGACTTGACCTGGGGTCGACTTGACTAAGGGTTGAGTTGACTTGGGGTTGAGTTGACCAGGAAGCTGATGATCTGATGAGTTAAAGGGTGGTCAGTAACAACAAAACATTCACTGACTAAATCTAGTTTTGAAGCTTGTATAAATGTAAAATCTACACATGATGAAACATCGTTTCGATAAAATGTGTGTTTTGGACCATATGTAAAATGTAAACAGCAAAAATAAAAAGCCTACAATCTTCTTCCGTTCCGATCTCTATACCACATATTCTATCATTTATGGTAATTTTGTTCCTCACTATTAGACTTTTTTTGTAAATTATGGCTACTCCACCATGGCCTCTACATGCAACATCATCAACTGATAACCCTTTTTGACTAACACCGTGTGAAATATAGTTCAGATCAAGGGAATTCAGAAAATTAAGATTGTCTGGATATAGCCAATGTTCTGTTAACACAATTACACGCATCTTTTTCATAATGCTTGTAAGATATGGACTGCCATACATTACCCCGTTACAGTAGTGACCAGACTCCGTGCGACGATATGGGATTTTATTCTTGTTATATTGACTAGGCGAGAGCTAGTCTCGACATCCAATGCTTTTGGGGCAGAATTGACTATGTCTTGCCTTTGAATAGTCTTTAGCTAACACAGTAACGTGATTCGTATTCTGCTTGAGGGATATCGTCTGATGATGGTTTCGTCGTACTGGTTTTAACACTATGAATGGGCATCTTATACAACTCATGGCTAGTAGATGACCGTTTAGCCTGTTTAGCCTTAACTGCATGTTCTGCAGCTTGCTTTTCAGGCCATGTAGATATTGAATTCTTAGGTTGCTGTGAAGAGTCAGCTTTACGTTGTTGGTTGATGCAAGGTTGTGCCGAGAGGGAGCGTTGGTGATTGTTGTAGATGCACCAGAGTGCAGTGCTGAAGTAGTACTGCATGCAGGTTGTGCATGTGTAGGGCGAAGCGAGGTTTGACTTGTAGAACTCGATAATGAAGTGGTAATGATTTTAGTAGCAGTTTGTATATGCGTAGCATCTTTCTTCTGAGTTGACGTGCTTGGAATCGATGTTGAGGTTTTCGACTCTAAGGATGACTTTAGTTGTTCAACGGAAGGTAAGCTCCAGACCGACGTTACTGCTGCCACAGCGGGTTTGTAGTCGGACAAACTTGCGTGGTGGGCCACTTTGTGCTCGGTTTCTTTCTGAAGACCACGGTTTTGGTAGTGCAACATCGGGGCACATCGCTTCTCAAGATCGTGAACTTTGCTTTGCAACGCATGCAAGTTTTTAACTAAAGTCTTTGTTTCAGATATTGTTTTGTTTAGGTCTTTAATTTCTTGTTTTTGATCATTAATTGTTTTAACTGCTAGCTTTGCTTCATTTTTTAGCTTTTGTTCAGAGTCTTTGCTTCGACTTAATTCATTTGTTAGCAGATCCACCTTTTTCTTCAACTCAGCTTCTTTTTCTTTCTTTAAACTTGTAATTTCTGATTTAATTTGCACGAGACCTTCATCAAAGATGGTTTTTATTTCATTTCAATCGTGCTTGCTAGCAGTGTTGCGATTTGATCATGGTTAACTAAGTTATATGATGTTGGATCTATGGATTTTGAGCTTAACTCAATAGATTTTTGTGAAGCCACCATTGATTTCCGAGATTTTGATTTTGTGTTGAGCATCAGTTTGACCTCTGAAATGTTTGCAGCTCCTTCTATAAACATATAGAGCGTGTATATATCACTTGCTAATATCGCTGTTATGTTGTCACCAGTTCCTCTACGTTTGGGACGTCTGCGTATTAGTGCCCCAGGTGGCATGGTGTTGGACTTGTGAATCCTCACGTAGTCGTAAAGTGCCTCTCGGACTGATGCTAGCCCAGATGTATCTTGTTCAGCAGTGATTCTTTGGATGCAAAGTGGTTTTGTGAGCGTTCCGCATGAATTCCTGATGTGATCAAGAATATCCGACTCGGTCTGAGTGTATATTGGTTCATCTTGTGAATCATCGGCACTAAATGTACTGTTGGAAACGTATTCATCGGAATCACTTGACGTAATTTCTACTTTTGCTGGCACAAAGAACTTTGATTTAGGTGTTGGAGTTGACGACATTTTATTGCTCTTAGGTCTCAAAATAGATGTCGCTCGAGTTCATAAGGGTAGTTATGATCACCATGTAGTTCTCAAATTGTTGCGTTATTATTCCAAAGATGTCACTGCAGTTCAATATGCACTGTTCGAATTCAACGAAGACACAAAGACGAATTAGCCTCTTTCACTGGCCCAGGTAAAATTGCCGGTGTAAAAAGGTAGGAGGTCCTATTAATTTATGGTCTTACTCTCCATTGATTTATATGGTGACCTCTTTGTGCTCTTTCCCTTATTATCTTATACACAATCAGGGCCAGAAAGGGCCTTTAAAAGGGGGGACCATTATCCCTGGGGGACCATAATTTCTTTCACACCGGCACGACCCGTGTAATATGTCTCTATACGGATTAGTCTATTACACAGACTAAATATATACAATGGCGTCCAGAGAAAAGTTTATATTATTGAATGTAGAATCAAAGAGCAACTAATAACCGTCTTTCTTGTCCTACATAAAGTATCGACTATCCATCTTGATCACGAGAATTTCCGATTTAATGTGTAATATATCCATTGAGACCCAGTACAAGCATATCATGTATATTTCACAAAATAATAGAGCCAAAAAAGTAAACGTTTTCAACTTCACGCATGCGCTGTCTGCTCAAAAATTCTTTTTGATAAGATTCCTCAGTGAAACTTCAAAAATGCTATTTTATGTGAGAAAACAACTATTAATGGTCCTTTAAAACGCTCAGATTGCACCAAACAACGTCTTCAATGACAAAATTTGTCCACGAGGAAGCATGCCCCGGACCCCAGATGCGCGGCCTTCTTCCAAGCAATCATTTGTCTAGCCATCTATATTTTCTGTAAAACGCACCCCCTTATTCAAATACGGTGGACACGTTTACGTCTCACGTTTCTCCAATTGCTTCCAGAGAGTACTTATTAATTGATATTCAAAATGACGATAATTGTATTAAGGTTGTCGTGTATGTTCGTAATTAACCTTCTGTCACTGAATTTTCTCGTTTTTATGCATTTTACGAAGCAAATGTTCTCACCAGTCTTTTCTAGGTACATAAGTGCACTTTTTTGTGCAAAACTGAAAATATAGACAATGAATGTGATGAAGGAGTGATTCCTAATTGAAAAATAACATGTGACTTTATTGAGGATTGCAGCAAAATTCCTAACATACAAACTAACCTTAAAGTTGCGATGTTCCGCAACCTTAAAAATCTTAAAAACAGGTTGCTTTTACATTCATATTTGAACGTCTATATCACATTCAATTTTTAATTTTTTTATTGGGAAACTTAACCTGATAAAACAGTCATTCCACATATAAGGAGACATTTAAGGTTCCAAACTTTTGAAAAATGAACTTTGTTTCATTGCATTAATTTTCAGATTTTGATTTTGTTTTATGTATCCCCTATAAAATCCCCAAGTTTTGGCATTTTAACTTTTATATATCAAAAGTTACACTATTTTGAAAATAAGAGGTGTAAAATTATAAAAAGCGTATAGTTTAAGATTCGTTCTCGATACCTGTTTTATTCTAAGGGGATTTTAGCTAACTTGATATGCGATGCCTTCCTCTGGTAATCTCTATTCTATAGATCACTAAGAAACAAAACTATAAATTGCATTTGGGAAATCACTAATCATTTTAATCAAGAAATAACATAAATTTACGTTGTAATGCATAAATGCCGTCGCTTCTCAAAAAAATTGTTTTACAAAAGCAACACTGTCATGTATTCTCATGATGTTTAACACAACATGTGAAAAGTTATTTTGGGCATACAATGAAACTATGGGATTTCGCTTTCAAATCATCATATATTTGTATGTGGCAAAGACATCTAGTAATAATCAGAAATAAGTTAAACTTGTCAGTGCAAAACAACGTCGCTTAAAGTGTCTCACATATTCGATCAAAAATTGCCATGCAAACATGTTAGTCTACTTTACTGGCCCCCCTTGCTGTAACAAGGAACACAAAACACATTAAAACGTAAACATAAACCAATTAGTCACTTCACTATGCATGTGAGGGGTGTTACGCTGTGTGCATGGACTAACACATTATCAGTGGTCATACTGTGTCAACTTAGTAACCCTTGCATATCGTGCTCACTCAAGTATTGAATAATTTTTTATGATATAAATGTTTGTGGTTTATAAAAAAAAGTGATATATTTTAGTTAGAAATACATTAATTAATATATTCATTCAAACAGCACTAGAATGCGGGAAGAAAGAGCAATGGTGACAAAATGCAGACAGAATTTTCCGTAAGGGTTTCAAACATTTCTGGACACAATCATACATGTACTTCATGTGTACTGTTATTTTTAGTGCTGTATTTATCGATATAATTTGACGTATTAAAATCATATTTTCCAGCAATGACTTCAAGTTCGGAACCACACCCATATCAAATTTTCTTCAATAACTCCAAACATGTGTAAACATTGACCATGTGCATATAAATTCAGATTTCACGAGCTCTTTCCTATTCGAGTACCTCATACACCCCTGCATGGATTTGAGTTGGATTCGCCTTTTATACGTGAGCCGGTACACATGGCAAACGCTGATTGGATAAAGATTGCGAGAATCTTTAAAGTAAAAATTGACGCAATTGTTAACCCACCGAATCTTTCTCGTATATATCCAGTCTTAAAACACAAGCTCCTGTCCATTGTATTGTCACCATAAACCATTTTATATCTTTTAATAGAGATACAAAATTACAAAATTACAAAATAATAACGTATCTTAATATCATTATCAAAACATTTTAACTCGATCAATACCATTTACTTATTTGTTTAGAAGAATATAAACTCGTGATATGACCAACTACAAACAATAACAACTTCTTAAACAACAAAACAACAAAACATAAAATGCTTCATAGCAGAGGCATATGAAAGAGAACGTCGCATAAATCTAAGACATTTCGTTCCTTTACAAATGTCAAATGTTTATTTCACTGGAATAAGGTTTTAGCCAACGTTTTCACTAAATGTGCTCCACTTTTGCAAGATCAATTGCATGTCACTGGCGGCGATTTTCATCATTCGTGCGTGCTTCCCAGTTGCAAGTGGGTCTGAAATTTTACACAAAATATCATTTTCCTTAACCCAAATTAGATCTGTTTTCTTGGGCCATTGGAATAACTGCCCTTTTTCTTCATGAAATTAATTTCATATTGTCCGTCCTCCTCATCTCTGTCCACAATCTTTCCAATATACCAATTTCTAACATATAACGCAGCACAAAACTCATCTTTGATGTATCTCATTGCTGATATTTCGTTGTTTACTTGTGCATTATTGTTTACATCACTTTTCTCTGAGCTGGATTAATTTTTAGACTTTGTATTAGTGAGTTTTGCTCCAGTCCACTTGTCACAAAAGTCTCCGTTTAAACAGCGTTTGCAATAACAGCTGACATCGCTCATCATGACAATGTTGTTCCCGATCCCAGAAATTGCATGTAGCTTGAATGTCCCTTTCAAAGGTTTGACTTTGTCACGAAGTTCAAGCTCATTCTTTTTGACTGCGCATCTTTCGGAACTTAACCAAATGAACTTGACAGCCTTCATCGTTACTTTTCAAGGTATTTTTGTCCCTCGATTCTTTTCTTTCTTTCTCTTTAATTATTTTGAATTTCTGGTTTAGTCTTGGCCATACAGCAACAAATTGTGAATTCCCGGGTTAGTTACCACTATTAAGACAGAAATAAAACAAGTATTAAGCGTTATTAAACGTTATCAAAAGCAACGTAGCTTAATTGATATAAAACTCAAGTCGTAGCGGTTTGGGAAAAAAGTTGACATCATGTTTTAACAATGACCAATTAAGTTGTTTATTTAGAATATCTTTCAACCGAATCGGGATATCCTAGATCTTTGATTAACCAGCTTTGCTTATGGTACGTTCACACCAACGGCGCTTTGATGGCGCTTTAAAGCGGCTTGTAAAGCGGCACCAAAGCGTAACAAAGCTTAATTAAAGCGTCGGGGTCGTAATAGGTCGTAGAAAAGCTCGGGAGTAAAGCGGGATATTCGGCAAGAGCGCTAAAAAATTTAAACTGTTTAAGCGTTCGCACCAACGGCGCTTTGATGGCGCTTTAAAGCGGATTGTAAAGCGGCACCAAAGCGTAACAAAGCTTGATTAAAGCGTCGGGATCGTAATAGGTCGTAGAAAAGTTCGGAGTAAAGCGGGATATTCGGCAAGAGCGCCAAAAAATGTTAAACTGTTTAAAAATTTTGGGCGCTCTGTTACGAATTGATTGAAGCGCCGAGAGCGTATCAAAGCTTAACAAACCGTAACAAAGCTCAACAAAGCTTGACTCAAAGCGTAGGAAAGCTTAACACAGCTTGGTTCAAAGCGGGGACCCCAGTCTATTCACGGTCTGTTACCACTTGACACGCTTCGTTAAGATGTCTCAAGATTTGCTACGATCTGGCATGAAGATCTGACACGAGGTCAGACGCTTTTATCAATATCTGACACTCTTTGTTACACTTTCCTGAGGGACTCTCAAGCTTTCTAACGAATTGAGACGCTTTAATCAAGGATTGAAACGCTTTGCTAGGCTTTGTTACGCTTGAAAGTTTTCACACGCTATATCACGCCGTGCGACAAACGTCATGTCTTCTTCAGATAGGTCATGCTCTGGTCCATCTGGAATTTCTGGATCTCGTTGTTCTGCCATCGTGTTCTCGAGTCAAAGATGCAATGGTTTTATGGATCTACTGCATCTTTATATAGTCATTGGATCAAAAGCGGCATGGAATCGGCGATCTCGACATTTTCCAATGCGTGCCAGAGCTTAACAGAGCGTAACAATGCACAACAGAGTTTTGCAATCGTATCAGAGCCTGATTTAAAGCGTCATAATCGCATCAAAGCGTAATAATGCTTATCAAAGCTTTTCAAAGCGTGATTTCAAGCGTAACAAAGCCTGATCAAAGCGGGATCAAAGCGTGAGGAACCTTTTAGAGCTATGTTAAGCTTTCCTACGCTTTGGATCAAGTTTTTCTGAGCTTTGTTACGGTTTGTTAAGCTTTGATACGCTCTCGGCGCTTAATCAATTCGTAACAGAGCGCCCAAAATTCTTTAAGAGTTTAAAATTTTTTGGCGCTCTTGCCGAATATCCCGTTTTACTCTGAGCTTTTCTACGACCTATTACGACCCCGACGCTTTAATCAAACTTTGTTACGCTTTGGTGCCGCTTTACAAGCCGCTTTAAAGCGCCATCAAAGCGCCGTTGGTATGAAGAAAAATGACAAAAATGACGGCGCTTTGCTCGCCGATTTAAAGCGTGGCATTCGCCGTTGGTGTGAACGTACCTTTAGGCAAAAGATACAGGTGTTGTACTTACGCGATTGCTGTATTATTTAGGGATTTTTAGGAAGAAATCCCATTTCATTTGACTGCAAATAAAGTATGACGTATCATGAGACCACGTGATGATCTCCTCCACTGGATTAGCAGCATTTATTGCTGAGCTAATCAACTTATTTCGCACTTTCCGTAACGTACCTTATTGCAACGTACATGAGGAAAACTCATTACATGTTCCAATAAAGCAATATAACAGAGCGAACAAAGGTAATGAGCACATTATATTGAATGTCCGCCTTGTCATATTCAAGAATTTATTTACTAATTCCATCAAGCTATTACAAAATGTTGGGAAATGTTGTAACGTACCTTAAAATCCTTATCTTTTGAATTGAAAAATGACACCTTTATGACCTATAACTTTTGTTCTGGATAGAATACAGTTTTGAAACTTTGCATGCATTTTGATAAATCATTTTCTGATAAAATATCACTTTTGATTAAACATTTAAGTGATTCGTGCATTCTCTAGAAATTGAAATATCTAAAGTGGTATTTTAGAAAGGTATTTGGAAAGGATTAAATTACTCGAAACGTTGGTAAAATACAGTATATACCCACAGGTATCTTTTCAGGAAGTTTGGATGTGTTCTGAAATCTATAACTACTCCAGTTATGCTTATAAAACATCACTATGCACTCTGGCGACATAACGTACCTGAGGAATTTGTCAGCAAATGAAGTTAGAAAAAATTCTCACTTACTACCAAACAATTAAAATTTGCTGTTTGGTGGTTGTACAAGTGGGTATTGGTCCTAAGTAGATGTTCTTAAAAAAATTCTATATATATCTATTAACGGTTGAGAAAAAACCCTTGGCGACACGAATGTCTGCTTATATGTGGAATGACCGAAAAGGACAATACCAGGTTTACACACGTATGTATTACCATCACTGAAAGGTAATGTTAAGTGTTTTTTCAAGAGGATTCATTACAGAGAATTTCCAGAGAGTGACTTGCGGTAAGTACAGAGGTACCGCACGATAATGATGTAATTCTCGCGGTACCGCAAGATATCTGCGGTGATGCTGACTTTGCGGTCCCTTTGTGAATTGGAAATAGCGGTACCGCAGTGAGTTGCGGAATGCGGAGCTTTCATGAATTAGGCCTCGGACACGCAAACTTGCTCCGCAAGCCTGCGCAATTCCGCAACTCACAGCGGTACCGCTATTTCCAATTCACAAAGAGACCGCAAAGTCAGCATCACCGCAGATATCTTGCGGTACCGCGAGAATTACGTCATTATCGTGCGGTACCTCTGTACTTACCGCAAGTCAATGAACCGAATGATGTTCAATTTTGCAAATTTTCTGTGGGGAGAACCCCAAAGATCCCTCTATTCTTGCCCTGCTCTTTATACTGATAAATGTCATTTAGCTTAGATTTTGCTTCATCGTATTTCCTACAGTTGTCTGCATTGAGATTAATTTTGTTAACCAATCCACTGTCTAGATTCTCTAATGATTTAATAAGCTGTATCTCTTGGGCCCTAAGTGCCCTAGCTTTTTTGCTTTGAAAACTCAATAGTTTGAACTTAAATTTTATATTTTAGAAATTCCCACATTTGGATATTATTAAGGTCATTGTATTCTGTTTTGACATCTTTCACTAATTTTCTGATAATATTTTGAAATGCATCGTTCTCAATCAGTTTATTATTAATTTTATAAAAGCCAGGGCCTTGTTTGTTGTTTCCATTTGACATAGTGTCCAGTAATACACATGTGTGATTAGACTTAACCAATGGAGCTATCTTACAGAGGTATACCGTTACCCATATTCTTTTTAATGAGTCACATACATGTATCTTACCTACTTTTGGAAAGAGAATTTCGCATGTCATATTTTGCAGAAGATTCATAGGTATATTGAATTTTTGTCGGGTTCTTATGCCTTTATATATCAACGAGGTCATAAAATTTAATTAAATCTAGGTGGGCCCCACGAGATGCATCGTTATTTTGGATATGTTGAACATTTCTTAAATATATGTCTAATCTATTATACATGGTAACATTAAAATCCCCCCGCCCTAGAGTCAGATTTTCGTGTGAAAATTCTGTTGTTATTATAATTGCTGATACATGATCGAAAAACTCTTTCCTAGCATTTTCATCATTTGGAGCATATATTGCGTACAACGTGTAGTTTTTACCCTCACTTTGTATTTGAATGATGATGTATCTTCCTTCAATGTCACTCAACTGTTTTATGATGGATATACTGTCGTTACCCAATAAAATAGCTACCCCTCGTTCATTTCTAAGTCTGCCATGAGAAAATATACACTTCCCCAACCCCATTTATTTTCCCATATCTTACTATCATCTATACTTGAATGCGTTTCCTGAAGGAATACAACATCCTTCTTAAAACGTTTTGCGTATAAAAATATAGATCTTCTCTTCGAGTCACTATAGACTGTAGTGATGGTGGTACGTAGTCATAGACGACTGCGATTACATATTCTGTGTTGGAAAAAATATGATGTTATGCATAATACATGTAGCCATGAATTATATATAACATGGACAGCACACTTGATTCAATATTGACTTTTGTACTTTCTTTTACTTTGAACATCTGTTTTACGAAAATATTCTCACTGGCTTCAATTTTCTCTGGTGTAATTTTATTTTAAGTCCATAAAATAATGAAATGACTGGCAAAATCGCTGTCTAATATTATTGAAGAATTAATCTGTAAAAAGATGACCTAGAATATGTTTCCATCTTGATTTTTCTCCTTTCTTTGAAAATATTGCTAAGATTGAACCCATGTTGGAACAGAAATAAGCCTTTATTTTAAGATCGTGTGATTGATGAAGTTTGTGTTTTTAATCAATCGAACCCTGTTGAAGCAATAATTCCAATAGAGGAGTTGCTATATTGATACATAAAACGTGTCTTTGGGAACATTCAAGTGAACACCTGCTTTTAGAGAACACTTCAAAACGCATTTAGCATGGACTCCTATATAAAATCCACAGATGGCAGAATACATCCAAAATAAATTTCTTTAGGATGTATTTTCTTAGAAAAATTCTGCCATCTGTGATAAAATCCCCTCTGTAGTGAACGCATAAGTACAATGAACTTAAACAAACTAAACCAAACTAACGTTGCAAAGCCTCCATGGTGATGAAACGAAACAAAGAAAATAAAATTAGTTTTAATGAGATCCGGATCCATAGTTGTGGACTCCAAATCATCACTGTAATGTACATGTCCATGACATCCATTGGTTACATCCTCCAATAGTTGCTGTATACAGGGCGTTCATAAAGTTCTTGCAAAAGTGCTTTAAAACTTTTGTATCTCAGTCAATCTGGCTGTAATTTCCACTCAGTATACGTAAGTATATTCATACATCCACTGGTGATCCACTCGATTACGCTGGTCCTCATTGGAACAAAACGACATAAGCACAACATGTTTAGGTCTCTCAATATTGTAATTGTACAAAAGAAATTTTGGTTGATTTTAAAAAAGTATCTTGTTAATGAAATAAAAGTTTTTTCTTGATTTTTATCCATTTTGGGGGGATTTTGTTTTAATATTTTGAATACTTTTTTAAAATCAACCAAAAATTCCTTTGTATAACTTTAATATTGAGAGGTCTAAAAACATGTTGTATATGCTATTTTGTTCCAACAAGGTTCGGAAAGACATTTTATTTCATTCTCAAGAATTTAGTGGTAGAAATGAGCAAAAACAATTGCACTAAAAAACAAAAAATGTTAACAAAAACAGTTATTATAAAATATTTCTAAATAATTTTCGCATTAAATTGTTGTCAATCAGTCAACATAACATAAAATACCATGTTTTTTTACAGAGTGTTTTCAATGATTGGTTTAAGAGAAAAACATTGTTGAATTCAGTTTTCCATATCGATACCTATCGCTTCAGCCAGATTGAATGAGAAACATAAAAAATTAGAGTACTTTTGCAAGAACTTTATGAACGCCCTGTATGTCCATGAGATTCATGAAAATGAATGTTCATCTGTCCGGAAATGTTCATATTGAAGTACTATAAATTTGTCTGACATGAACATATTCGATAAAGATATACGTAAAATATTTCGTCCTACATCCATTATGACTTCTTAAATATGGCGAGAAAATTCAGAGGGGCGTCTCAAAAGTTGTTGGTATAGTGGGATCCAAGTACACTCCTTTGTCTCTGTTAATAGATGGATCGAATTGGTCGATAATAGTCGCTTTGATTTTCATTTCATGAAAATTGTCAATATTACCCAAAATATATATTGATATTGTTCCAGTCTATTAATTCACGGTCACATTCCCATCCATGTTCAGACTGCTGATTGACCTGTGGAGTCTTTACGGTGTTGTGACTCTGTAGGGGGCGTTTAGTCAGTCTCACTTAATCAGAGAGATTAAAACCCCTTTCTTCATTCAAATCTCATTAAGAACCAGCCAAATAAGGCTTTGTATAAAAAACCTCCTACCTACCTACCTACCTACCTACCTACCTACCTACGTGGAACACAGGCCTGTCAACTTGGGAACACCTAACATGAGTGACTTGGAAATGTTGAACACCTCCCCTCAAAATGTGGACGCCTTGGTCCAAATCTGGACACCTTGATCCTAATTTTGAACACCTTGGTTTAAATTTTATTACATCTTGCCAAATTTTGAACACCTCAAATTTTTCGCGCTCGCTACGCTCGCGTTTTCAAACATCCGTCAACGGAGGGGGGGGGGGGGGGGGGGGGGGTAGGTACGAAAACTTTCGAATGGAATGCGTGACATATACGTAATTCGCGTGAAAAGTCCGAACGAAATGCGTACATTTTTTTCCGGCGTTCGTATTTTTGCTGTGTAGACGATCTTTTTTATATTTTTTCTACAGAAATATTTTTGCTTGACAATTACCAGGTAAAATGCGTATTTGCGTGACATTTTCTGTCACGCAAAAATAACTGGCGTGACTTCAAATTCTTCAGCAAAAATGCGTGACAAATACGCAAATTGCGGGACAGTTGACAGGCCTGGGAACATACAGTCATTGAAGGGTTCAATTTTAAAGATTATTAAATCTCAAAATAGCTCAAATTATTAACATTACAATTCCGGCTTTATTTTATGACTAGACAGATGACAGATCAATAAATAAAGGCATATGGATGCATTTTAATGTGTAATGACCCGAGGGCGCCCCGGGGGAATAGACTAACGACCGCGAGCAGAGGTCCAACAAGCCAGATAAAGAAATTGAAAGAAAGTGCGCTCAAGTCGATGTCCCGTAGGAAGCGAACCCAGCTGGGATGTAGTGGGGGCCCCTGTAACTTGCTATCAAGGGCAGTTCGAATGCATCTATAATTAATTCATCATAAACTAAGATTTAATAAACTAAGATCTTTAAAATGGAACCCTTCAAAGACTGTATCATGTCCCACGTAGGCCTACGCGGGTAGGTGGGTATGAGGTAGGAGGTTTTTTATACAAAGGCCGTTAAACAAACTTCCAAACTCATCAGTAGTGTTGCAAAGCAAAGAGATCCATATTTGTTTACTCCAAATCATCACTGTAATGTGCATGTCTATGACATCCATTGGTGACATTCTCCAATCGTTTTTTTTTTATCTGTCCGCTCGGAAACGCCCATGATAAAGACTCCAAAACTGAGGTAGAAAAAGTCATGATGTTGAGACTTTTTGGGAAGCCGTGCTATGAAAATTAAATCTGGAGATTTCATTTTGCCAGGAAAGTCCGGGAATTTTATTTTGAAACCCTAGTACATGTAGGTCTAGTAGAACCACTATCGCTACCCAGATCGCTACAGAGCCAACACAACAAAAAACTGCGAACGAAATCATTCTTCTATAAATTGATTGTTCGTAATTTTAGCGAAATCTCCATGTTTATTCTTTATAAAGTTTCGTACGTATGTAGTCTTATACCTTGATTACTCGTAGCCTCCATTATCATATCGTATTCAAAGAATATTTGAGAAAAATCAATTTCGAATTTATTGATGTATTGGTTTGTTTCATATGGCTTTCATTCGGGAATTTAGCAGAACTGTCAGTCATACTAAACCCCGCCTATCTACTTCCGTTGGTTGCCATCACAAACAGCCATTTTCGAACGAATCGTAGAATATCATTTTTATTAGCAATTTAATGGCTATTTGACAATAATGTGTAACTCTCTAGACGAGGTAAGATTATTAATAACTGTGTTGTTTATAGAAATCTATAAATCAATTCTAACATTTTCATTCAACTCCTTGAAATTTGCATGAAAATCCAATTTGAATTTTTCAAACACGGATCAGTGTCAGTGAGTGAGTACAGCTGGGAACCACATGGGCTTGTCTGGAGGGTCGGGCAAGCCCTCCGATGAGTGTGTACTTCTTATTAAGAGTATAAGGGTGGTCGATGTTGATGCTTCCTGAAATTTGTAGAAAATGATTGTTAGATATATCCATGTGGTTGCAAGATTCAAAATTGTTTTGATTGCATATACAAAGTTATAGCCGCTTACAAGTATGTTGTCATTGTCAACCATTCTCTGGCCGTCGCTTTGAATAATGCTAGAGAATTGGGAAGGAAACTGTTACCAATCCTCCTTGGCTCTCCTTGACTTCTTGATTTGACCTTATCTGTACATCAATTAAACTACATCAAGTACCATGGCATTATTACCATATACCTGTACATGTGTATGGAACAATCATTCATATTTAAGATGTACACTGTAAAGCATATGTTTATCTTGGATTGCTTTTGTTGGTCTAATAACAATTTTGTAGCCTCATGTATTTTTATGGTTATCTGACATATTATATTTGAAAAAACAGTATGGCTAAAATTCCCAAAATTATAAGAGGCTCGGCTTTACTACACTTTTTATGTCTTGTTGTCATTCTGGCATTGGCTTCTCTTACATCGGGAGGGGGGAGGGGGGAAGGGGGGAAGGGGGGGGGCTGCTGTTAGTCTTTATATATGACAGATGAGGTCAGAGAAGTCAGAATTGAAATACATTGTATATAACTCATCAGTGATAAAAATATTGATGCACATACTTATTTGATGTATCTTTAAATTTAGTCACTTGATCACTAAAAGGGGTAGGCTGATTACTGGAACACCATACTCCAGTGTGAGGTAAATTATTACAAAGAAGGAAAAATTCTGAAATGCACATATATTTTGTATGAATAAATACAAAAATATATTTTGTAAATATCCAAATGTATTTTAAATCTGTATTTCAGGATGGCTGGAAACATACCAGAGGTTAGAGTAACAGCAGAAAATGAAGATACCCACTTACTAGAAGAACCATCCAGTACTATGCAATCAAATGATGTAAGTGTGTTTTGGGGATAAATATCTTATTTTTTGACGACAGCCTTCGGGTTAATAAGGAACGAACACAAGAACACAATTTTACACAAACCTATCATAAACATAGATTCTGGCATATTTGTTGTTTTATTAAAGTCTTTTAAGTCAAACTAAGAAAATTAAAAGTCTCATCTTATATTTTAAGAATTTCAAAAATGCTGAACATTACCTTTGCAATTTCTAATAAACTACATGTATACAAAAACTAAAAGCATTAAATAAAGAGTTACTATATCTAGTATATAGTAGTGTTGTCGCGATGTGCCATAATCATACATCGATGCATCAGCAATTTTCAGTAGTAAACATTGATGCACATCGCGATGTACATCGAGAAAAAGTCCGAGAAAAGTGCACTGAAATACCGAACGATAATGCACTAAAATACCGAACATAACAAATTAATAAGAGTACGCTGGTACATCCGAGAACTTCTACAAACGGTGAAATGAAAGTAAAGTAAATTTCTTTAGATTAATGGTTCATTTCGACTAGCTAAAACAGTTTTAAAGCGAAAGAATATCAGAAAACATTGGAAAATGAAATAAGACATGAGAAAGGTAAGCGATTTGTGTCAAAATAAAATAAGAAAGGATGATTTTTAGCAAATTTAATTTTTTGAAAAACATCGATGTTTTGTTTCAGACATCGATGCATCGCCAGAATCAGCTTTGGCGATGTATATCGCGATGTATCGATTAATCGCGACAACACTAGTATATAGTAATCTCTCTAGCATTTAAGCAACTGAGCCAACTGGGTGCTATGCCCTTTTGAATATCTGTCTGCACCCTATTAATAGGAATGTTATAAAAACCCTTTGACCTGCACCTTCGACCTTCACCTTCGACGTACAGGGTGTCCAAAAAGCGGGCCAAAAAGAAAGTTATAAAAACCCTTCGACCTGCACCTTTGACTTATTGACGTTTTATACTCAGTTTAATGCATGCAGTTAGTAAACGATGTGTCCCAGGAGAAATGAAAACAGTTCTTGAATTCAAGCACATGATTTCCATCGATCGTTTCTTGGCCTCCTCTGTTGAAGAGTATAAAGAATTGCACAAGGGCATTGGGGGGGGGTCTGCGCCAGTCTATTTTTATCCCAACGAACGAAGTTCGGTAGGGATATAGTGAAGCCCTCCGTCCGTCTGTCCGTCCGTCAGTCCGTCAGTCAGTCAGTCAGTCAGTCAGTCCGTCTGTCTGTCCGGAAGATAACTCAAATACTAGTTGACAGATTTTCTTCATATTTAGTGGAAAGATGTATATTGGTGAATAGTTTTACGCTAAAAAATTTTTTTCAAGATGGCCGCCGCTTAAAAAATGACGGGACTTTTTCGCAAAAATCATAAATTTTTCATTCTAAACCAAAGTAATTAATATTATTGTTTGAAATTTTGGTAGTATATTCACAACATTTATCTTTTTCAAATGTATTCCTTGTTTTTCATTCTGACCCCCAGGGGCCATGTATGGGGGGACAGGAAAACAGAAATTTTCGCTAATCTTTAGATCTTTCTGAAGTATAGCTTTATTATACTCAAATGAAAGGCAATTAAGAGTAGATTGCAAATATTGTATCTTTTTTCTGATTCGAGCCTCGTAAAATTCAAAATGGCCGTCTAATGTATGATTTCGCAATACTTTTTTGATCCCTTCAAAGTATGGCTATATTATACTCAAATTGGAGGAATTTTGGAGTAGATCACAATTATGGTATTATTTTAAGATTTGTACCTCAGAAAATTCAAAATGGCTGCTTTGCAGGAATTCGCAATTCTAAAATCTAATTCTTTCAATTTTAACCAAAGTAATGAGTATAATTGATTGGAATTCGGTAATTGATATTTTGTTCGTTGGGATTTGCTACTCCGCGGAGTTGCCGTTATCTAGTTGGTTCTGTTTTTTGCGCATGCGTATTAAATGCGTATTAAATCCAGTAATTTGATTTGTTTAAATTATTAAACGCAAATACACTGGAAGTCATGGTGTCGCTACAGTAAAAAAGAGAATGATAATCTTTATAGTCTCCAATCGATGCGGGAATGTTGATCGATCATGTATATAATATTTCTACGGCTGCAAGGAGAAGGCATTCCATCTGTATCTATTAAAATTTGTCTGTTTAACCAATTACTAAGTATGATGGTAAATTAAATTTGATTCGAGCTCTATGATTTTTTGAAGATTTTTTCTTTTTACTGGAGCGACACTTTGGTGAACAAGAAGATAGTCTACTTACCCCCCACGGCCAGAAATTCTCAAACACATGCAGTTTTTCACCATTTTGAGCAAATTGGAATGATTTTTACCCAACATTGTCAAAAAGCTCCCCCTTGGCCGGAGGGGGAGGGGGGGTGCTGGTGAGACTCAAAATACCTACCCAATTAATTTTTAAAAAACGAGACCCACTTCCGCCGATTTTTTCAAAAACAGTACCCATACATTTTTAGGATTTTTCAAAGAGTAGACCCAGTTCTAGGGCTTTTTCATCAAAATGGGACTCATATCTAGTGTTTTTTCTTCAAAATGGGACCCACATCTAGGGTGTCTACAAAACTAAGACCTAAGACCTACAAAACTAAGACCCCCCACGTAATAAAACTAAGACCCTGTTATAAAACTAAGACCCCCCACGTTATAAAACTAAGACCCTGTTATAAAACTAAGACCCACCACGTTATAAAACTAAGACCCTGTTATAAAATTAAGACCCCCACGTAATAAAACTAAGACCCTGTTATAAAACTAAGACCCCCCACATTATAAAACTAAGACCCTGTTATAAAACTAAGACCCCCAACGTTATAAAACTAAGACCCCCCACGTTATAAAACTAAGACCCTGTTATAAAACTAAGACCCCCCACGTTATAAAACTAAGACCCTGTTATAAAACTAAGACCCCCCACGTTATAAAACTAAGACCCTGTTATAAAACTAAGACCCCCCACGTAATAAAACTAAGACCCTGTTATAAAACTAAGACCCCCCACGTTATAAAACTAAGACCCCCCACGTAATAAAACTAAGACCCTGTTATAAAACTAAGACCCCCCACGTTATAAAACTAAGACCCTGTTATAAAACTAAGACCCCCCACGTTATAAAACTAAGACCCTGTTATAAAACTAAGACCCCCCACGTTATAAAACTAAGACCCTGTTATAAAACTAAGACCCCCCACGTTATAAAACTAAGACCCTGTTATAAAACTAAGACCCCCCACGTAATAAAACTTAGACCCTGTTATAAAACTAAGACCCCCCCACGTAATAAAACTAAGACCCCACGTAATAAAACTAAGACCCCCACATAATAAAACTAAGACCCCCCACGTAATAAAACTAAGACCCTGTTATAAAACTAAGACCCCCACGTAATAAAACTAAGACCCTGTTATAAAACTAAGATCCCCTACGTAATAAAACTAAGACCCTGTTATAAAACTAAGATCCCCTACGTAATAAAACTAAGACCCTGTTATAAAACTAAGACCCCCCACGTTATAAAACTAAGACCCTGTTATAAAACTAAGAATCAATCATCGTGCCTCGCTCTGCTCGCGAGGTAGTCTTGCCTCTGGCACATGTGTTCCCCAGTAACATACAGATTCTACAAAAGATAGTCTTATAGATATAGATATAAAGATAAGCTTAAGGTCTTGGAGAAGTTATTCGAAATTTACACCAAACAGGAAATGAAAAAACCATGTGATTTTAGATTTTTTTGAACTAAGATAGCAGAGTTCTGCTTTGATCTTCAGTCATTTTTACTACTCCCATTTATCATTTACATGACCAGGATCACAATGGTCATGTCAAAATGACCCTTACCATGCTGAAATGGTTTTTCAGCCCTCTGAAAATGTGACTGAAAAAAGTTAAAAGTAAGGGTATCGGTAAGGTCACTGAACATAATATTTTGATTTTTTCAGAAAATGTGCCCAATATATTGCTTCAAATGATAGGAGCTTTGAAAATAAGAAAAATTGTCTGAAACAAAAATTGTGGTCATAAAAAGGAAAATAGACCTCTTTTCAAATCATTTTTTATAACAGGGTCTTAGTTTTATTACGTGGGGGGGTCTTAGTTTTATAACAGGGTCTTAGTTTTATTACGTGGGGGGTCTTAGTTTTATAACAGGGTCTTAGTTTTATTACGTGGGGGGTCTTAGTTTTATTACGTGGGGGGTCTTAGTTTTATAACAGGGTCTTAGTTTTATTACGTGGGGGGTCTTAGTTTTATAACAGGGTCTTAGTTTTATTACGTGGGGGGTCTTAGTTTTATAACAGGGTCTTAGTTTTATTACGTGGGGGGTCTTAGTTTTATAACAGGGTCTTAGTTTTATTACGTTGGGGGTCTTAGTTTTATAACAGGGTCTTAGTTTTATAACGTGGGGGTCTTAGTTTTATAACAGGGTCTTAGTTTTATAATGTGGGGGGTCTTAGTTTTATAACGTGGGGGGTCTTAGTTTTATAATAGGGTCTTAGTTTTATAGCGTGGGGGGTCTTAGTTTTATAACAGGGTCTTAGTTTTATTACGTGGGGGGTCTTAGTTTTATAACAGGGTCTTAGTTTTATTACGTGGGGGGTCTTAGTTTTGTAGGTCTTAGGTATTAGTTTTGTAGACACCCCCCACATCTAGGGATTTTCCGGTGAAAAGGTGACCCACTTTAGCGGCACGTCCCCATACAGTATAGCCAATATGTGGTAAATCCTGGCTGCGGGCCTGCTAGTCACGTCTGAGACATGGACTTGAGTGAATGTTTCCAACGTATTTCCTAATAGGCCTACTTATATACGTGTTTACAATTATATGACTTATATGGAAATCCTTGTATGGAAATATTATATAGTTTCGAAAGAAAATATGACTCTTGCGTGGTCTGAGATCGGCAAAAATAGCTTCTATAATATTTTCTTTTTGGACACCCTGTTAGTCGAAGGTGAAGGTCGAAGGTGCAGGTCTAAGGTCGAAGGGTTTTTATAACATTCCCTATTAAGATGGTGAAATTTAGATATTTTGAGCAAAACAGTTGAAATGAGGATTTAGCACTGTTGAAAAACAAACTGGAGATCACTGCTCACTTAACAATTTGTTATAATGTTTAAAAAATTGATTAATGAATCTTGTTGATTTTGACATAAAGGATTTATGAGATTTCTGGTATGTATGATATGCACATTGCATGAATAGCTTTGCATGTGCAGTCTCTTGTGGATAATAAGAATAATATTTTACTCAGAAAATATTCATATTTTTTTCAAAATGCGTATGGTTGCACCAAACTATCAAATAAACATTTCCCTCAAATCTCCATTTGCATGCTTCAGATACAAGTCACTGTTTTGTTGTTTATTGTATTTATCCAGTCTCTCAAAAGTATAACAGGTGCCTGTAGTTTTCATAATTTTGCAAGTTCATTTTCATCAACTTTGAGGTGACAGTTTTTTTCTTTCACTTTTCCTTATCTGCACATTCTGTTTCTCTTGAAAGATTGATTTGAAACTTTTAGAAATATTTCTTAACATACAGTTTCTTGATAAGGATGAGTGACAAGTCACTATTTTACGACATTCTTCTCATGACTCTATTTAGATTATATATTATCTTTTTACACATCTTTGTTTATAAAAACCAAAATGTATGCATGAGATTTATATTATTGCTCATTATTTTTAATTACCGTGTGATTGATTTACATCATAAAGTTACACAAATGTGAATTTTCAGCAAAAATGGAATGGTTTAAGCCACAATTCTGGAAACTTTTCTGAATTTTTTCATTAGTCACGAAGTAAATATTTAGAGGGGGTTCCTTTTGATTGTTGTTGCATGTTATGTACTTGCACGCACTATTATCATTATGATTACATGTATATCTATTCATTCACTCTTTCCCAAACATACTCTAGAATTAAAGTTCTGTTAAAATATCTAAAACACACTTTGAAAATTGTTTGATATGCTGGTTTTTTTTATGACTGGTTCTTCTCATAAAATGTCCATTTCTAAATGTGTTTTAATGATATTTGGTATTTTATCATTTTGCACTTGTCCTTACATATTGTAATTCTCCTTCAGAAATATTTATGATATATAACTGTAACAAACATCCTTAAGGTAGTGATACAATATATTGATGAGTAGTATATTCATTGGTCATCATATAGTCTTGTGCTAATCTACAATTTCACTCCATTTATGATTTACATTTAAACTGTAACCACAGACCAGATACCCTGAGATAAAATAAAATAATTATGTATCTATGTTGCAGGAATCCCAAGGTTATCGTAGTTCTTCCATGGATGATAGCCCTGATTCTGTTATAGCCCCATCATACACTCATTATGGAGGTTACAATGACCTGAGCACTGCTAGCGATGATGATGTAAGAATGTCAGCACGACCTGCATCTCATAGAGGCCGTCCTGGCTCAAGCCGTGGTCGACAAGCCACTGAGCAAGAAGAAATTCCTGATCGACCTGGAACAAGTCATGGAGGTCGCAATGATGAAATCCCTGAACGACCCGGAACAAGTCATGGAGGTCGCAATGATGAAATTCCTGAACGACCCGGAACAAGTCATGGAGGTCGCAATGATGAAATCCCTGAACAAACAGAGACAAGGCATGGAGATCGTGATGATGAAATCCCTGAACGACCCGGGACAAGTCACGGTAACAATGCAAATGGACATCCAACATCGATTAATGATGATCACAATGATGACTATATTAACAATGATGAGTTGAGCAATGATGTTCAAAGTATTCGCTTTGATGATGATTCAAACTATTATAACGATGATGAAGATGAGGTCATCAATGAGGTGCAAAGTGTGAATATGAGGTCAGATGACCCATATGATGATTATGTTATTACTGATGATCAACAGGCAGCCATGTTGGAATTACAACACCTTCAGGATGAAGAAGATTATCCAAGTAAGGAATAACATTAAAATATTAACAGTTGTGGTAGAATGAAGATACTTTCATTAGGGAGTGGAGAAATAAGTACATTTGTAAATAATATTTATTTTTTTGAAAGGCAAATCAACCTTTTCAAATGTCATTATCTGGGAGAAATGGTTAATTTTATTTTTGTTCATTCACAACTGTCAATATTTTGAACATAATCTCTAAATGTAAATTAAATTGTCTAGGGGTCTGTGTACATAACCAGAAGCAAAAAATGAATATTACAAAATTAATTGTCTTCGTGGTGTCATTGTTTTGTCTTCATGGTGGCAAAATAGGCTTCTTACCTCAAGAAAACAACTGGTAAAAGTACTTAGGTTTAGTTATCCTGAGGCTTTAAATTTAAAGGAGTATGCCCAAATATATATCAGACTTGCCAACCTCCCGTTTTTTTTACGGGAATCTCCCGTAAATTTTTTGTTTTTCTGTAAAAAATACCAAACTCCCGTACCGTTTTCTCCCGTAAAAACTCCCGTAAACTCCTGTACCGTATTTCTACTAAAATCTCCCGTAATTTTTTTAAAAATATGGCCGTAAAATCTCCCGTTTTCTGGTATAACTCCCATAAAATCTCCCGTATTCTTGGTATAACTCCCTTAAAATCTACCGTATTTAAAAGGAATTTGACTTTGTGACCTTGATTATTATCAGGCACGCTTCTTTCTTTTACTCCAAGAAGGCTTGGCTCCCATGGTTCACTATCGATACTTTCATAAATAACTTAAAAGTACTTCATTCCCATGCTTTTCTGCGATCAGTTCGGTATAAGTTTGCACACCAAATGTCCACAAACGGGGGCCAGTTCATATTCTGTCATACTTCTGTCGGGAGAATACATTTTGTTTTTATATGGCGCTGAAAAAAATATTCCCGCAATATAAGGCGCATTATGGGTAGGGACTGCTGTGAAATAATGAACGTAAGTGACATCGATCTTAGATTACAAGTTCTAATTAATTTATTAACTGCGCATGCATCATAATAATTTCAACCAATTAAATCGCTGGATTTAATACCATAAAAACTCATATCAAGAATATCACGCCATTTGCTCATTAACATAAATTCTGACATATGACGTCACAGATTATTGTCAATGGGAAATTACCATAGGAAAACTTTAAAAGTAGATAAAGTGTGTGATAATTTACGAACTCGAATTTACTCGAAATGGTAAATTATGCATGACACTATTATGAGTAAGACAGCGAAAAAATTGAATTCCCAACGTTAAGAAATAAGCTTCCCCCAGAAAAAACGTGTTTTAAAATCACTTTGTATGGGGAGTGGTAGCGTGACGTCATAGTTTTAGCGAAAATATGGTAAAAATGGGCAAATTCAACGTCTTTAACCTGCTGTAAAAAAATTTTTTGTTAATATCAGAATTTACTCGAAATGGTTATTGGAAGATCTAGATTGAACTTACGTAATAAAAAAAGATCAATACCAGGGCTTTAAAAAATAAGCTTCCCCCAGAAAATGAAAATGGGTCATTTATCAAATGGCCAATTATAATTCTATTCATTAACATAGCAGCCGTAAACGTTGAAAATTGCTAATTACGACGCCCGTTTTTATTTTGGCGATTCGCCATTTGAAATGAGCTAACTTTACCATTCTGGTTATAGTCTTGTTTTCAATACTATCAAGTGTCGATCATGTACGTACATTTTCCCAAAGTCTAATTAAATCAATAGATTGTTACAGGATGTCTTAATTTTAATCAAAACACAAGATAACTTTTGGTTTCTATTTTCTTTATTTTTAATTACCAAGATAATATTGATTTAAAGATTTCAATTCAAAATCTCAACACAACTTCACCCCTAAGGCATTGGTGATGCCTGGGTCACATTTGCTCCGATTCATTGGACGGCGCCCGGCCGATTGAGTTTTTTGTTCAAAACTGAATAGAATTTTGAACAATAATACTCATTCGGGGGCCGGCCGATGAATTGGGTCAAATGAAACGTTCCCGAAAGGTAACAGCGGCTTGGTAGCCGTCTCTCTCTGGGAGAATCACTTTCTTCTTCATAATTTACGTGCTTTCTAGCACGGAGTTTCATAGCCCTATAATTCTAAAATGTTCAAATATGGCGCCCAATCTTGGTACACCAGACGAAAAGCGTATTAAAGTCGAATTCCTGGGGAAATTGACTAATATACCATTGACATGATTGGATAATCGAGATGTGACGTCATGTAACTATTCACATAAACAATCAAAAAAGCATGTGGTAAAATGACGTGATATTCTTGATATGTCCCGTTTTTTTCAAAATATACCGTAAAAACTCCAGTTTTTTCAGAAATCTACCGTAAAAACTCACGTTTTCTTCAAAATCTACCATAAAAACTCCTGTTTTTTCAGAATCTAGAGTAAAAACTCCTGTTTTTTCAGAAATCTACCGTAAAACTCAAAATGTACCGTAAAAACTCCCGTTTTTTCAGAAATCTACCGTAAAAACTCCCGCAAAAACTACCGGATTTTGAAAAAAACTCCCGTAAAAGTACCGCAATTTTTTTTAAATATCCCGAAAATTTTTCATTTTAGGTTGGCAAGTCTGTATATAGTGTTGGGTTTTTCTAAGTCATGCTAGGTTTCAATTCTTACCTAAAGATGGCAGCATAGCTGTCCATCAAGACTTAACAAAATCAGTGAAGCCAAAAGCCACAACTCTGTTCTTTTCACTCATCATATAGGCAAGACTTAGTCATTTCTCATAACCAGACTAGCTGGACTCTGTTATTTTCACGAACCTGTATCTCAATACTTAAACATTTTACATCCAACCAAAGGCGCTGGACTCTGTCATTTTGCAACAACAGTGGTTCATGACTTAGGCAATTTAATTCATTCATACAGTTGGACTTAAGCATTTTCAGTGACATTTCAGTAAGAACTAAGAATAATTTGGTCATTAAGTTTCATTGGCACTTTGCCAAATTGGTCATTGGCAGGTTGCCAATTGTGGTTTGGCAACATGCCAATAGTAGTACTATATAAGAGGCTTCGAAACCTCACCCTGGAGTTATGATCTGGAGTTATGATCTGGAGTGACGATCCGGAGTTACGATTGGGTCTTTTACAGTCAGTACAGTAGCTCAGTAGTATATAACTTGTACATAGATAGTGTAGTTTGACTCTTTATAATAAAGTATCGTATGTTACTCTGAACTCTGAAGTTTGTCGTATCATATTGGCGTCATCGTTTCGTAGAGACCCAACACTGGTGAGCAGCGATGGGATATGGACTTATACACGCTTATAGCGCTACCAACAATTAAGAGACTTTAAGATGGCGCCAAGAAAATATAAAGATAAACCAGGTAGAGAGGAGACATAATCGTTACCAAAACTTGCAGAACATTTGGAGATTTGCAGAACATTTAACAGATGTATTCTCTCATTAGAGAGTGGTGGCAGCAAACTTTTTATATTATGTTTTGTGACATTTAATCGTGGAATGCAGTATTGAACTTGGGATGTCAGCACGGGGTACCATGATGTCACGTCGGGGTAAAATTCTCAACATGCAGGATCAGCGGTACTCAGCTTCACATTGCTTGAGGGACTTTGTTCATACTGAACTTTTGCGAAGAAAGCAGGGCCATTGTGAAGCCATTTTGGGATGGGTCGCAGTTATACTCATCCTAATTACCTTGATAATGGTTCATTTGTTTATTGATGTACAGGATCCCATACCTGTCATCTTTGACAGATTCAGTCAGGTGTTATATTTGTGTTATTGGAGTATGTCTATGATGCGTCAGGACATACATATGATCAGAGAGACTCTAGAGATTCAGAGATCAGAGATTGATCGAATCTTCAGTTTTATGTGCGGATATCAGAGATTGATCGAGACTTCAGAATTATATTCAGAGATCACAGATTGATCGAAACTTTAGTTATATATTTAGAGATCAGAGATTGATCGAGACTACAGTTCTATATTCAGAGAGACATTTTCATGGGATCCAGGATGCTGCTAAAAATGCCTTTTGACTATTATTTGGTGATCAAGACACAGAGTGAACTACCATATAATACAATATCAATAACTAATTAGGCTGGTCGTTAACCTACAATCAGCACTCACCGCAGTGACAGATCGTGATCGACAAGACAGAGATATTCTTCATTGTAAAGTTGTGAAACCAGGCCAGTCTTCAGTACACATTGTACCAGCTAATTCACTTCCCATCATCAGGAGTTCAGTGCAGTGCAGATATCAAGATGATCAAAGGAGGAATTTCGATTTGTGAATTTGAAAACCTTATATTATCTTGGTTGTGTGTGGTAAATGAATACCTACAGCATTGTCATTGATTCAGTGTGTTGAACATGACAAATGGTCTTCCTTTTAACCTAATAAAGTTGAAAGAAACCACAATATTAAAGATAGACACAACATATAATATTATGTAATCTGTCAGTGGACTGCGAAAGAAGAAGGAAGTGTGTGGGTGAAAGATTGCCCAATATTATTGACTCATGACATGAATTATCTAGTTCTTTATCAGAATGTAATGGAAATATTTACATTGCTGAATGATTTTAAAGAAGTGATCAGGTTCAATAAACATTGCACTTGACAATGAACCCTTTGATTTTCATGCCTTCATTGAAGTGCAACAGACTGTAATATTAAAACATTTAAAATAACTTTATGAACTTTTGAGCCATATAGTGTTTTTGATTATTCAAAAATTAAGAGTGCTTTAAAAGTGGAACTTGCTTTTGAGTCTTTGTAACATTCTGATGGTTTTGATTTGATTTGTTTGAAAGTTTCATGGTAGTAAGTTGAAAGTTTACTCATCAATTTCAGATTAAAAAATGTGGCATATCAGTTCAATTATTTGGTGATGTCATTTTTGTTTATAACAGGTTCGGTCTTCGACACAATTGTCTCATAATTGACCTTTGTTATTTTATCTTGGCTCAACAGTAATGGTTTCATTATTTCGCTGATGAACATTGGCTACTCTTGTTTTTATATTTTTTTTGATTACGGTTTAAAAGGGGTTGTCAATATGCTGATATCATTTTAACAAGGTTAATTTGAAACTTGTTGTGACCAGGAGGTCACAAAGCTAGTGGGGAGTAGTGTTGGGTTTTTCTAAGTCATGCTAGGTTTCAATTCTTACCTAAAGATGGCAGCATAGCTGTCCATCAAGACTTAACAAAATCAGTGAAGCCAAAAGCCACAACTCTGTTCTTTTCACTCATCATATAGGCAAGACTTAGTCATTTCTCATAACCAGACTAGCTGGACTCTGTTATTTTCACGAACCTGTATCTCAATACTTAAACATTTTACATCCAACCAAAGGCGCTGGACTCTGTCATTTTGCAACAACAGTGGTTCATGACTTAGGCAATTTAATTCATTCATACAGTTGGACTTAAGCATTTTCAGTGACATTTCAGTAAGAACTAAGAATAATTTGGTCATTAAGTTTCATTGGCACTTTGCCAAATTGGTCATTGGCAGGTTGCCAATTGTGGTTTGGCAACATGCCAATAGTAGTACTATATAAGAGGCTTCGAAACCTCACCCTGGAGTTATGATCTGGAGTTATGATCTGGAGTGACGATCCGGAGTTACGATTGGGTCTTTTACAGTCAGTACAGTAGCTCAGTAGTATATAACTTGTACATAGATAGTGTAGTTTGACTCTTTATAATAAAGTATCGTATGTTACTCTGAACTCTGAAGTTTGTCGTATCATATTGGCGTCATCGTTTCGTAGAGACCCAACAATATACATGTACTGTTATGCTGAAATACCTCGTGTACACTATTTGTTATTTTTTTCAAGAGATTCCAGGAAGATTCTCTTATAGGCAAGTGCCCTTTCCCCCATGACCACCAGTGTTAAGTGAGACATTCTTTCATATTTTCTAAAATAATCTGAATAAAAATCCTTTGAATTTGTAGTAAATGATGAACCATTGGAGTATGATGTCACAGAAAGGCTAAAACAACTGAACGCTGAGCTTGCTGAGCAGCCAGATCCCGAAGAGGAAGAAAGAGAGAGGACAATCACATTTAAGGAGGGCTTAGTAGCTGGCTTTGCTGCACCTCCAGATTACTCTGGAGATGAAGAAGAAGAAGAAGGTATAGTCATCTTTATTGTCATTGTATAGAACTAAAATTCATTTGACCAATTCTGACTAAAGAAGTCAAAAACTGGTCAAAAACTTGAAGCATCTTATCCAAAGGGTCACTACACAATTATAATGGCTCTTGTAAATCATTGTCAAACTATGAAAATAATTACACTGCTTGATTTTCAGCTCTAGTTCATACATAGTTTTTCTCTAAGATGAAATCATACACAAAACCATGGTGTGATGGGTCAGAATCAAACATTATGGTGTCTATGTACCGCTTGAAAAAAATTTCATGCTTTCACCTCCCTGTAAAATCCTTTTCACACAATGCAAAACATTTCATAATATATCACTTAGAAGGATACACAATGACTTCAAAGAATATATTTTCATTGGGCTTCTTATTCCCTATGATGCTATTTATAGATTATTACTCAACTATGAAATTGATCACCTTATGGGTTTCATTAATCTCGCTAGGCCTACAATCTAAAAATGACCTTGGTTGCATTAGAGAAGTATATTGCAATGCAGTTATATGAAATAGCATGTTCTGATTGGCTGGAATTGGACACACCTTGCCTAGTTGTGTAAATAATTTGCATTGCTATTTCAGATGATGCAATACATAACTCTGACACTGAGGAAGGACAGGGGGATGGCTTCCAACAAAATGGTAGACAAGAAAACCAGGAGGACCCCAATGGAGAAGAACAAACTGAGGAACATTCTGATGCTAATGACCTTGAAGTGCAAAAACTGACTCTGAATGAGAGCAACACTGAACAATCTGGACAACAAAGCAAAAATTCAGAAAAAAGTAGTGATCAAAAAGGAAATAAAGTTCTCATAGAACGTGATGGAAAATTTGAGCTCATTGATGCTGATGATGTCAGAGCGCAAGAACTCGGTCTTTCCCCTGCTGATCCTTACACAGAACCCCAACCGCCAAATAAACCCCGCCCATCAACTGCCAATCAAAGCCAATCGCGACAAAAAAGAACAATGCAGAAAAAACGTTCTCAATCAGCTGGTACATCGCGGCAAAATGAAATGGATGGTTTTGATTATAATTCTCCATATGCAATAAGCCCAAATCAGAAAAAGACGCTGCACCATCAACAAAAATTGTCATCTGAAAGAAATCGTGCTGCGGAAGAACGAAAGCGTGAAGAGGAGCAGGAAAGACGCAAGGAGAATGAAGAAGCATTCGAGGCATGGCTCAAACAAAAGCAGGAAGAAAACAGACAAAAGCGCAGACAAGGAAAATCAGAGGTTCGTTCTAAAAAGGTACTGGTTGCTTTTTCATGAATGCATTGCATAATTAAATTGCATGTTTTCTTTGAAGGACACTAGTAGTTTATTATATTGTATATGATATTGATTTACTGGTTTATAATGACTATTCTAATATGATACTTGACGTCACAATAACTAGAACAATTGATTTACTGGTCTTTATTGGAGTATGTATGACCACTAAAATTCATAAATGCAAATATTTGTTTTTTTTGTCTGTATATCATATTAGAATCGTAACAAAGACCTCGATTTTATGATTTATGTCAAACATATGACCTCAAATTTTTCGGTCATATATCACGCCATTAATCATAAAATCTTGGTCTTTATTCCTTAAGTAAGATTCAGAATTGACCAATAAATGTATTGTCTCTTACAGTGGTCTATTTTTATATCATATAAGAATCATAGCAAAGACCTCAATTCCTAGCTTTTTAACAAAACATGTAAAGTATTTTCTCACATTTTATTCTGGCTATTCCCAAAGACTCCAATCTCAATGCAGTCATGGCACAATGAACAGAATAAAATCTTCAGTCAAATATTTTACTCACAGTAAAATGTTTTTGAAGCCATTAAAAGTGAGTGTTTGATTGAAATGTGAACACCTCCAAATGTTAACATTTTCCCAACAATTTCTGAATGTCAAATGTTCTCTGAACCTTTGTGGGTGAAGGTTACACTTTACATGAAATGTATGAAGGTAAAAATAATTTTCAGGAAAAGAAGGAAAATGAGTCAGAAAATTGTTTCGAGGAGTGGTGCAAAGTGAAAAAAGAACAACGAAGGAAGGAAAGACAACTCGAGCAGGAAAAACAAAGAGAAATTCAAGATGGCTTCTACATAAGAAATCGTGAAGATTGTGAAAAGTCATTTAAAATGTAAGTTATACCTTAAAACGATACCCAACCATAATTTATGAAATCAGAATTACATTTATAAGATCAGCTTTAAAGGGAATGTGAAGTTTCATGTTTTAATTTACACGCTGGCTACTTATAACCATCATCTATCACTTCAGCTCACTCATGGGACATATCGTGTTTGAACTAAAATATAATTCAAGTTCAAAGTACCCATATCTGGATCGCTGCGGATGCCGCCATTGTTATGTATCAATGACGTCATTGATGCCTTAAAACTGATGCCTAGGAAATGTCGCTATATAATCACGTCATACTCGGATCGCAGAAATAGAACACATTTCACTGATATTTTATAACTATTTCTGTCCGCTTTTAAATTGTTGCCGCATGCCATATCATATCATATATTTGAAAAAGTTGTTTCAATATATTCTTCATAGAAATTGAATTGTTGCAATGTCTTTTTTCAAATGTTTGTATTTATTTTCTCCAATGTGATATAGTAAGTTTATAGGCTAAGTAGAAAAATCACTAAACTTATGAGATATCGGCTGCGCGATTCGGAAGTTATCGCATTATATTCCACTTGAAAAATATCCACTAGAATTATTTTATATAATGATAACACTGGGTCAAAAAGGACAAATCTGTTCAAATCCTGTAAATGCTTTCTTGTATATTTAACCGATAAATGAGGTAAATGCATTAAAATATACAAAATGGCATTTACACATAAATGCATTACTGTGCATCAATGGGGATTTATTTAACTAAGATTAATGTGGCTAATGTGTTGGCGTATTTGTGGTGAAAATAAGTAAGTTATATCATCGGCTGAACGCATCCAACAAATAGTTGCATTTACCATATTTATGTAAATACACAACATACCATTTAAAATATCAAAATCTATGCTAATTTTCATTAATGCGCTGATGAGCATTAATTTACGGCACATCATTATTAACCTTAAGGTTCACGTGGGTTTACCTCGGCAAATAGGCATACTGCCGCAATTGCTTTCTTACCTAATCATAAATGGTAGATTTCTTCAAGCTGTAGTATTCTATTCAAATATGAATAGGTGCATATTGGAGAATGAAAGAAATAAAACAAAAAGTAGTAATCCAATGAAACAGTAACTCCCTAAAGTGTTTAGCCATTTAAATGCTGATGAAAAACGCAAACAAAAAAACGAAAAATCGATGTCGTCTAAATGATACGTATGTAAATGTCAATCTCCTAAATATTAAGATTGGCAATAGCTTTACAAGGACATGCCACTGTCATATTTTCAAAGAATAATACGTAATGTTTAATTTTTCTCAGTTGTTAAACGAACAATTTCAATCATCATATCACCGTAGCGACATTCAATATGACAAAATAGCTTTTCAAAATTCAATGGTATTTCACCTTGGATCATGACAAGAGAAGGCTCATAACATTCAGTGATGCGGGGAGACGATGGGGTCGATTGGAGTATGATATTTTAATTCAACGACGATAAGGCAATTGCCGTATTGATAGTACGCCAATAGTTTAATATTTATTTTATTATATATTTATTTTTAAAAACAATTCCTGATTTCGAGCTCGAATTTAATTATATAACATCCGTGGTAAGTACAGTTCTACAGTATTTTCGGAATAATGATTTTCAATTTAATGGCATACAACCTTTTGTTTTTCTATATCGGAAAATAAGTGGAACTTTAAAAGCTTCAGTCACATTTGTTCAATGCGACCACATGTCGATCGTATTTCCCTGAAATCAGTAAATTTCTGCGGCAAACATAGGAAAACTACAGTCGACTTAAGGTCACCTTGCTGTCTACGTACACGACATATTCAGTTTTTACAAGGCGTAGAGTCGGAGTTATAACTTTTTCTTTCCTTTGGTCACCTTGATATCAACAAGCAGCAGCCAAACCGTAGGTCTCACGACGGCCGTACGTCGGGTTCACGGTCGACTTGCGGCTGCGCTTGGTTTTCATAGCTGGTTACAATTGACCTTTCCGAACCATAGAACCCCTTGTGGATGCCTTCAAGAAAAACTATGCACGTCGTAGGGCCGCCCTACGCTGATCGTGCGTCATCATTTATCAGCCGTACGGGAATCGTAGTGTTTCCTCATAATCAAGATACGCCTTACGGCTATCTTAGTAAATGTGACTGCTAAATTATCTGACTGCAGAAATACTTAGGCAACCGTAGAAATCCTACTTACCACAGAAATGATAGACCGTACGGTCCCCGTAAAAATGTGACGTAAGGCTAAGAATCCATGATAGTAATTGAATACGGTTTTAAAATTTAATTTTAAATTTTAATTTCTTTGAATACCTGTGTTAAAGATAAACATAAATGCAATGAATATTAAAGTACGAACACGTATTTTTGTAATGAGACTAACAAATTGAACCATTGCATTCTTGGCAATTCAAGATGGGTTGGTTGAATTAATTTTATTATGTTTTATTCAAATAGTTTGCATTCGCCTGATAGAATTAGCATTCTCTGTTCGCATTTAGCGCTAGACATTTTAAAAGTTAAAAAGTCTCGAATCCCAGATTGTTTCAAGAGTAAATAAAGGATAAATCTAACCCGCATTCCATGTCTAGATAGGTAAAAAGCAATTCCGAAAATGCCGGCGTTAATATTTTATTGAAATCGTTCTTTATTATGGGTGGTATATACGTATTCTTTTATTTCCATTGAAATGATTTCTTTTGCTTTGGAATGGCAACAACTCGGCATTCATTTTTTGATTCAAAAATGGCGCCACAAAACTTTTGGAATGCCAAGGCATCAATCTGGCATCAATGACGTCATAAGAATGTCGTAAAGAACCACTTTACGGTTGAAATGGCAGCTCCGTGGTCCAGTTCATATGCAAAACCCGGGGCTTAATAACAATCATGGGCTTTCAAGAAAGCCCATGTAACAATTAAAAGGATAATGATAGAACAATAGAACTAAGTTGGATTGAAAGATATATCTTTATTCTAACTTATTATCAAGTTTTAGGGACAAAACTTCGCATTCCCTAGTTTAAACTCCTTTTTGGTTCACATCTCGTAGAATCTTTGAATCAAATCTCTATCAAAATACATGTACACAGTATTTTTGTGAATAAAATTTGTTGAAAAAACTATCATCAACAGTAAAGGTGTGTCATTCCTAGTTATTCATATATTTGTATCAAGTTCAAGATGTCATGCAAAACTAAATTGTTATTATTTTTCAGGTGGCTGAGAAAGAAGAATAAAGAGTCAAGAGAAAGCCAAAAGAGAATAAACTCTACATCTAGACTTGCAAAATTATCTGCTCGACGTTCTCGCAAATCTCTGGCCCTCGCTAGAGCGTTACAACAGGCTCAAGCCTTCCAGTACACAGATTACTATGGTTACAGGTGAAATCTAAAACCTGGAATCTAGAACTCAAACTATTTGAGACTAAAAGTCAGATGAAATTAAACAAAGAAATTGGAATTGGCAGTCTGCCTGAGATATCTGTGATATATATTATAGGCATCAAAAGAATTGTACCATGGAATGGAAGAGGACAATACTAAACAAAGACAGGAGCAAGATAATCATAAAAACAAGTAGATATTCGTTATTTAGCCCAGTATGCTTATTCATTGTACTTATGGCAGGTTCCTCTCTTTTAGTTAAACAGGTTTCGTACCCGGGTTTCATATTGTTCTTGCCTTATAATTTACTTCAATTTTTGGCATGCAAAAGCATATGCCCCAGGTTCTTTACCTCGAGTGAAACTAGAAATTGACAAGGGGGAACTTTACTGCAACTTTTTTAACAAATGGGCTTATTTTTCGGAAATCAGGCCATTTTTGTGAAAAGACACATTTTCAATAAAAAATATTTGCTTATTTTGAAATTAGGTCCTTTGGGGTTTGATAGCTGAAATTAATGAATTCTGCTAAAGAAACTTTTTCCATATGGTGTTTATGCCAAAAATAGGACAAAATTGGAGAAGCCACATTATATGTATTCTTGCTCTTGTTTTCAGTCCAAGAATAGTAAATCTGTATAAATGTTTCAGTGTTATATGTTATTTAAATGTGAATTCATGGAAAAAAGCTGTGTATAATTTATTTTGTACATGTATCTTGTCCACTTCAAAATATTCTCCCTGTCCCTGTATTACCGTTCAAACAGTTGCAATTTATATGTGGTCTAAAGTCATATGTGCACGAATGCATTTTAAATCTTTATTTATACGTATTTTCCATACAGTTAGATGTCATTTTAATCATTTACAAGATGCTTATTCAGTTCACATTTTTAGTTTAGAGGTTCATCTAAATATCAGTTCATTTATATGTAAGTAACTATGTTAAAAAGTGTTAAAAACAATTTGTTAAGTAACTAAGTATATGTTTTTTTTGCTTCCTCATTCTTATAAGTTTGATAGGCTAGGCTAAAATATATATATTTAGCATAAGGAATGTATATTTTGTGCTCTCACAGAGTCCATTTCTGTTTAAATTATTTAGGTAATATTTTTAGAGAACCCTTCAGGGGATATATTGTGATCATGTGATCATAAGTTAACATGGCAGAAAACATTGTTTATAGTATTTTGTTTAAAATAAAGTAAAGCCTGTGTATATGGAACATTTTTGCCAAGAAAAAATGTTCAGTATTGGTAGGTGTTCACTACAGAGAGAGTAATTTATACAGAAGTCAGTAGAGTATGTGCGGAGGATGGGTGTCCATTAGAGACAGGTGTTCACAAGAGGTGTTCACTAAGACAGGTTTTACTGTATGTTGTAAAACATGCCACAGCCATTCCTTTTCTGGGTAAACTCTGCCTTCCAACCACTCTACCTCAAATTAGACTTACACATTCCTCATTCATTATATTGCATTTACATTGTAGATAAGGCATCTGGGTTTTCCAACAAGTAGATCATGGTCTTATGCATGGAAAGGAGAACATTGCACAGTTATCTATTTGGATGACAGTTAAATTATTTTTTTATTGTGCTTCCTGAAAAGGAGGAAAATAGTATGAAAATGAGGTGACTTTTAAAGAGGCATTATGTTTAGTTATCATTAAGGTGTGACATGCACGAGGGGTGATCAATTAGTAATGGACACTTTTTTACAAAGACTTATAATTGACCATTAATTATTGATCACCCCTCGTATATTAGACATGCCCTTCATTTGCATAACCTTTCATCAAGTCACCACATTTCAGTAGCTAGTACAATGCCATGTCACATATGTGTGCTAGCTATGTCAGGTTAATATCTATTATTTTACTATTCTATTTTTGTTGTCTTATAGTGTATTGTATAGTTAATCTGTGAAATTAGATAGATGCGGACACAAAAAGCAACCAGAAATTCCATTCTAATTTATTTCTCAAGTTTATGATATGAACTTACCTACATTTGTTAAAACCATTAGGACAAAAACTTTCATAGAATTGCAAAACGGCTGAATCTCATTCAAATTGTTGAATGATTCATCTATTAAAAACCAATGCAATCCTGACATTTTCAATGGAACATGACAGGACCCTATTCTTATTAGAATATGAAATGGACCCCCCCCCCCTTCCGCATCTCTATTTCACAGATTTAACCTGCACTGTAAATTGTATCTGTGTATAAGGTGCTAGTACTGTAATTCAGCCTTCTAAGATGTAAAATAATACAATCAAAATTGTATCATACCTTTTTAATGCTGTAATTAAAAATTGACATAATGTTTGCATTTCAATTCTCCAGGGTACTGAGAAAAATTAATATTTTGGTGGAAAAGATAAATAAAAATTGATCTAGATCAAATAATTAATACAACAGTGGCAAATGGGTCTTTTACTGACAAAATGGCCTTGTTGATGCCTCAGTTACTTTATTATGTATTTATAACATATTTTGAATTAACACAGTAATTCAACACTTGGCTTGATAGATGTAAGCATGTTACATGAAGTTCTTTATTGTAAATAAAAGTCATTATTTTAAAAAGTATACAAATTTGTAATGTACATGGATATTTAATATCAAAATTATATACATGTAGTATGTAGTACACATGCCTGGTACACAGGCCAGGCCCGTAGCCAGGATTTGCCAAGGGGGTTCACGTTTTGAAAATTCCAGGAGGTTCGCTTGTGACAATTTTGGTCCAAATATGGCCAAAATCACTTAAAAAGTGCTAAGAATGGTAAAAAACTGCATGATTTTGAAAGATTTTTTTGGCCAAGGAGGGGGGGGGGGGCTATGGGCCTGCAGGCAAATTACATCAGGTCCCGTACGAGGTTTTATGAGCCACATTCCCTCAATGGGCTCTGTACAACCTTTTGTGCTTGAATAATAGTTCAATTACGAGCCTCGTACATGCTCGTTCAAACGTGTACGGGGCCCGATATAATTTGCCTGTGTATATACTAATCATAAAATTCTAAGGCATAAAACTTGTAGCAAGGCTGGTACTTGTTGGAACTTCAACTTTTGTTGGGTTAAGGTTTAAATTATCAGAAGCTTTATTTAATTGAAAGAAGCTATTGAATTGATAGTTGCCTTCGTGCCTTGTATAATCATACTGGGGGTCAGTTGAATTTTGGCTTTGCTCTTAAAGTATCATTTGCATTTTTTTATTCAGGCAATGTGATTATACACAGCACTAGAGATATCAAGGCAAAGTTGAAGCAACTGAACCAAGATGCAAGATTCATGGTTATTAACAGGAAAATTAACCAGACATACAATTGCAACATTGATATAATAATGCCTGATCATTCATGCCATGTGACCTGATTTTGTATAAATTAGTCTGTTCTGTCCGGTTACATCGACCATGTAATCATACAATCCCAAACTTGACAGTGATATATTTTACATATCCTAATATTTACAGTGTCATCTGAAGTCAAGAAATGTTAATGTTTGGGGTGTATTGAGAGTACCTCCCATATATCCAAATCCCCCATTGGGGTGTATTGAGAGTACCTCCCATATATCCAATTCCTCTATTGGGGTGTATTGAGAGTACCTCCCATATAATCCAATTCCCCGATTGGGGTGTACTGAGAGTACCTCCTATATATCCAATTCCCCCATTGGGGTGTATTGAGAGTACCTCCCACATATCCAAATCCCCCATTGGGGTGTATTGAGAGTACCTTCCATATATCCAAATCCTCCATTGGCGCATATTGAGAGTACCTCCCATTTATCCAAATCCCCCATTGGGGTGTATTGACTGAGATACCTTCCATATATCCAAATCCCCCATTGGGGTGTATTGAGAGTACCTCCCATATATCCAAATCCCCCATTGGGGTGTATTGACTGAGATACCTTCCATATATCCAAATCCCCCATTGGGGTGTATTGAGAGTACCTTCCATATATCCAAATCCTCCATTGGCGCATATTGAGAGTACCTCCCATATATCCAAATCCCCCATTCCATGTCATGTTTAGAGAATGCTCACTAATAGTTTGCCTTTATGTTTACAATCAAACCAATGTACACAACATTAAAACGAGCAACATTACAAACATATTTAGTCCTTTGGGTTTTATACCAATATTTGTTGGACGTTCAGTTGTAGTTGTATATATAATGGGACATTCGGGTATATCTGCCAGCAGGAATATCATTCCTCCAGAAATTTTAGCTCCATTTGTTTCTGTTACAGGTTGCACATATTGATTTGCATCACCTTCTACTTCATAGACAAGTCCAAAACCAGAAATCACGTCAGGATCGTGACGGCAACCGAAATATAATGCAGTTGAATTCAAGATGGCTACCCCAGTGACATATTTATCTTCACTTGGATCATAGATGTATTTGCAAACATTTTTAATCTGACCCGGTTGAATTATTTTCCGGGGATTTTCGAGTTGATTATTGATGAGGCTTCCACAATGGATGTTAACAGAAGTGGACCAGCATATTTGGCCATCTTTGTAATCAACTCCAAGAGCATGAATTCCGTCAATTGTTGTAGGGTCTTTATCAATGAATTCAGAATGGAGAATTTTTGCAGGGCCTCCATCTATTACAAAATGCAAATCAATCGACATTTTGTTATCTGTGTAGTTTTTGTTCAACAAAAGTGTCAAAAAGGCCAATTGGTTCCCTTGTTTGAAAATTTTCATTGCGCCTCCAACAGTTTTGAGGGACCAATCATCATCACTTTCAAGGTTTACACTTTCCGATTCCCCAAGTGTCTTGATCAATCGAGAACAGGTAACAAGGTTGAGCTTGGGTGGAGGATATGGACTTCCAGGGTACAAATTTTCCAACCAGGTATCTTCGCAACCTTCAAATACACGTAGTTCAAGTTTGGTAACTTGTAATTGATCACTCGGTTTACCATACGAACCAAAGAGAACAAAATATATTTTTGAATCGTACATCGTTACGCTAGTTATACCAACAGGTGACAACAGGCGGGGATTATCATCATATGATCCACTTAATGTTTTTGAACCAATGCGTCTCGTTATAAAAACCGGCTTCAGATCAGCATCATAGTACAACCGATGTAATTTTCCCTTACACAATTCGGCCTTAATCACCGTCAGCGTGTCCAGCTGTTTGATTTGGATTATCATCTGTTTCGAAATTGGATCTATTGATGGTATGTCATCGTTCAAGCCAAGCTGATTGAAAACCGAAGATCCATTAAATTTGATATTTACATCACTATAGGCAATGTCTGATAGGTTATCAGATTTGTAAGGGCTTAGTTCTGTGTCTATGTAACCACCATAGAAACCACTATCTCCTCCTTTATCACCTCTTTTATCACCTCCTGTAGTTCGAAACAAATAGGTGGCATCACCATATAAAAACCAAGTCATTGTGATTATGATGTATATCTGTTTAGTTACCATGGTGACCTCTGTCTAGCAATCTCAATAGTCTGAAAATAGAAAAAGTAAAGTATTTAAATTGTAACATTGTATTAAAATTGAAAAGACAGGTTAAGATAGTTTGTCACTCTCTGAAAAAATGAAAAAATTAATTTGGGGAAATGCCATTTCAACATGCCATATTAATTTCAAATAAAACTTGTAGTCTGAACCATGGGCTTTTATTATTTGAAATATGTTTTTCTTTAAGTATGATGTGAAAATCTCCACACAATTGTTTTTACATTTTTACCTTTTTCATGTAATTAAGGAGGCACAGTTGGTCAAACCACAAATAATCCAAAATACAAACTAAAATGGATTTGTATCTCATATTTTTAGATTTTATTGAGTTTCAAAAAAGATTTTGAGAGTATAGAAACAGATATACAAGATACAGAAAAGTATTCTATCTATATACAGAAAGGAGCATAATTTCCTGTTAATAACCATGAATTTTGCATCTTGGTTCAGTTGCTTTAACTTCGCCTTGATATCTCTAATGCTGTGTATAATCCCATTGCCCGAATAAACAAAATGCAAATGATACTCTAAGAGCAAAGCCTAAATTCAACAGACCCCAGTATGATTATACAAGCCACAAAGGCATCAATTCAATAGCATCTTTCAATTAATTAAAGCTTCTGTTAATATAAAGCTTAACCCAACAAAACTTGTAGTTTGAACCATGGGCTTTCATTTGAAATATGTATTCTGTATAATGTGAAAATCTCCACACAATTGTTTTTACATTACCTTTTTCATTTAATTAAGGAGGCACAGTTGGTCAACCCACAAATAATTCAAAATACCAACCAAAATGGATTTGTATCTCAATATACTTAGAGGTTTTATTGACTCTCAAAAAAGATTTTGACTGTATACAAACAGATCGAAGATACAGAAAAGTATTCTATCTACATGTATATACAGAAAGGTTTTCTCTTTAACAAACCTTTTCACACTACAAAAATGACCACCTACACAAAGGCAACATGAATCAATTCCTATAATCTACTAATATAAGTAAAGTGAATGAATTATCTTAAGTCTGATTCATAATTCCATCGAGTACTTTGAATCTAAAAAACAAGCAATCAAAGGACCATATTGAAATAGTATATGTGAAAATAGAAACATTTGAACAAGGCCTAACTTTTGAATATTTTGGTTTGTTTTGTAGCTATCATATATGTGTGGCCTCGCCTCTTATATTTTGATGCTTCTCTGCCATGTTATTTTTGAATGGCTGAAACTCCCTTATACAAACTGACAAAAGGCCATGGTTTTGCTGCACAATATTTAACTATCTGAAATATAGGCAAATATACAAAAGAAATCATGCCTACAAATTGGGAATAAGAGAGAATGCTCTGCTGTCCATATTTAAACATATATGCATCTACATAGAAATATGAAAAAAACACTTACAGAACACTTACAGCACAACTTGATCAGTAAAGAACAGCTAGTTGTTGGAATTCTTCCTCACTCTAAAAATCAATGTTCTAATATTGCTTGCTCCTACTACTTAGTGCTTATAGAGCTCCTATAACCATCTACATTCTACATCAAACTCAATATGACTATGACCTTATATACCCTTCTCAAGCTGCACGTTTACATTGTGCATAAAAGTCTCTTATATTCAGTGTTAAAAACATTCTCTGATGTGTAGTTAGTTTTATGTGAACTGAATTGAATACTTACAAAGCTTCTTTTGAAATTACAGTCATTGACCCAAAGCAATGGAAGAAAAAAAAGAATAAATGAAAAAGAGTAATGGACTGTAGGTCAAATGTATCATTGATTTTCAATGCAAGGCCATGCTCATACTCATCAAATGCTCACAAAACTAGCCTGAATAGCCACTGGGTCGGAACACAACTCTCTTACTATTACTACAGCTTTGATCTTAATTACCCCAAATGAAGCAATAAAATTTGATACCTCTTCTTCTAATTGGTAATTATTATGTCACCACCAAAAGTGGCAAGCAATTAAGCATCTGGCAGTTGGTGTTGGTAACAAATGGCAAGTAGTGACATTTTGGATGTAAATGCCTTGTTTTTGTTTATTTTAAACTTGTCTTATGCCTAATTATATTCTACATCGATTTTTCTTCAAAATAATACTCAAGAATGATAAATATATCCAGTATTCATTGCAAGCGGGAAAAGAGAAGCATAGCAATTCTCATTTAGAAGTTTTCACAGAGTAGCATATCCATCCATGAAAGCCCATGATTAATCCAATAGACTAGATGCGAGTAGAAATAATCTTGATTTACGTCATCAAAAATTCAGTCAAACCGATGTCATATTTGGAATCTACATGTAGAATTACATCTAGAAAGGTGGTTTTGAAAAGAGTTTATCAACTTTGAAAATCTAATTTTCTTTGAAAATGTGACTTCTAGGTCGGGGAGATTCCCCATAGAGCCCATGTTGTAAAATCACAAAAAGTGAAATATCTTTCTTGTGTTGGGCAGATAATATTTTCTTTTACTGGACATATTTTAATTTGTATAACTATCAGATACAAAAGGGTAATATGAAAAGTGAACCACTAAAACTGATGAATATTCAAGTTTAAGGGAATTTTGTGATACCCCGCCATGTTATTTCCCCCGACTCAGCCACCTGGTGGCGAAACTGGTAACTACCTACTCGCATCTGAGTAATTGGAAATATTTGATAATAGAGGAGTTTCTGTGTAGCTTTGAAATCTAAATGCTAATTCTCGATTTTTCGTGACAATTTTGAGATTAATATATTAAACCTCCAATGCCATACTTTTCCTTCTTTTTAATAGTACATTTGAATTCAATGAAGTTTTCGGCAATAATAACATTGATTGATACAGTTATCTTATTTATATCATTTTCCATGACTTTTTCAACTTTTCTAAAAATAGTGTGGGCCAAATCTCAATCGATGCAATGTTAAAATTCTTTAATTCATCCAATAACCAAAATGATTATTCACAATACATGTATTTACATTAACAGTCATCGTACATGTCAGAGTACAGTCATGTAGTATGACATTATGGACGTAGCCAGCTCTCAGTGGTTGTGATCAATGAAAAAACTTATAAACCAATTTATTTATTTAAGATTTGTTTTGAATTTTACAAAAATTGATATAACTTTCTTCAAAATTGAGCGAGAAAACTTCAAAAAGAAAGCATTTAAAGCTCTTTTCTTCTTCTATCTAATGGTTTTATTTTTATTAATTATGGGGGGGGGGGGTACTGACATCTATATATTCAGCTATATAGCAACTCCCTTACTGAGAAAGTTTTTAACATTGAAGCCTATAGCAATGTAGCCCATCCAAAACAAAAAAATGAGTACTGACATATTTTTTAAGCTTATTCAGCTATTCTATATTGTGACTCAAAAATCAATTTATCATCAGTTACGTTTTGAGGGGAGGTAGTGGGTCAACCTATGATGAAATTACTTCATATTCTGTCATCAATTGAGCCTGGCCATAGGAAAACCAGTCTTATCACACAAATTGAAATTGTGCTTCAGAGTCAAAAATGTGCCCAAGATTAAGAGGAAAATGTGCTAAATTCAAGTCTGACTTATTGGTTTATATATGCAAGGAAAAATTGCAAAGACACAGCCATGGCTCATTTGAAAGGTCTCTTTGTGCTTTTGAAGATAAACAAAAAATAAGAATATTGAAAAAATCCGTGATAAGACCCCTTTTCCTGTGGCCTGGCTCAATTGTTAAATTGAAATTTTCTCCAACATAAGCCTTACTTCAAACATCTGAAAGACAGAAGGCGAAAATCATATTCAATCTTCTATCAAATAAAAACAGGATGTAGGATATAATAGTACCCACAAGTGATTTTGGTCACATTGACATGGATTTTAACAATGCAGGACACCTGAAATTATTTAAAAGCTAGGAAATGGGTCAAAATTGAATTTCACGAGACAAAAATGGCGGCCATCATGAAAATAGGCAAGCTTTTGAACCAGGAGTCATAGTGGAGTTTTCTGTATTCATGTTAAACAAAAATAACTTAAAACGGGAGTCCCATCGACAGAGATTTTAAACATGCCACTATTGTAAACGGGCAGACGCACGGACGGACAGACAGACGGACAAGTGAGTGATTGCAAAAGCTCACCATGTGAGCTTATAATAATAACTAGATTAGCCATAGACTTTCATATCAAGAAACATCCATAAAATTTTCAAAGCAGATGACAAGAATATCAGGGTTTCATAGAGAAGTCAAAAATTCATGTACAGTACGTAATTTCACAAAGAAATTCTGAATAGCCTTTTGAGTTTTTACACAAAATACAAAGTAGTAAATTTATATATAGTACACTTTATTGCATCATCATACAGCACAGTGTATTAATATTATAAGTACATAAAAATAAACTCCTACATCACTACACATTAAATAGTTTACAATCCAAATAATCTAGATTAGAGCGTAAAATTCTCTTGATCAATGAAAATATTTTCAAGATTCAATTCTTATTTCAAAACTCCATCCTAATAAATGACATTCAGATTCTGGTCAAGGTAATTTTCACTGGTTAAGACCTCTATACTAAGTATGAGACATGTTGCACATCACAAATGTACACCTCCAAAGAGTTTCATAATTCATGTTTTACTTGCTTTATGTCTCTGCCTTATGTAACATGTACATTAGCTTTCAATGTGCTGGTGTCGCAGTATTTTATAATTTGCAATTTACTTAATATCCTTTTGACTTTGGAATACCTTAGAACTTTTCCTTTTAAAATAATAGGTATTCCAAGATTGTTTTCCTTAGAAAGACTGTTCCTATTTAAAAACTGTTTCCCGTAAAAAGGCCGTTGTCATTAAAGACTGTTCCCCTTGTAAGGGCTGTTGTTATTAGAAAACTGTTTCCATTTAAAGGGTTGTTCCTTATTTTAATGTTATTCCTTAGAAAGTGTTCATTAGACCGTAATTCCTAATGAAAAGTGTCCATAAGACTGTAATTCCCCTGCAGAAATGTTCCTAAGATTGTTCTAATTCTGAAGCAGGTGTGTCTGGCTCCTCATCATTATAAATATTCTCAGCCTGGAATAATAAAGGTGGAAATGTATTTTTGTAAATGCTGGAAGTATAATTATCTTCACACTTTATGCTTTATTTTGAGCTGAAATTAACATAACAATTCTTTTCTCAATTTGCTTATACTGTAGATACACTTATTTTGACGCTACTTAATTTGACAGATTTGCTCAATTTCAAATTCAGATGTTTACTAGGATATTCTCTGTATTTCTTTTGGAATAAGGTAGAATTGATGACATGTTGACAGGAAAAGGGGCCCTTGGAGTTTAATTTCTGAAGTACATAGGACAAAAATTCCAAACTGAAATTTGACAGATTTTTAATTTGGCAGATTTTCTGAATCCGCCGATCCGTCAAATTAAAACGGGAGCCAAATTAAGTGTATCTACAGTATATGCTTGCAAGGTGACATCATCATTCCTGCTTTTAACATTCAAAAGGTGGCAAGTCAATTTCCATTTCCTATCAATTACACATGGGAGAATATTGACAGTATGATGCTGTTTATTTAATGTAAATGTGTCAATATCCTCTGATTGTTTCATTAAAAGAACTGTTAGTAAGGTAGGTAACACTTAAGTTTTATTAAGCTTGATTTATTAGGTTTCACACACAGAAGAGTTTATCTGTTTTTCAACTTTAACCCATATGATACGAATCTTACTTTTGGATTCGATATGGGTCAACCCGAAGCCTTCAACCTTGGGGATTGAGAACTTCAGGTAGTTCTCTCACCCCTAGTACTTTATCTTTTTGATTTTTACATCCTCATAACGGAGACTTACCATTTGCCAGACTTGCATTATGTTGTCCTCTGATACAGAACAGATCACCCAGGGCTCATTTGGGTTCCAAGAGAAGTCTGAGATCTTGGCTGTGTGGCCTCCATGGATGAACTAAAACAGAGACAGATTTACAATTGGATAAACAGCAAAATCACAGTGTAGCAAACAGACTGAACACAAGGACACAAACGTGTACAACATGTCCCCACCATATATTGTAAATTTTCCATCCTCTGTGCCCAACATTAAGATTTATAATAATTAGATCAACAGCAACACCACAGATAGGCAAATCCCATTGAATTAAACTAAGATTGAGATATTGTTTGACACAGCTATCTTTTGCAATGATTAAAACCCACCAATAATTCAGGGGGTCCATCATCGGCATCCTCCGCGGACTGTTCCTCCCCAATCTTGCTGAGATCCCACACGTGGAGTCTTCTGTCAGTACCACTAGAAGCCAGAATAGTCTCATTATGGGGTGACCATTGCACTTGGAAGATCTCATCTTTGTGCGACTCAAATGAATGAAGTTTTAGTTTGAGATTCCTCAAATCCCATAAGGCTACAGTCTGGAAATTAATGCATTCATGTGTTTTAGTTAATATTTGGTAAATAAACTGACACAGCACCACTGGTCCTTGTTCAGTAGGAATGAACTAAAATTCAATTAATGGGGTAACTTATTTGATAATGAAAGAAATCATGACATCATTATGACGTTTATGTATTAAATTCAAGGCCAAGCTAAGAAAATGCCCAATTAGGATATTGGCTCATTAGTATTTCTGCTGTATATTTTAATTTCTTGATATCCCATTGACTTCTGTGTTATCAATCAATGCATCTTTCTATGAAACAATGCTCACTATAATTTTACTGTACTGTATTTAGAATCAAGAACAGTGCATACCTTATCTGCTGATCCAGTGGCCAGGATGAATTCACTGTAAGGATTGAAAGACAGACAGTTCACTTCGGCCGTGTGAGCCTCCACTGTGTGACTGGGCTTACTAGTGTTGTTAGATCTTGTGTCCCAACTAAAATAGAGTTTAACAATTGGTTTTGTAATAGAATAGAATACAATAGGATGGCACATTCACTGTACAGACTGACTGAATTATATTCTGCAATGCAATGTATTGTCCTCCTCTCATGTGCCAACAAATTCTATTCAATACATCAAAAAATAGATTTTGCTCGAAAATAATGGCCTCCTCTTTTCTTGTGATTTCTTGAAAAATTCCAAAAATGAAAGATTTCATCAGACTTTTTATTCTTATATAAAGAAATAGGAAATTCTTACATTAGAAGTTTTTGTCCATCCTCTACAGATCCAAACAAGCTCTCGTGTAGGTTGTGCCATGCTACATCCTTAACAGAAAAGAAACAGTGTAACAGTATTATTATGATTTTGATCACAAATAAAGGTAAATAAAAAAAAGATATTTGTTGCTAACAGTATTATCATGCAAAATGTCACCACCTACCATTTGTTACAGACCCCAAACTCCAAACACTGTCCCCAGAAAAGTTGGTGGTGACATTAAAATTACATTAATCATGAAAAACAGTAAGTTTCGAGTTCTTGGCAATTTCTTTTGATGCAAAATGAGGAAGGACTATGTTAATAAATGTTACTATATCAGCTTCCTTAATCAATACATGTACTAGAAGAACATTGTCTAAACATGACAATGTGGTGTGCCTACCTCTACAACTGAGGTGTGACCTGTGAATGTTGTCATAGCATCAATGACCCGCCCCTCACGAGGAGTTGTATTTATATCCCATAAGCATATCGTCTACAAAACGAAAAATTCAACATTATTAAATGTGAGAAATTTACCAATACATACCAATAATATAACCAACATTACAAAGCCCTTGCTACTATCAGCAGGGCCAAAATTAATGGAATATAATATAATAATACCACCAATACAGTATTTAGTCTTCTTTAAACAAATCCCAGCTAACATGGAAGTAATTCTCTAATAAAATCCACTACATTAATAAAAAAAAATTGATTTAATTAGAAAATATTGTTTTTCCATAATTTTGTTCTCATATTAAAGAAAATTCAATATCAAATGTTTTTTCTATGGAATCTATTCTTGGGAGTTATATTCAAAAAGTAAATGTATACAATCTAAGTCATTTTATTTATGCTACATATTGACAGTCCTCTCTCTTCACTATTACTCCTATGACTTACATGGTCATCTGATGCACTAAGTAGGTTTCCATTGAGATTGGGGTTCCATGATAAACCATAGCCTTCCTTCTGATGTCCCTTTAGTCTGAGCTCCGGGGCGCATTCTCCATTTGGGTCTGCAATATAACATGATAACAATTATTTTTTGAACACCATCACATTCCCATCAATTTGAAGGTGCGAGCAAATATGGATCAAACATGCCTACTATTTTTCGTAAATCTACCCATTTTATGAATGTTTTTAACTGTGAATTAGATATTTTCTGCCTGAAATTGTGGAACTTTTGCCGCCTTTAACTTATATTAGTGAAAAGCTGAAAGCATTTAAAGTTAAATGACTTGCAAATATCAAAATTCCTTGACTTTTGATAAGCAGGGTGGGTGTTTATCAAAGGGGTGGGCCCTTAGAAAATACAGTATTTTTTAGTAGCACTTGAAGTTAGAGGACTTGCAAATAATCTTTAGTGTCAATTTTTGGAAATGAACAGACCAAAATAATTCAAACAACAATGTACGTGCATTGTACTCACCTGGTTTTGAGGGATGTTTTGTATAATCAAAAACAAGAACGTCACTAGATGGTGTCTTTGTAGCGATAACACAAGGATTCTGTGGCATACAACGAGCTCTGTTCACTTCACCCTCGTGATTTATTTTTATTTCAATTTCAATTTTTCCACTCACAGAACCAAATCCACCAAATTCTACAAAAAAAGATTCGTCTGAATGGCTGGTACAGTTCTGTAGTAAAAATAGGCAAGAAGGCAACAGTTTTTTTTCTGAACAAGGTACTAAATCCTCATTTTATTTAGCCTAAGGTTCACAGTTTACAGGCCCCAATCCGCACTCTGAAATCATGGTACATTAAGAGTATGGTACTGTACAGTATTCACAGTACCGTATGGTACTATTTTAGTTACTTTAGTACCACATTTATGGTATTGTACAGTATCATTACCGAAATGGTACTGCAGAGTCCTGTTTGGGATTTGCTGTGTACACTTTAATAGTACCCCCTAATTCAATCCTAATTTACCTTTTTTTAATCAAAAAACACTTTTTGGGGAGATCACTTCTGAGAGCAAAACTATTTTTCAAATGTCAAATGTAAATCTTATGATGTATATCCAAAACAAAACAATTAAAAACCAAATAAATATCTTAAGATCATTTCCTATTTCACTTCAATCACTGAAGAATCTCTGAATAAACAAGTGAAAAGAAATGCTTACCTCCCCTCTCACTGTCATACTGTGACGCATCAAACTGTGCATTGTCATTTGGTAGTTGTACACTGGCTATCAACAGATGGTTCTGCTCGTCAGATCTGGAATATTTACCCATGCACCTTGATTTTGGAAAATGTGGGTGCTCGATGAATTAAAAATAATGCTTGAATCTTTCCAATTCAGTTTCGACTTGGATCATCAAGGAACAGAGATGAGGCAATGTGCACTTGGATTTAAAGAGAGATAAAATCATATGCATGCATCACTGATTTACTTAAATGACTTGCTCAGAATATTATTTTATGGCAGGCTAAATGTTTGTCTTGGCTTTTTAAAGATGACTTACGTGTGTGTTCCTAGGATAAGTCTGTGTAGAGAATAATCTTTTCCTTCTGGCCTGAAAAACATAATATTGTATTAAAAATTAATATAGTAATCAAAATTAGTCAGACAGAAGGTTATTTCGTAAGATGGGTAATTTTTGTGGTAGTCTCTAAGCTCTGAGGTTTTCCTCCTCTTTTCTTCAGCATAAGTCATATGAAAGACATTAACATATCAAATTTGAGCCAAAATCCATCCACCGCTATTTTGGAAATCAAAAGTTATATTTTTAATAATAAACAAGTGAGTGATTGCAAAAGCTCACCATGTGAGCTAAAAAGGACATTTTGAACGGAGTGGTCATATCAAAGAACACTTTACATGCAGAGACACACATAAGGCATCAGCTTATAAATTTTGAACCAATCCTTGAACCAATTTTTGAGTTATTGCCCTGACAGAGGAACAGATGGATGGACAGACAATTTTTGGTGGGATAGTTGAAACGAAGTGCTTTCTTACCTTGTGACATCTGGCAACCATTGTGCTGTGAGACTGGGCCATTCAAGGGCATGTGTCATAACCAAATCATATAGAAATGGTGTGTTCTTTTTCCAAATTTTGTATTCTTCATTGATCACTCTTTCTTCAACAGCATCGTCATAACCTATAGATACAGGAAAGAAAGATAAATGAGACTTAAAGCCAACCTTCGGGAATATCTCCTTGACATCAAGGGACTTATTTTCCTTGTATTACAGTTACATTTTAAATGTTTGGAACTACTTTGAATTTAAAAAATAAGCAATCAAATGACTACAGGGTGTCCCGAAAGTATGGGGGCCCCCCTAGGCAGACATATACCAATGTCTCCATAGTATGTGTCATATATCATTTTAAAGCTTATCCAAAGTTACATTGATTTGCCAAGTATCATGGTTCAACTCACAACTGGTAAAAAGTTACAGGCATTTCAAAACTTAGTGTTTGGTCAAAAATATAGTTCATTTCAGTATATTGGCAACAGCCCTGACCTGAATGTGACCGAAAATATGGGTGCTATTTAACGAAGATAGGATGGATATTGAGTTCTAAAAAGAGGACATTGAGGGTAGATACTCCAAGGAAATTCTTCTAAAATGCCTTAAAAATGTTTTATGAGGATTACAAAATGCCACATCCCTATTTGAAGCATGTTTAAGGTCATATATGGAAAGCATTGCTGCTGTTTAACATGGCCTAGGGAGACACACAAACTATTACTCTGGTGTAAAACTGACTTTAATTTTGGCCAAACACTAAATTTTGAAATGCCTGTAATTTTTTCCCATTTGTGAATTGAACCATGATACTTGGCAAATCAATGTAACTTTGGATGAGCTTTAAAATGATATATGACACATACTATGGAGACATTGGTATATGTCTGCCTAGGGGGGCCCCCATACTTTCAGGACACCCTGTATATTGCAACAGTATATGAAAAGATGGAAACATATGCACAAGTCCTATAAACTTTTGTATATTTCAGATAGTTATGTATAATGTGCAGCAAAACTGTGGCCTTTTGTAATTTAGGGAGTTTCAGCCATGTTGATTTTTTCGAAAATAATATGGCAGAAAAGCATCAAAATATAAGTGGCCACAGATACGATACGATAGCTAAACTACAAAACAAACTAAAATATACAAAAGCTAGGTCATGTATAAATGTTTCTATTTTTACATATTCTGTTTCTGGTCCTTTAACTGCTTATTTTTTAGATTCAAAGTAGTTCCAAACTTTTAAAATTTTACTGTAGTTTAATTATGTGTGTCTTTTATCTTTCTAGAAATCAGTCCTAATTTTGTATAGTCCAACGGCTCCTGTTTGACAGGACTCAGTGGCTAATGTCTACATTAATGGTGCAACTTGCACTGCAAGAGTATGGTTAAGTTGTATTTCATTGCAATTGGGATTTTATTGACAGGTGAAAGAATCACCCATTGAAGTATTGATTGGTAAAATTTTATTATGACAAGTGAAAAATTAAGTCATCCGTCAAATTTAACGAGTGTTGATCTTTGTTTTATTTGACAACCGTTGTTGTATTGTTGTAATGGTATCTGCTTCTAGATAAGGAGATTATGTCATTGGCTTTCTCTTGAAAGAATGAAAGCGCATGAACCTTGCTTCCTGCAAAAGCTATGTGGATTTTGATATAATAACTTTCCCATGACACACTTGGACAGCTGAATAGCAGTGACCTTTGAAACATGAATAATGAGATCCGCAGCTTACTTTTGGTCTCAAAGTGTGTCTTATATCAGTATCATCAATCCATGCAAGTATCGGAACTCTGAAATACTTTTTTTTCGATCAAGACTTGTAAATTGTTCATCGAGTGAATGTTTTTTCGACCCATTTCCAATATGGCGGTTAGCTAGGAGCGAGATACGCAACGAACGAAATGAATTTTGAGAATGAGTTAGATTCCGACAACCTCCGGAGATTTACGAAAATGTCTGAGCAGAAACGCCTTATTGGAATTTGGCAGAAAAAAATTCACTCAACTAACAATTACAAGTCTTCAAAATCTAACATGGCTCTCGAAGTGAGCAATGTGAACCAGTTTTGAAAAAAATCAGTATTGCTTAAAATGTTGATGTCGCATTGTTTCGGGTAAATGCAAGTTTCAGCATCATTTGCACAGATCCAGAGCCAGATCCTGCCCCTATTGGTGGCTAAGGCTCAAAAGATTAATGGGAAGATGAGACTCGAGCCAAAAATGCTACATCAAAAAAATGACCACCCAAAAATATGACCCTCGTACTGACCTTTATGTTTTCCATCTTTCAGACATTGATTGATCAATATTTACCCTGTAATATCTTCTTTATGTATTGGTTTGAATGGTTGCATGACATCCATTATTGACGCTGTAATTCGACTTTTCCCAGGAAATTTATTTCAAATTTTCACAGAGCGTAAAGATAATGGAGCGCTTCGGTTATATCAGGCAGTGTCCGATGTTGTTCATCTCTCAAATTACGTCACATCGCAACAAACAGCCAATGAAAGTAAAGAATTGCATAGCCTAACAAACCGTTGTTATTGTTTCTACGGGAGTTTAAGGAAACGTCATTGGACTTCTCGGTAATCTCTGATGTGACATCATCCGGAGTGGCGTCACATTCTCAGAAAAGGCACTTGACTTCGGGAATAATCATTTGAACAACGGAGATAGCCGAAGCGCTCCATTAAACATATGCTCGCTAATTTTATGCTTTTATCAACAGACGCCTCCTTGGATGTGTGGCTTTAGTGATTGGAGTTGAAGCTAACAACAGTACGCATCGTTTGAGGTATGACATGTGATATTTATTGAAAAACTGACTCCAAAATCAAGGAAAAATAAATTTTTCGAAGATCGCGTGTCTTGTCCTTATATTTATTGAGCCTAGACACAGAGGAGGTAATCTGGCAGAGGTCCGTGATCCTTGGATAGAAATATTTGGTTATTTGAAAGTGTCGGAATGACTCCTCGTGAATAAACGGGAGTGAATACAAAATTGCTATTACAAACGCATCCATAATGAAAGTCGCAACGAATCTCATATCGTCTCACAATAGGCTAAACCCAGGTAAATACATCATTTCATGATGCCAAAACCGGAACCGGCGATCAAAACATGACATTTCTTTTGTTTTTTGAAATTGGTCAAACCTCCATAAAAACTTTACCAATGCGCCTCATTTTGCCTCAGAGGATAAAAATAATATATGATAATGTAAAGATAACACTTACCACCTTCTTTATCAGCCATGGTGGCAATGATTGTAGATAATGTTGCGACTTTTTTAAATTTTCGGACAAAAGCGACATGCGCAGTGAAAACCCGCCAAATAAATGTGACAAGATAGAGACTGACTAATATTACAATGAACAGATTTACATAGATATTTATTTTGCCCAAATACCAGTTAAGAAAATATTATCAATTCATCGAACCAATATTGATTGAAACTCATTAATATGATTGGGAGATATAAACTTTAAATTGTACAAAGTGGACAAGATAGGAGTTTGAGAAGTATAACGCCTGTCATGACATTTCTGTAGCAGTCGATTATTTTTCACTTTCATCATGAATCCGGTCAAATGTTCTTTATTTTGCTCTCCTGGTCAAGTAACACTAGAATTTTGTAGTATCATCTTTTAAACGAAGATGTTAAATAAATAATGTCGCCCGGGTGAAAAGAAATGAGCACATTTAACAGTGGTGGTATCTAGGTCAAGTTCAAGGTCGGCATCCGGGTATTTTGACTGAAAATGGTGGATTTGGAAAAAAGTTTTGCAGGTTGAAAAAAGGATGTTATACTCGAAGATAGTAACGTAGATGATTAATCAAATTGGCTAGACACATTCTGTACATATTAGTTTGTGTGATGACAAATTATGAACATGGAGTCACTAAAATTGAGTGAGTACGAGTTAAAATCATACGGAGAAATATTTGGAAGTTGCGACGTTGAAAGCACAGGGAAAATCAATGGAGTGAAAGCTACTGAATTATTCTTGGCAAGTGGACTTCCCCAAGAGGCTTTACAAGTTGTAAGTAAAATAATCAAAAATAGTTTACAGTAATATTCCTATAATTGTTTTTAACCTTGATCTTTTCCTAAATTTTCATAGCTCTCTAGGTCTGTAATTATGTTGAAGGGGGTGTGGTTTTCTGTTTATATTTTTCTGTCAGTGTCATGTTTGCAGTGGAACTTGGACCGAGATTTATGTTCATCTCATACATGTCTGTGATTGAATGAAATCCTACTATCATGTAACTCTAAGGTCTCGGTAGTTACAGTGGTGGACAAAAATAAAACTCGACCATCAAAAGTTGTCACAATGAGCTAAATTCCAAGTTTCGTGTCTCAAACTCTCCCAAGCCGTAGAAAAATAATTCCTGTTCACTTAAAGTAGCACAATAAATGAATCCATAGCTTCATACCTGCAAATGATGGATAAATCCCTAGACTATATCCTATTTAGTCTGAATTATATTCAGACTATAAGGCACCTATGTTAAAGTTTGGTAATTCCAAATATTTGTTTACATAGGAAGTGCCATTCAAAATGGCCGATTGGGTAAAATTGATTTGCACATTTGTTACTTCAACTTGCTTTATTTCCACTTGACAATACGCTGTGTTACTTTTTATTGCTTTTAATTGTACCTTACTATTTAATTGAAATTTTGTAATGTTTATTTTATTGAAAAAATGGTACCTCCAATTGATAATTTTGTGCAAAAAATTTCACTGCAATTTCCACAGGAAAGTAGTACATCATAACAGACTGACTTCTAGTCAGTCTGTTGGATACATACTAGATACACCCTTGGTATACGCAGCTAACGAAAATTGACCGGTACGGGTCAAAAGCTGGACCGGTACGGGTTAACGGTTTTATTTGAATTTAAAATAGCCATAACTTGCTCAATATTGACTTCCTCGTGTCTAATTTGAAATATATGATGCCTCCCGATGCTTTTAAGTACCCAAATTTTTTACAGATTTTTAAACGGACCAAAACTCTCTAAATGCGCATTTATGCTCTTTTCTCTCGAGAACGACTGTCTCATTTTCACGATAGCTTTTATTTAGTACTTCTAACATATAAGATCTATTTTCCCCATCAAGGTATGATGTAAATGACATGCTATTTACATCTTGTGAGTTTCAATGACGCGCGTTTGATTTTATAAAAAATGCAAAACTTTGTGACAAAGAATTTCATCCTGCTTGCAGCGAGAAGACGGACCGGTTCGGGGCAATCTGCTTGCAGCGAGAAGATGGACCGGTTCGGGGCAATAGCTGATGAAATTCTTTGTCACAAAGTTTGGCATTTTTTATAGAATCAAACGCGCGTCATTGAAACTCACAAGACAATATACGTAAAAATAATATTGTAAGTTCTTTAAAAAGTAATCATTTTATCATTATACAAACTTATTTGTAGCATTTATACAACACCACATTTTACAATAGGTGACTTACAGTCTGAATTTATTCAGACGAAGGATACAGTCCATTAAATGAATATTCAAATAGTTTTCGTGAGATTTCCTGTTCTAATCGTAATATAGACCTCAGAGCAGGTGTAATATCAATCAATACATCCCTAAGGGCTAGACACAAAAGCTTTCGAACTCCACTGGCGGATATGGGGGGGTGCCCAGGGGCCCGGGCCCCCCCCCCCCTTGGGTGGGCCCAGAAAAAAAAAATTGTGCCCAAAAAAGATTTTGAGCCTAAAAAGGCTTTAAGGCCCCAAAAAGTAGGCCTTTTTGGTCATAAATTGGCCTTGTAAGGCCTTATTTGTTAATTTTAGGCCAAATTTTGAAGAAAATGGGCCTCAAAATTTCAAAATTTGGGCCCACTTTTGGGTTTATGGGGCCCAAAATTTTTTTCCGCGCAAGCGCCGAAGTTTTTTTCTCAGACCACAAGTTTGGGCCCCCCCCCTTGTTGGTTCCCAGATCCGCCCCTGAACTCCCTAGTCCCTTCGTGCGAGGTACAGGAAACGTTTGTGCCTAGCCCTGCGGGGTGTATTAGTGCTTGCAACGGTAATGGATATCACTGCCGGTAAATTTCACCTCCATAATTACCTTACCGTTACCGATAATCGTTGATACTGATAATGTTCCTAAAATCCCGGGGAAAAACCTGAAAGTGAAACTAAAATATTTGGGAAAATCCTTAACGAAGCCGATTTCTCAGCTTGATTTCCCGCTCACATCAACTACAGTGGATATATTGTATCATCGTGTATCTCGTGTATGATTGTGTATTGTTAGGAAGTCTTTGAATGATAATATAGAGTGAATTCGATCAAAATTGATCAAACTATTTGTGTTTGTTTTTACTCCACCGAAATATCACGTCACGTGATTTGTTAATCTCGCGGCATGGGAGATGATTGACAGAAGTGGGTGGGGTTTTGCTTATCCTCCCGCCTTTTACGAATGCTTTGCAGTTGATTGACAGATTAGCTCTTCAAATGTGGAGATTGAAATATACATGATTGATAAAATATTCTTAAACGAACATTGTTTCGTAAATTTGACAATGGATCGCAATGCCAATCATCATGTTGCAGCAGCATGGCGATTATCGGCAATGGATTTTATTACCGGCAATTGAGAGTATCTACTGCCGCTGCCGACAACCCGGCATTACCGTAAGGCACTAGGGTGTATTCATCGATGTAACACCTGCTCTTCAGTCTATATTTCTTAACTAATCCACATCAGTTGCTTGAAGGAATGAAGATGAATTTACAGATTGTCTAATTGTTGGAAAATCAGAGCTATTGCAATTTTGTCAGCAGAATTATTTTAATACAGTATTAAAATTTAAGAAAAAACATAATTTTTATTTTCAGATCATTGAATTATGTGGTGCAAAAAGACTTGGTCATTTTGGACGAAGTCAGTTTTATATTGCGTTGAAACTGATTGCTGCAGCTCAAAATGGCCTCCCGGTTGCTATAGAAACTGTAAATATGGGTAAGTTTAAGTTCTTCCATGATATGGAATTATGGATGTCTGTATATGGGAATCTGGGAAATTTATGATCATTTCAATGAATTATAAAAAGTCTACTTCTTTATATGCATATGTTATGTGGTGCTCAGTTTAGCAAAAATATGTTTATATCATATTGTTTCAGATGATGTTATAGACATATTTTCTACATTTGAGTTAGGGAATTTAAAAATGTGTTTAAAGGGGCAACAAGGACTGTAGAGAGAAATTTTGAAAATTTTAATTTTTTCTGAGCTATCAGGTCAATATTTGACTTACAACTTCTATGACATACCTATTTTCTTAAAATGTATGGATTAACTATCAATTTAAGCATTAAGAAGTGTAAATTCAATTCAAAGCTTCTATAAAGGGAGTTCCACTTATAGACTTTTAAGATCCACCATATTTCAAGAGGAATTGCTAATTGCTGTATTGCTAAGGTTAGAGAATTTTTCACATAAGAAGGTAGAGCTGGCATCGAATAGGATTTTAATGTCGACATGTCGGAGCTCTCGATCGACAACAATATCGACATTGTCGGGTCTAATGATATTCGAAAAATGAAAAAATTTTGAAGAAAATCCGTCTGAATTTTAGATTTTCTAGGCTTGTAATTAGCAATACGATGCACAATAGTCATCCTCAGTTGTATATTTTATATTTAACTTACAGGTAAACCATGTTTGAAGGACAACTGAAATAGCTTTTCTCAACTTGCAGCTACAAAAATGCGGTTTTCTCCATTGTAAGCCCAACGTAGAGTTCTTGCGATAGCCATTATAAAATAAATGTTAGATAACTGCTAACAGTCATAAATAACGAAATAAAACTAACTGATCAATCAAATTGGCCCCCACGTGATGAGTAACGTCATATACAAAATATAGCTTTGGTTTGTTGGTTCCTTAGTAATCACGTCACGGCAACCATAGGATTGTAGTGTAAACCAAAACAAAACATTTTGGCATTATGACGTTATGGGCCACGTGGGGACCAGTGAGAGATCACGTGGAGGCCAATAACGTCACAACCAATTCGAATATTGCTTATTAAGCAGCTATAACGATCGTTAGAGTGAAATAGTTTTCGCACTACTGATGAGAAAACATGTCCAAATACATTTATCAAAAAATTATATCGATTCCTGTAGGTTAAAAATACCATTTCATATCTGCTTTAAGTATCAGACTTTGACGAAAAGCAATAAATAGACATAAAACTACGATTTCTGTTGTTATTTCCGGGCAGCCATTGAAAATAAATCTTGAGGGTAAATCTTGAGGGGTACCGAGACCTAATTCGAGAGCAGGAAGTCAATCGAAACAAAAAAGAAAATTTGAAAATGTAGGCGGTAAAACTTCACTAAAATACACCATACAGCAGGTAGTAACAAAGATTTTAATTCATAGAGAAATAGCTTATTATGTTGTGAGTTCCGACTGTCGATCAAAAGGCGTTGTGTCGACATGGGTGTCGCAGAGAGCATTCGACTGACAATCGACCATTCCGACATTTGATGCCAGCTTTTCAAACAAAAATTATTTTATTCCTAAACCTTTTGATATTTATGTCCGACATGGTTAAGTAAACTATTTCTCCCAAAGATAGTTGATAGGTTATCATAAAAATAAAATTTGTTTCCATCCATTAAATATGCCTCTAAAAACAAAGAAGGGTTAATCAAAGTATTATCTTTATGGAAGGTTCAGGTCATCAGTTAATTGCTGATTCAAGGTGATGAGCCATTGTAGTATCAGGTTATATTGTTGTGCTTATCTAGTTCAATGTATGAGCCACTTCACTTGAGATGATATGTGATATCCTGCAACACAATTAATGCCATACTCACTTACCAGTTCGATTTTCAATAGAGGCTCAGATGACTATTCTTTGTAAAGCCACATTCTCAAATGGATGGATTTCTTTAATTCATCTTGCTATTCTAATTTATAATTGTTGAATCTGGGAGAGTTAGAGTTGAGAAAGTATTATTGTTAATCCATGACTTCTCAAAATTGATCATGATAAAAAAGAGATTTTGAACAGAAAAAACAGGTTTGACATAACCCTTTTTCACGAACTCAGCCATAAAACGCCATAGAGCTACCTTGAATAAATACACTTTTCCAATCAAATATAAATTATATTTAAACCCAGGATATTGTTAGATCTTCTCCATATTAAAAACTGTTAAATCGTCTGTAATAGTCAGAGTGTTCTGTGACTTGCTTATGAGGGTATTATTTTAGTCTATATGTGTGTCTGCACATCACTCCTTACAATATAAACATTTTACATTAAGATGAAGGGGAAATACTTGAGAAAGTGAAGGAATGCTTTCAAGGCTAAACATCTAATTATTTATGCCTCTTCTCTCATATAAAAAGAGTCTGAAATGTGAATTATAACACTTGAAGCTCCTTGGAGAATTTTGATGTTTTGCTCATTTTCCTATCTGTATATTTTGAACAATGGTGAAGGAAATTATTATTGATTTTGCAGGTTATTTTAACAGTGTTTGAACTGGTTTATAAGGAATTGATGAATGTTCAGCATGTATCTCTCATTCTACTTGACTGCAGGTTCTTTTTGGAAGTGTTGCACAGTAATGTTATACAGTCACTAATCTATACTAGAGGGGGGGGGGATTTTAAACCAAATCTGACCTAAGATGAGGCCCCCCTCCAAGAATGTAATCCTTCATACTGGAATTGGGAGGAGTCTGGACTTTATTGAAATGTACTCAAATGGATACCTTTGACTGAAGATGAATGTTTCATTTTTATTTTCAGGACATGAGATTCCATTGCCAAAGTTTAAAAATAACACAGAATCTGGTAAGTAGGTTTTCAACTTACCCATCACTGGAGACCATGTTCAATGGCATAGAAATAAGTTTGTCTATTGTTGGCCAACTCTAGGATGATCTTCATCCTAGACCAACTTAAAATTTTTAACGTAAAATAGAATTTTTATCATATTGTAAATGTTGAACTCTTACTTTTAGTTTATTTATTGTAAAAGATTTAGTGTGAATGTTAATAGGTTAATATGAGAAGAGAAGGGCAATATCTCCAGGCACGAATTCATTTTCTGTGATGTATTTTATCATCGATCAGCTAATTGCATTCAATGCTTCAGATATCTCTTTCATCATGATGATGAAGCTACTTATTCTCCACATATGAGATTTATACAACCATGTTCTATGTATTTTTCCTCTAGTATGTTCAGTATACTCATGTCCACAAATCTGACCAAACATCCATTTTCATTTTCAAGTGGGTGCAAGTGTTCTTTTAAAGCATCAAAAAGAAGTACAACTCATGCTTCTGTTTCTTTTATTCTGGGGAGCTCACTGCCATCCTGCCTGAATAAGGCAAACAATTATTGCCAATCAGTGAAGTTCTTATTGTTGATTTCTCTGTTTTAAAATGAGAAGTTATGAGATATTTCTATCATTGTGATTATGATGCTACTCTTTATTATGTCACCACCACAAGTAACATATTTTTTTCTAGTTAGTTGTACTTTTATTGTAAAACTATGATACATACATTTTACATCAACTGACACTTTAACAAGTGTATATTGCAATAGTCTCCAACTTTTTTTGTGGATGGTGTATGGCATTCAGTGGTTGACGTTTGGTGAGTGGTGTTCAGCAGTTGGTGTTTGTTTGGTATTCGGCATTTGGTATATGTAACAAATGGCAGGTGGTGGCATTTTGCATGTTAATGCCTTGTACTTGTTTTATCACAAGTTATGAGATATATATCTAGTTGCTCCTGCAGTTTTGGGAATTATGGTTTGCTGAATCTCTATTTACATCTACAACATGCATTTTGAAATGGAAATGTGTGATGGAACATGTTATAAACATGTGGTGAAACATGAGGCAAGTGAGCTCCTTGTGTTTATTCATTTATGAGTAAATGCCTGAAGTGAATATGCTATGTAAGAGTCAGAATTAGATTCTCTAAGGGGTATTACACATAGATCCTTTGATCATCATTTTTCATTAGGCAATTAATGGTCGTGGTGATCTTGTTAATATTCCTTTGAAATTAATGTGATAGTAAACTTTCCCTTGATGGCTATTTAAGATGGTTTACTCACTGCATAAAATATAACTAAATGTAGTTATATTTCTTCCTCAAATTGAATGAAATATATTTGTATTTTCTCTTTTTCCTGAGCTTGTCAGTCAGTATTCTAGCTTCTGAGTTATTGCGAGGACTTATTAGGTTACAGACCAGCGGTTGACAAAACAGAGCTCTTTAATTCATTCAAAAAAGCAATAAATCCACAAAAGGTAATCCCAAAGGGTTTCTTCTAAATGTTGAAAATTTAGTCTCAAATGGATACATGTTTGTGTCTAAATTCTAAATGTTTTGTTCTTATTTTTAGAGCCCCAAAGACAAACCAGTCAACAGGAAGGTCCAGAAGGACAATTTTCAAAGTAAGGACAATTTTTCCTCGGTATTACTTTCGTGTGTACTTGCAGATTAAAATCTGTCTACGTTCATACTGGCCAAAATTGTTTATGTAATATCCAGATATTATTTGCAGAGAGATTAAGAGAGGGTAGGGGTTGTATTAACATTTAATCAATGGCTCGTTTGAAAACTGTTGACATGTTCAGAAATGTTCCATGCTGAGATGTGTTTTACATGTGGTATTGGGAGATGTTTTACATGTGTTAATGGGAGGTGTTTACATGTGTTATTGGGAGGTGTTTTACATGTGGTTATGGAAGGTGTTTTACATGTGGTACTGGGAGGTGTTTTACATGTGGTACCAGGAGGTGTTTTACATGTGGTGAACATTATGATATTTGGAGGTATTTTATATTTGATGAACCATATCATATGGTTTTGGGAGGTGTTTTATATGTGGTGAATCATATGGTATTGGGAGGTAATTTATATGTGGTGAACCATATGGTATTGAGAGGTGTTTTATGAGTGGTGAACTCTATGGTATTGGGAGGTGTTTATATGTGGTGAACCCTATGGTATTGGGAGGTGTTTTTCATGTGGTGAACCTCATGATATTGGGAGATGTTTTATATGTGATGAATCTCATGATATTGGGATGTGTTTTTATCTGTGGTGACCCCTATGGTGTTGGGAGATGTTTTTCATGTGGTGAACCTCATGCTATTTGGAGATATTTTACATGTGGTGAACCTTATGATATTGGGAGGTGTTTTACATGTGGTGAACCTTATGATATTGGGAGGTGTTTTGTATGTGGTGAACCTTATGGTATTTGGAGGTGTTTTATATTTTCCAAATCATGCAGTTTTCACCATTCTGAGCACTTGTCAAGTGATTTGGGGCCAAAGTTGTCAAATCCCTAGAAATTTTTGAAAAGTGTTAGTGAACCCTCCCCCTTGGCAAACTGTCTATGGGCCTAAGTTGTCATATGAGACAGTCTGCATGTGCTTTTTCTCTAACAGGTTTTGGGCTTATCATCACACAATACTTGGGCTTCATTCTAATTCTGCATATTAACCTTCAAAAGACTAGTCATAGAGCAAAGGTATCAACTATCAACAGAGCTGTGTGAGCTGTGTTATTAGGATTTCCATGAAGCTAAAAGAAAATCGTTAAAAGCAATTATATGAAACTTATAAAATATGATGGCAGGCATAATAAACAAGGGTGTTGGATGATGATATTAGCCTTATATCCTTTTTAAATTAAAAGAGCATCAAAAATAGACAAATTATTAGGTTTTAGTGTATTAGTTGAAACAGAATACAATGTACATGTATATACATGTATGATGACAAAATCAACAATTGTAATGCAGTGTCAAACATTATTTGTTTTCAGTAATTTGGTGTCTGCACCACCATCGGGTGGTTTACCCCCTCCCCCCACCAAACAGCATGTACGAGGTATGTCTGGGCAGAGGCCAGTGGCAGCCAAAACCATGGCCCTCGGTGATACACCTCTTCAACCTACACAAGTAGCTCCACAAGTGCCAGTAACTATAATACAGGTAAGATAGATATGTCAGTCATCTTATGCAAGGTAAATTGAGGATGTGTCAATTTAAATACAATGTGATCACTAGATCAAGTTTCAAAGTGTCAGTTTAATAGAAAAATAACTTGGAAAGGGGTAAAATGCTCACGTTCATTAAGTATTGAGATTAATGCCATGTTCAACATCTGGAAGCTTTAATCACAAAGAGGGGAAAATATTGAGTCTGATCCTTCATTTGATTACTTTTACAGAAGAAATACTATCATTTTGTTTCTGCCGCCCTATCCATATTTGAATTCTATGAACAATTATTCCTAGAATGATGGAAGCCCATAGTAGAAATATTGTAAGGGAGGATATATGTCAATGTTTTGCACATTGTAAATTATAATGTTACGTTTTCTCAATACAATGATTTTCAGCACCAAAGAAAAGTTGAATCCCCTCATCATGGGACTCAATCACCAACCTTACAACAAAGTAGTCCAAGATCTTCTCCCAAGGTGGCAGCACCAACTAGTCATGTGATACAAAATGGCAGCAGTGGGAAACTTCCAGATAAAGGATGGGCATCTTTTGAAGATGATAGCAGAGGTATGGCTTTAGAGATGTACAGTGTATGTGGTTTATCCAAATAAAAAGTAATTTGGATAAACAACTGATTCCCACTTTCCCATTTAGGGAATAAATTTACTGGTTGAGGTCAGACTGAGTTGTCAGTGATCTCGACAGCTAGGTGTTTTTTTGTATTTTCTTGTAATTGTTCACAATGAAGAAATGCTGCTATTTTTCTTAAGGCTCAAGATTATAAATCCCCAGTATACATACAGATTGAACAAATAGTATATACTATACTAATATTCTCGTCTTTCCACTCCCTCCCCTTTTATCGACAAACAGTTATGGCGCACATGATCTTGAAGTTCTCAGATTTGCTACCAAAAGAATGTCAGAAGGAACCAACACTACTCACCAAAATTACTCTTTTGCAAACCCTAGCATAGTGTATACTGTATAGCAAAATTAAAACTATTTCAGGTTTGATATCTAATGATTCCAATGGACATGTGGAGAAGGATCCCATGAACCCTGAAAATGAAGAATGGATGCGTTTCCAGTCATCTTCCGACCAGCAGGATACTTCATCTATCAGTTCTGACACGTCATCACAAGATGACGTCTGGAGTATTACTGATGAACAGCGGGAATATTATACAAATCAGTTTAAAACGATGCAATCTGACTTGAATGGAGTCATTTCTGGTTAGTATCTGATGAATTTAAGGCCTTTCTGTGAATCTACAAATGTACTAAACTTCTGTAAGACCTCAACTTTATCTACATTTTATAATAGAGATAATCCCTTGACTAAGGATCTGTTGAAAGACAACCCTTACATTAAGGGGGTAAGCTGTTGCCTCCATATAGACTTAATAAAACATTGCATAGTACTGACTCCCCATGAGACTATTGACTTTTATTCCACTTCAAGTCTGAATAGCTTCCCTCTAGAATGTGCTACATTCATATATGATTTAATTGCAAAAATATTGACTCCTGTTAATCTCATTTCAGGTGCTGATGCTAAAGACTTTTTTGAAAAATCAAAACTGCCTGTGCAAGAATTATCAAAAATATGGTAAGTTAGTGGAGAGTTTATAAATGTATTACACCTGTCTGAAGGGAACACTATTGCCATCACATGAAATATGTTCAATGCACAAATGGGTTGTTGAGTTGCCCAGCTATTTTGAGTGCTGAATAAGCCAAGCTAGGTGCTGTGTCGTAACAGTGAGGTCGTGAGTTTGAGGCGTGTGAGCCCGAGACGCGTAAGCTCCTGACGTGTTAGAGACCCTATGATTGAATATATTTTGAATTTTTTTCAGGAATCTAGCCGATGTAAACAAAGATGGTGCATTGTCATTGGAGGAATTCTTTGCAGCTATGCACCTGGTTGTGTTACGACGGAATGACATCGAGCTTCCAGACCATCTTCCACCTTCCCTTATTCCTTACATACCATTGACTGGTGAGTTTATTGGCAAACGTGTGCTATGCGCATATGTTTTATTTTATGTTTTTATTGCCTATGGTGCATATTTTGAATAAACAGAATTATATGTAAATAATTGAGTCTTATGATAAAATGTATTTTTTCTTGATGAAAAAACTATGTATGTATATGGAACCAAAAATCCTAAATATCTGATTCTCCTCACATGAACCACCGTAGTTTGTCATCCATTAGAATCATTTTCAATTGGTGCAGTGTCCACTTTGATATCCAAATTTAATTAAATGTGTGTTACAGCTTCAGATGAGCCATTTGCTGCTGACCTACCACCTGGAAGTACCATTAAGCGCACCACTCCCACAACTCCACCTGCAAATATGGTAAGCTATATTGCTATTTTTATTATTACATCATGTGCCTTGTTCATAATTTAATTAAGTACCATTAAGCGCACCACTCCCACAACTCCACCTGCAAATATGGTAAGCTATATTGCTATTTTTATTATTACATCATGTGCCTTGTTCATAATTTAATTAAGTACTATTAAGCGCACCACTCCCACAACTCCACCTGCAAATATGGTAAGCTATATTGCTATTTTTATTATTACATCATGTGCCTTGTTCATAATTTAATTAAGTACCATTAAGTGAACCACTCCCACAACTCCACCTGCAAATATGGTAAGCTATATTGCTATTTTTTCATTATTACATCATGTGCCTTGTTCATAATTTAATTAAGTACTATTAAGCGCACCACTCCCACAACTCCACCTGCAAATATGGTAAGCTATATTGCTATTTTTATTATTACATCATGTGCCTTGTTCATAATTTAATTTAGTACCATTAAGCGCACCACTCCCACAACTCCACCTGCAAATATGGTAAGCTATATTGCTATTTTTATTATTACATCATGTGCCTTGTTCATAATTTAATTAAGTACCATTAAGCGCACCACTCCCACAACTCCACCTGCAAATATGGTAAGCTATATTGCTATTTTTTCATTATTACATCATGTGCCTTGTTCATAATTTAATTAAGTACCATTAAGTGAACCACTCCCACAACTCCACCAGCAAATATGGTAAGCTATATTGCTATTTTTTTCATTATTACATCATGTGCCTTGTTCATAATTTAATTAAGTACCATTAAGCGCACCACTCCCACAACTCCACCTGCAAATATGGTAGGTTATATTGCTATTTTTTTGATTATTACATCATGTGCCTTGTTCATAATTTAATTAAGTACCATTAAGCGCACCACTCCCACAACTCCACCTGCAAATATGGTAAGCTATATTGCTATATTTTTACAATTACATCATGTGCCTTGTTCATAATTTAATTAAGTACCATTAAGCGCACCACTCCCACAACTCCACCTGCAAATATGGTAAGCTATATTGCTATATTTTTATTATTACATCATGTGCCTTGTTCAAAATTTAATTAAGTACCATTAAGCGCACCACTCCCACAACTCCACCAGCAAATATGGTAAGCTATATTGCTATATTTTTATTATTACATCATGTGCCTTGTTCATAATTTAATTTAGTACCATTAAGCGCACCACTCCCACAACTCCACCTGCAAATATGGTAAGCTATATTGCTATTTTTATTATTACATCATGTGCCTTGTTCATAATTTAATTAAGTACTATTAAGCGCACCACTCCCACAACTCCACCTGCAAATATGGTAAGCTATATTGCTATTTTTATTATTACATCATGTGCCTTGTTCATAATTTAATTAAGTACCATTAAGCGCACCACTCCCACAACTCCACCTGCAAATATGGTAAGCTATATTGCTATATTTTTATTATTACATCATGTGCCTTGTTCATAATTTAATTTAGTACCATTAAGCGCACCACTCCCACAACTCCACCTGCAAATATGGTAAGCTATATTGCTATTTTTATTATTACATCATGTGCCTTGTTCATAATTTAATTAAGTACTATTAAGCGCACCACTCCCACAACTCCACCTGCAAATATGGTAAGCTATATTGCTATTTTTATTATTACATCATGTGCCTTGTTCATAATTTAATTTAGTACCATTAAGCGCACCACTCCCACAACTCCACCTGCAAATATGGTAAGCTATATTGCTATTTTCATTATTACATCATGTGCCTTGTTCATAATTTAATTAAGTACCATTAAGCGCACCACTCCCACAACTCCACCTGCAAATATGGTAAGCTATATTGCTATTTTCATTATTACATCATGTGCCTTGTTCATAATTTAATTAAGTACCATTAAGTGAACCACTCCCACAACTCCACCTGCAAATATGGTAAGCTATATTGCTATTTTTATTATTACATCATGTGCCTTGTTCATAATTTAATTAAGTACTATTAAGCGCACCACTCCCACAACTCCACCTGCAAATATGGTAAGCTATATTGCTATTTTTCATTATTACATCATGTGCCTTGTTCATAATTTAATTTAGTACCATTAAGCGCACCACTCCCACAACTCCACCTGCAAATATGGTAAGCTATATTGCTATTTTTATTATTACATCATATGCCTTGTTCATAATTTAATTAAGTACTATTAAGCGCACCACTCCCACAACTCCACCTGCAAATATGGTAAGCTATATTGCTATTTTTTCATTATTACATCATGTGCCTTGTTCATAATTTAATTAAGTACCATTAAGTGAACCACTCCCACAACTCCACCAGCAAATATGGTAAGCTATATTGCTATTTTTTCATTATTACATCATGTGCCTTGTTCATAATTTAATTAAGTACTATTAAGCGCACCACTCCCACAACTCCACCAGCAAATATGGTAAGCTATATTGCTATTTTTTCATTATTACATCATGTGCCTTGTTCATAATTTAATTAAGTACCATAAAGCGCACCACTCCCACAACTCCACCTGCAAATATGGTAAGCTATATTGCTATATTTTTATTATTACATCATGTGCCTTGTTCATAATTTAATTAAGTACCATAAAGCGCACCACTCCCACAACTCCACCTGCAAATATGGTAAGCTATATTGCTATTTTTATTATTACATCATGTGCCTTGTTCATAATTTAATTAAGTACCATAAAGCGCACCACTCCCACAACTCCACCAGCAAATATGGTAAGCTATATTGCTATTTTTATTATTACATCATGTGCCTTGTTCATAATTTAATTAAGTACCATAAAGCGCACCACTCCCACAACTCCACCTGCAAATATGGTAAGCTATATTGCTATTTTTATTATTACATCATGTGCCTTGTTCATAATTTAATTTAGTACCATTAAGCGCACCACTCCCACAACTCCACCTGCAAATATGGTAAGCTATATTGCTATTTTTTCATTATTACATCATGTGCCTTGTTCATAATTTAATTTAGTACCATTAAGCGCACCACTCCCACAACTCCACCTGCAAATATGGTAAGCTATATTGCTATTTTTATTATTACATCATGTGCCTTGTTCATAATTTAATTAAGTACTATTAAGCGCATCACTCCCACAACTCCACCAGCAAATATGGTAAGCTATATTGCTATTTTTTCATTATTACATCATGTGCCTTGTTCATAATTTAATTTAGTACCATTAAGCGCACCACTCCCACAACTCCACCTGCAAATATGGTAAGCTATATTGCTATTTTTATTATTACATCATGTGCCTTGTTCATAATTTAATTAAGTACTATTAAGCGCACCACTCCCACAACTCCACCTGCAAATATGGTAAGCTATATTGCTATTTTTATTATTACATCATGTGCCTTGTTCATAATTTAATTTAGTACCATTAAGCGCACCACTCCCACAACTCCACCTGCAAATATGGTAAGCTATATTGCTATTTTTATTATTACATCATGTGCCTTGTTCATAATTTAATTAAGTACCATAAAGCGCACCACTCCCACAACTCCACCTGCAAATATGGTTAGCTATATTGCTATATTTTTATTATTACATCATGTGCCTTGTTCATAATTTAATTAAGTACCATTAAGCGCACCACTCCCACAACTCCACCTGCAAATATGGTAAGCTATATTGCTATTTTTTCATTATTACATCATGTGCCTTGTTCATAATTTAATTAAGTACCATTAAGCGCACCACTCCCACAACTCCACCAGCAAATATGGTAAGCTATATTGCTATTTTTATTATTACATCATGTGCCTTGTTCATAATTTAATTAAGTACCATAAAGCGCACCACTCCCACAACTCCACCAGCAAATATGGTAAGCTATATTGCTATTTTTATTATTACATCATGTGCCTTGTTCATAATTTAATTAAGTACCATTAAGCGCACCACTCCCACAACTCCACCTGCAAATATGGTAAGCTATATTGCTATTTTTATTATTACATCATGTGCCTTGTTCATAATTTAATTAAGTACCATAAAGCGCACCACTCCCACAACTCCACCAGCAAATATGGTAAGCTATATTGCTATTTTTATTATTACATCATGTGCCTTGTTCATAATTTAATTAAGTACCATTAAGCGCACCACTCCCACAACTCCACCAGCAAATATGGTAAGCTATATTGCTATTTTTTCATTATTACATCATGTGCCTTGTTCATAATTTAATTAAGTACCATAAAGCGCACCACTCCCACAACTCCACCAGCAAATATGGTAGGCTATATTGCTATTTTTATTATTACATCATGTGCCTTGTTCATAATTTAATTAAGTACTATTAAGCGCACCACTCCCACAACTCCACCAGCAAATATGGTAAGCTATATTGCTATATTTTTATTATTACATCATGTGCCTTGTTCATAATTTAATTAAGTACTATTAAGCGCACCACTCCCACAACTCCACCAGCAAATATGGTAAGCTATATTGCTATTTTTATTATTACATCATGTGCCTTGTTCATAATTTAATTAAGTACTATTAAGCGCACCACTCCCACAACTCCACCTGCAAATATGGTAAGCTATATTGCTATTTTTATTATTACATCATATGCCTTGTTCATAATTTAATTAAGTACTATTAAGCGCACCACTCCCACAACTCCACCTGCAAATATGGTAAGCTATATTGCTATATTTTTATTATTACATCATGTGCCTTGTTCATAATTAAATTAAGTACCATAAAGTGAACCACTCCCACAACTCCACCTGCAAATATGGTAAGCTATATTGCTATTTTTCATTATTACATCATGTGCCTTGTTCATAATTTAATTTAGTACCATTAAGCGCACCACTCCCACAACTCCACCTGCAAATATGGTAAGCTATATTGCTATTTTTTCATTATTACATCATGTGCCTTGTTCATAATTTAATTTAGTACCATTAAGCGCACCACTCCCACAACTCCACCTGCAAATATGGTAAGCTATATTGCTATTTTTATTATTACATCATGTGCCTTGTTCATAATTTAATTTAGTACCATTAAGCGCACCACTCCCACAACTCCACCTGCAAATATGGTAAGCTATATTGCTATTTTTATTATTACATCATGTGCCTTGTTCATAATTTAATTTAGTACCATTAAGCGCACCACTCCCACAACTCCACCTGCAAATATGGTAAGCTATATTGCTATATTTTTATTATTACATCATGTGCCTTGTTCATAATTTAATTAAGTACTATTAAGCGCACCACTCCCACAACTCCACCAGCAAATATGGTAAGCTATATTGCTATTTTTATTATTACATCATGTGCCTTGTTCATAATTTAATTAAGTACCATAAAGCGCACCACTCCCACAACTCCACCAGCAAATATGGTAAGCTATATTGCTATTTTCATTATTACATCATGTGCCTTGTTCATAATTTAATTAAGTACCATTAAGTGAACCACTCCCACAACTCCACCAGCAAATATGGTATGAGATATTGCTCCATTGTTACCCTCAAATATTTCTAAGGTTTCTCAAAGATTCTTTAATAATATGGTCATAAAAATTTTGTCAATAATTTCATGAAAGTTTTATTTAAACACAGGCACCTGTAAACACAGTATGCTATGTTTCTTCACCATTACAGCAAAGATTACCAAGATGTTGCAATTCATGAGCTATCTGGGCACTTTTCCACCTGCCAACTATGTGACAAGACAAATCTCAGCCACCCTCCTCTCCTCTGTTTCCTATTGCTTGAAGTTTATGTTAATGTTAATTCCAGTGGGTCCCCACAGTGACATACCCCATTGACAGCCCTGCAAGTAGCAGTGTTAGCTCACCAGGATGTAAGCCAGTCAACTTTGACTTTAGACCCATACAACCAGATCCAGTAAGTAGTGTATATGTAATGTATGATAAAAGGACTTTGTAGATTATTTAGGATAATTCAGTGATATTTCTATTAGATAAATATTCATGATATCATATCTGAAATGTGGTTTTATGTCACCACCACAAGTTTTATGTCACAACCACAAGATTTATGTCACCATCACAAGTGGTGACATTGTTATAGTCTCCCAACTTTTTTTATGGATGGTGTTCTGAAGTTGGTGTTTAGCATTCAGAAGTTGATGTTCAGCGGTTTGCATCTGTAACAAATTGCAGGTGGTTACATTGTGCATGTAAATGTGCCAAGAATATTATATTTGCAATCAAATCATGAAAAAGCTAGTTGAACTGCCCTCCTTATACGATTTGTTCATTTTTTAAAACTATTAACTGTTTTCAATAAAGCTGTCTCTGCATCAGGAAATTGCCCATCCTGTTGCACTGAGGATGTCACCTGATGGGCAAGCCATACCAGCAGATGGCGCCACTAGAGATAGAACAGTATCGGGTAAGACATTTAAATATTTTGACATTCTGTATCCTTGTCTTGCTTCCTTAAAGAAAAGAAAGATGATTTTTATGAGGTTTTATAGTTTATACACCTTTGGTGCAAAGATTTTTATGAGGTTGTATACAACTTGGGTGTTTTATATCCATAGAAAGATGTGTTGTAATTCATTTGATACAGTGAGGTCTATATTTCATGATAAACTAAGCCATTTAGTTGTTTATCCCATGATATACTTACTAACATGTTCCATGTCCTCCAATTATTCTAGAGCCCATATCATATGATGCAGTCCAACAGCAGACCATGATATACTAACATGTTCCATGTCCTCCAATTATTCTAGAGCCCATATCATATGATGCAGTCCAACAGCAGACCATGATATACTAACATGTTACATGTCCTCCAATTATTCTAGAGCCCATATCATATGATGCAGTCCAACAGCAGACCATGATATACTAACATATTACTTGTCTTCCAATTATTCTAGAGCCCATATCATATGATGCAGCCCAACAGCAGGCAGCAACCCAACAACAACCCCCCTCTCAACAACCAGATTTAACCAGTCCAAGGAAACAGCGATCATATACAATACAAAATACCGAATCTCTTATTGAACTAGAAGCAAGTGAGGCAGCGACCTCTGGTGGAGCGTCACTTGGGCTAAATACGCCACTACAAAGCCGGCCTAGACCGACACCTAAAAAAGCTCACTCAGGTAGAACTTTTTAAAGTTTATATTTATTTAAACTGATTCATAGCGATTAGATAGATATAAATGCACCCTGGGTGGTCCAAAATATTTTGAAACATTTTTAATATCTTTTTTTGGCCCACCCTGTAGGCTTATGAGCAAGTCCCATATTTCATCATGTATGTTCAGTCATTTTTGTCTCACGTGGTGAATGGTTAGCTTATTGAATTATTACTTGTCTGTCCAGCTTTCTATATTTCAACAGATTTCATTTGAATAAAACGTGCTATTCTTCTGGGTCAGTTCCAAAATCTCACTGTCACTATAGGAGTTGATTTGAGTATTGACAACAAGTAAGATTTGATTTGATTTCCATTCACCCCAATATTTTGCCACATTCTTGACTTTTGCCAAGTAAAGGAAATATGTTGGCTTAAATCAAGGAGGTGATAACCATGCACAGTTGCTTGAGCAAAACACAGTTGCTTGGATAACGCATCGTTGTTTGAGCAACAGTCACCTGCCCCACTTTCTAGCTTACCTTCATTAGCAAACTTTACCTATAGGCATTAGTTTTTGACTGGTCACCTGACCATCTGCAGGCTCCAAAGTTCAGAATTAAATTTTTTCTTAAAAAAACTTTTACTCTCTCAAGTGACCAATTGTAATTTAAACCCGATGAGGCTCAGATGCTGATGTGCATGGCTATACCTGCTGTCTCTTAGTTTTTATTTCATGAAGAATGCACTCAATTTTTATCCCGAGGGATATTGGGGACACCTCCGTTCGTCCGTACGTACGTACATCAATATGACAAAAACAAGGATTAATCCATAGAGGGTTTTACTTTACATATTCATCTACATGTTCTCTTAAAATATGAAGCTTAACCCCCCTATTGCCAAATTTATCCCCACACTAGAAAGGCCAGGGCAGTCAAATTATAACAAGTAGCCAGCCACCTTTCTTTCATTTCATCTCCATTGCTACACTATAAACTACATGTAGTATAACATTCCAAGTGTTTTTAATGGAAGTCTATTGCTTAATTTGACTACCCTGCTATCATGTAATTTTCAGTTTGCACTTTTATAATATTTATTATTAGATTTTTGTTTTGTTTTTATTTTTTATTTTTTTAATGCCGTATCTGAGAAATATGCCAACTCCTCGTTCACATGGGAACACCCTGACAACTGTAAGGTCAGTTACCATTGTCTTCCATATCATCAATGAACAGGGTCAATGATGCATTGTAAGATGTGACAAAAGATTTGAATGGTGGATATATTACACTGGAACATAGGAGAAAGACAACGGGAACTAGACGCATTACTGTTGTCTTTCTAGATAATGTTACCGTTGTCATTTATACAGTATCCATTGTCCCGTGTGATATTTTCATCAGTAAAATTGAAGGCTTTAATTTGAAGGTAGAACGCCATACAATGAGTAGAAAGACACTTTGATTGATTGTCGTACCAAAGGAATTTAATCTAGGTGCTCTATTAAACATGCAGTTAATGAAAATCGAAACGAATACAAACTTATTGCTGCCATTTGTGACAACGGTGTCGACTGACTTTACGTTGTCAGGGTGTTCTGGTGTGCTGTTAGTACTATAGAATAGATTTGAACCTAATTTCCAGTAGAACATGCATTATCATGGGTAGTATCCGAATGTTGGAACACAGTATAATACCAGTATGATGGCCAAATCGGTGGGCTATAAATCTTGGACACTACCCATGCATTTGCCTGACACCATGTTTTTATTATTTCATAGTTGTATAGTTTTTCTTTTTCTTTATTTTTCGCTTGTAGCTGCTAATTCAAACACAGAAGCTATTCTCCTACCTCCCCCTATAGTCAATAAGGGGAGCGACCTGTCACTCGTAGGTTCTCAAGAAAATCTAGGGGGTGAGGGGTCGGACCATAGTGCACCTACCCCACCCCCCAGACCCCATGGTCATTCCAGGAGCTCATCTCTTGATGCTAATGATATTTTACAACAAGGTTGGTATATACCCTGGAGAAATGTCATGGTTAATGAGTTTGGTTTTGAAATGAAAAAAGAATGGAAAATAGATGAATTTATGAGAGATAAAAGTGACACGGCTGCTAAATATCTAAAAATAAAATTCTAAAAGTACCCTGTAACTTTAAACACTATTGATGTACTTTTGTTCTGCAAACCATCTTTCTTTTCTAATCATACCAAAGCTTTAAAAACTCTTGAAGAATTGAAATCTATGAGATGAATTCATAATACCATAACTGTTTCAAGCTTTGGTATTTCCTGATAGGTTTCATATTAAAATCTGTAAATGGTGCAGTTTACACGACATTCTGATTTTTGGACTATTTTATGATCATAGTTAGATTAGTATGCAGTAAGATCTCTTGAAAATTGTAAAGGAATGCGAGTAAATTCATTAGTTCATTTATATTCTCGAGATGATTTTACTAAAAGTCATGCAGAATCTATTTGTAGGTTGTATAGTAATCATATCATGAGGATATGTTCATAGATTTTCTTTTTTGTTTCGATTTCATGATTCAGTTCGAGTTTTCTCTTTTATTATCTATTTTTCATTCTAAAGCATGAATCTTCTCCGCCTTCTACAGGTACCTAATGCATAATTTTTGAATAACTATTGTGTTACCTGATTGGTTCAATGATGGATACGTATTATATTTTACACCAATCAGATTACAGATTTGATCATATGTATATGCTATCGCATAAATATTGCGAAAATCCATTAACTTAAACGTAACATTGTTGTTTTTCTTTTCTCATGCTGCATTCATTTCATACGTAAATAGCTGGAAATATAAAACCTAACTTAATGACTAATATAAGTCCAAGTAAGTATTTATAGAATTATAGCATTCATATAAACATAATTTGTATCGACCATATGACGGGTCTATTTAATGTCATTTAGAGTCTATAGTTCTGTTTTGTTTGTATACAGGGTGTTTCATATATGTATGCACCCCCCTCTAAACTCATACATGTAGCATTGCCACCCTATCAAGTTATATATCATTTTGTTCTTCATGAAAAGTTAAAGAGGATTGGAAAGTGTCAGAATCTGGAGGTGTCCCTGAAAAAAGATACAATCCATCAAAATATGTGGGTAGGGGGTCATTTATAAGCAGTTTTGTAAGGATTTTTAAGCCAGTCCAGTGATCTGTTCACTTTGTCTGCTTCCCAATTTTAGTGATAAAGGTGGTTCAATGGTCCCTGACCTCCCTATAAGCCACTGCATGAATCCTGTCTATATATCTTTGTGCATAACTGCCACAGACATGTCGAATGAGCTCTGCCATGGTGACAATAGCTAGAAATGTGCAATACGGAAACTAAATTTGTCCTTGAAATTGTCCTAAAAATCACCAGAAATTGCCATCTAAATGACCCATACCCACAATGTTTGATACATTATATCTTTTGTCAGTGACACCCCTGGATTCTGAAACTTTCCAATCCTATGTAACATCCCATAAGGAACAAAATGATTGAAATGCTACATGTTTGAGTTTAGAGGGGGGTGCATACATATGAAATACCCTGTATTGTTGATACAGCTAGTCATCAGCTCCAGCACCCTCAGCAAGCAAGTTCCATACCTAACTGAGATTTTGAAAATGGGCATGCAATCACTTGAAAATCAATTTGCACTTTAAATTAGAGAAACATTTTGAATAACTGAAATGAGAATAATTTGCATGTGCTTGAGAAAAAATCATAGGGAGGACATGACTCAATATTAAAGAGGTTTCATAATCATGAATACTCAATAGTTAATAAATGTTGATTGATTTGCATCTTTCTCCAGGTAACAGTGGCGGTTTAATGATGCCCCCACCAGTTGTTCCTCCTAGAGGTCAGCACCCGCAGGTAGGTCCACTGGTCCAGTGCCATCTTTTATCTAAAATATTCACCGTCACAATTTGATGAAAAAATCACAGATGTTGTAGAGTGTAGTGTAGTGTGTAGTGAAGTCTAGTTGTCATTAGAGACATATTCTATTGTTGTATGATAGAAACTGCACATCTTGTAGCTATCTTTGGGTTTTGAAAAATGCTGATGAACAAGGTCCTGCCTTTAAGTTATCTCTGGTCCTGTTTATAGTATGCCATATTTCAATTAGATTTGAATAAAGTTGCCAAGTTTAAAGTATGTCACTGTATCAGCTTCACACTGAAACGTTTGCCAGTGTCAGGACTTACTTATTCATTGATTCTAATTTAACTAATTCCAGCCAATTTAATTTTGTTATTCGTAGTGCATTGAGTTGGGGAGACAACTGGAGTTGACATGATTAAACATTGAGCCTAGAGTCATTGAAAATACATGTTTTTGATGTCTCTAATGTATTTTTTAAAACAAGTGAATGAAAAAATTGCATGAATTCACATCCAAATCAGTTTTTTAATTACATTAATTATGAAAAAGATATATCAGATTGTATTGTTGCTATATTCCTAAAATGAACCGCTCCTTTTCTCCTAATTCAACTTTTCAACTGAAATATTTTCCTCTCAAACATCTAAATTAGTTGCAATTATATTCGGTGTAGTGGCTTAAAAAGACTTTAGTAAGTTGCTATTATTGACAATGGAGTCAGGCAAATATTTACTTTACCACAGGTTTTGACCATATTTGGCATTTTAAAACACGACCAGTGCGATATCTTAATTCATAAATGGAATCTTCTGCGCTATTCTTTATCATTGTTATGTTCTCTCCTCTGTCGACTTTTAGGTTACTCGTAGAAAGCTATTGACTCGTGCAAGTGACCCCGCAATAAGTGTAGTGCAAAACAAGTCCAAAAACTATGAGAACTTTGCTAATTTTGCTAAATTTGAGTCCATTCCATCCCAAGAAGGGTTAAATGTTGATTCTGACAATGGAGGTTCTGATACAACAGAGCGACACAGGAGGTCATATTCCCTAGATTATAATCGCCTGGTGAGTAGAGGACTGCATTGCATGCTGGGATGTCTGACACCACTGTGCATGCTGGGATTTCCTGATGTTGCATGATGGGATGGAATGGAATACAGTACTAAGGCTAACTACTTTCAGACTTTCATAACATTCTACATAATAACTGAAGATATATCTTGTTTTGTCTTCTCATAAGAAATGTAATTGCATGAAATCTACAATTTATTACAGGATTAGAATATATCCACATTATATTGGCTTTTAAGTGGATACAACAAAGTAACTTCTCCCTTTTAATGTATACAATTCTGAAACGTGGTCTTTGGTGGTATTCTACTTCACTTCTAATTTCACTTCTACCTGTTTCATAAGTTGTATGTTACTGTATTTGTTTCGTTATACTGTAATGGACATATTGCTGTATGAAGTAACCCTTTTGTTAACTCAAGCTTGTGTTTTTGATATTTTTGATATTTCTGATGTTTGCATCAGTTTTTTGACTGCAGTGGATTTTTAGATTTATCAGTCTTTTTTGTTAGCCATTTTCATAACTCCTTAGCCTTGTCATTCCGCAAGGACCTTGACATTTTACCCCAATCAAGTAAAGCAAATTTGGTTTTGGTCCTGATAGATCGCATTAACATTCTTTGACATGTATGGAGTTCTAGAGGTTTGATGCTTTTGTGACCATTGTTGTATTAACAGTTGGCATTCGACCAGCAATTATCGATGATTTGTATCTTTTAAGCACATTTAACAAATGAGATGCACATTTTAAACATAAGAGTACCACTTATTGAATGCAAAACTACCACTTATTAAATGCAAAACTACCACACTTGTTTAATACAAGACTACCATTTATTAATGTAAGACTACCACATTTATCTAATGCAAGACTACCACTAATTTAATGTATGACTATCAGCAGTTGAATGCAAGACTACCACTCATTAAACAAAAAAACATCACTTATTGAATGCAAGACTACCACTTATTAAATGCAAAACTACCACACTTGTTTAATACAAGACTATAAGTAACTAAACGCAAGACTACCACTAATTTAATGCAAGACTATCAGCAACTAAATGCAAGACTACCACTCATTAAACAAAAAACTTACTTATTGAATGCAAGACTACCATTTATTAATGCAAGACTACCACTTATTAATTGCAAAAGGAGCACCTTTTATTTTATGTAAGACTACAACTTGTTCCAAGGTACCACATGATCTCAATGCATTTAACAGATCAAGCAAACAAGCATTTCTTTGATTTAGTTTCTCAAAAACCTATTAATATTTTGATCTGATCCCACTAAATGTGAGAGAAATAAATCTTTTATTTATAAAATATATAATATTGTAAAACATTTTCCAAATGCTGAGAGAGAGTAAATTTTGAGCCCAAGTTTGATCATGAGACTGTGAGTGACAACATTTTTTACAAATTATAAGTCATAACACTGTTTGAAATTGTAGTTATGTTTTGCATTACTAATTGTTTGTTGATTTTTATTTCTAGGGTGGCTATGGAGCTGACTCAGGTAAGAGGAAATTTTAAATATTTTGTCTATTTTAAATATGGCTTCTTGCATAATTTTAAATAAAATACAACTTCAATTTGCAAATTATCAATTTATTTATCTATCTATCATCTTTCGGCAATTACCCAGATGCGAGTAGGTAGTTACCAGTTTCGCCACCACATGGCTGATTCGGGGGAAATAACATGGCAGGGTATTACAAAATTCTCTTAAACTTGAATATTCATCAATTTTAGTGGTTCGCTTTTCATATTACCCTTATGTATCTGATAGTTATACAAATCAAAATATGTCCAGTAAAAGAATTAAATATTATCACTTTTTGTGACTTTACAACATGGGGTCTATGGGGAATCTCCCCGACCTAGAAGTCAGATTTTCAAAGAAAATTAAATTTTCAAAGAAAATTAAATTTTCAAAGTTGATAAACTCTTTTCAAAACAACATTTCTAGAACTAATTTTACGTGTAGATTCCAAATAGGACATCAGTTTGACTGAATTTAGATTTTTAATATCGTACATCAAGATCATTTCTACTCGCATCTAGTCTATTGCATTTGAATTTTATGAATCGCAAACTTTTATCTTTATACATATTTCTTTAACTTCAATACATGATGAAAATTCAAAACATTATAATAAAAAGATGTGTACCAGATATAGAACAGTTTTTGGCTCAATCGTGAAATTGTTACCCTAAGTATGAATGCCATTTAATGCTTTACGGTTTCTCAAGGATGTTCAATCTCAAGTTCTTAATTGATTATTTGGATACAAAGTTCTTTTGCCCATATAAGGATTTTAGACCTGCTGGTCAGAACCGAGTTTTGGATAATTGCTTATCTTTGCTTGCTCAGATTCTAGTAAACTTGAAGTTTGAATGAAGTAAGACCCTGAGCAAGTGAAGATCTACTTTTTCCAAGACATGTTGGATCTGGGTTGTTAGTTTTGTGACATCCTGTTTGTACATGTATTTCTGCTTTACAGAGTTCAGCACGGCAGTATTATCCAGTGAGCGATCAGTCTCACCAACAGGAGGAGCTACAGAACCAGGCATTGATGATTTTGATAGGAAAGTTAATAGGTATCCATTTACTTCTTGTTATTGTCTCTTTTTACATCTAATTTCCAGGATAACAATTTCCATACAATGATATGTGGTTTACAATGATATCTCTGGTTAATAATCACTTCTTTTTGTGTGAACATGGAGAACCATTTGATCAAATTCATTATTGTGAAAATAATCAAAATATTGTTGTGTATGATTTATATTTAATGACATTTCTGTATAATTTGAAGTGTTTACTAATACTAAGTGTTCATTTTATTCCTTGGTAACTAGTTATTGCATTACTTCTCTTTCTAAAATTCTACCCTCCGTGATATTGACCAATTTGGGATTTCTAATTTAGAATTAAGTTTGATTGTCGCGTGGCACCCAGTTATGACAACACCGGATTAATATGTTTCAAACATATAATTTCGTACTTCACATCCATGTATTATTGTGTACAAATATATTGATCAAAATCTGTATTTTTCAGACATATTACAAATAAAGATAAAAAAGAGATACAAATGTTGGTGAGAAAACAGAAGGAGAAAAATACAATGTTATATAGACTGAATGGTGAACTGAACCAAGAATTACAAGAAGTAATGGAACAGAGGATCGCTTTAGAAATACAAATGGAACATTTGAGACCTTTCTCCAGTTGAAACTTGCCAAAATTCCCCAGTTCTATGAACAGCTGAAGTACAGTGGAACCTGTATCTAAGGAACACTTCTGCTTGTGTTTGGGCCACAGTTAGATGACAGTAACTGCAGTTATTGTAATCACAATGGCAGACAAAAAATATTTTCAAAGCAGTTCTTTACAATTTTGAGTATGAGTTTGATTGATGGTGCTCAATATCGAATGTAGCTCGTCTGTAAATGAATTTTTTCAAGTAGCCTATTGAAAGAATTTTGACAGACATTTGTGATTCAATTAACTGCTATTATGGTCAACAAACTGCGGCACAGTGTTTTATAGTGTATTCTATATAAGAGTGTCCTCTAGAAGAGGTTTTATTGTACATCATCTCCATACCAGTGCAGTTAGCTTGTTGCGATCCATGTTGGTTTAAGATGTATACTTATTACACTCTAAATACCATCAACTTGGTGACCAGCCATTCTTTCACATTGTCTTAGAATGGCCATTTTTCTTGGGACTTTGTAGTCTTCAATAATCCAGTTCTTAAGTATGTATTTGGTGGCTGGGTTGAATTGTCAGTGTTTTGTGAAAATAATATGCTAGATGATGAGTGTAACATTATTGTACATTTTTTTCAATTGAAATTATTTTCACATTAAAATCAAATATTGATATTTGCCAAGCATTCTCCTTTCTATTTATGTCATTATGCCAAGAAATACATGTACTGTATGTGAACCTTTTTTGCGTCCATTGTCATACCCGCCAACCCTGGCAAAATATTTCATGGTGGCCTGAATGTATTTCAGTTGATCATTCTTGAAGCGAAATATACTCTCCAGGAAATATACTATCATGACTCGTTAAGTTTTTAGATGCTTTGATGTATTGTTTATTTTCCTTATTATAACTGTAAAGAATGAATTTTTGTATACTTGAAACAAGAAATGAACATTACACTGGTATATGAATCATTTATGTCCTGTATACATGCTGGGTTATAGCAGCCATTTACCTGTGTTTAAAACCTTGATGGCATGAAATATTCATGCTACTTGTCAGTTAAGATGTCAGACAATTCAAAAACAGAGAAAGCAAATTGTTTCATTGACTCCCTTCTAATCAAATGATTTAGATCTTTATGTAGGTGTTGAGTTAAATAGTTGTATGTACAGGGTGAGCCAAAAAGGTATCTCAAACAAATGTTAATAACTCTGTCATCCAATGTGGGTTTAGAGTCATAAGTGGCACAATTTAACCTTGTTCAATGTTCTTTCATTTTACTGAGTTTCATTGGTCTTTCCCCAAATGGTTGCCATTTTATGGCCATTTTATAAAACACTCTTCAAATGCGGAAAGATTCCAAAATCAGCCAGTCAGAATTTTATCTGTTGGGCTAATTCAAGATAATGTGTACATTAACAACTCTGTATTGAAGGAAAACTAAACTAGATATCTATACTATGAGCCTGTAGTCAAAACAACTTTACCTGATGCATTCAAGTTTACCTCCAGAGGCGACACCAGCATTTTGGGCATGTTTTGTAAAGTGGCCATAAAACCATGACCATTTTGCATAGACCAATGAAACTTAAGAGAATTAAAGATCATTGAACAAGGTTTAATTGTTCCAAATACTCAAACCCATGCTGAATGACTGACTTATTGGCTCGTGCTGAGGCAAGAGCCATATCTCACTTGGGTTTAGTAGTAAGTGTTAACGACAATGGACTGAGGTTTAAACGTTAGTTTACTAGTAGAAAACCTGATGGGTTAATATTTATTGATGAAAATGAGTTAATTCCTCGAGCAAAAGTTTAACCCTAAGGTGTTAGTTTATAATAAAATTGCGTTGGAGAGGGTTTCAAACGACATATAAGCAATTTTACAACAACACCATGAACACTGTGCACTGATTCTCGGCAACATGATTTCCTAAATACGACAGAAATACGAGCGACTTCTTGATTTAGAATTGTGAACAATTTACAGCATTAAAAAAACTCCGAAGGTTTAACTATTTTATTAATATCTTCGGAGAACGAGAATCAAATTGACCCATCTTCACTTTTTGATATGTTTGGATGTTTTCTAAGAGGTCCAGGTACTCAGACCTTCACAATTTTAAGATCTTAATCAGTTCAAAATGTTCGGATTTTTAGATACTTTTGCCGTTCGGTAAATTACAACCGCGAATAAAAGGAAGCATCCCTATTTATCAATACAATTCATTGCAACACTGCAAACATCTCCTTCACACGAGCCTTCATTTTTTTTAATGATCTCTTGTTAACATTTGTTTGGGTTACCTTTTTGGCCCACCCTGTTCATTCTGTTATTGCCAATTCAGAGTTATCCAAATATACATGATTACTTTTTTGACCCATGAGTGTAAGAGAAATATATAGTAAAACCTGTAAAATGGAACATCTTTGTAACACTTCTATAGAGAAAAACTCTTCAATGTTTAAAGGTAGTATCAGATCTAGTTAGTTGCACTGGTACTAGCAAGCAACCTTGACAAAAATTGTTTCCATTTTAGAATATATTGGGGTCTTATTCCTTGTCATGTCTTTTTCCTAAAATTGTCATGTCTATTTCCATCATCTTTTACATAAGATAACCATGGTACATTTAGAGTTTTACTACTCTTATTTTAGGTATTTTATTTTGAAATTGTTGAATTGAAAGGTATTTTTGTTGCTCTTTGAATATTGTGAATCTTGAAAATAATTTAGTTAATTCCGTACAGTTTAAACCGTATATCCAAAAACACTCAACGTGAACATTTTTTCTTGGTCTAAATTATGTTTCTCCCCCCTTTGACTCCTTGAAATATGCAAACTTGCTGATCTGAACTCTGGCTTGTCCCAGTGGAGTTCAGTTTCGACACTCCTGGCCACCTTGTTTTTTTGCTGGACTTCGTATATTGATCAATCCTTGTCAAACTAATTAAGATTGAAGATTGCATATCTTATGTGGCATTGCATATAATATGTATTGCCGTAAGTATTATTGAACATAAATAAATGAAACTCATATAAATAAATGTGTTTTGTAATTCACATGGTCTTTTCTGCTTAGTGTATGGGTTGGGTTAAAAACGCCGCGAGTTGTTTGTAGAATGAATCGGGGGAGTTTTTTCATGCATTTTGCTAATGTTTTTCATCTAAAATCATCATTACACTTTACATTTTATTGACTATAAGATTGCACCATATAATCCCCAAAAAGATATTTCTAGTTTTCGAGGATTTTCTTTGGATTAACACCCAGGTATTTTCATTCAAACTTCAGAGGGCTGGAAATCATTGATAATCAACGCTAATCAATCCCCAAAAAAATATTTCTAGTTTTCGAGGATTTTCTTTGAATTAACACCCAGGTATTTTCATTCAAACTTCAGAGGGCTGGAAATAATTGATAATCAACGCTTTTGAATAATATAAAAGCTGTTTTCAGTAGATTTCATGTATGCCAATAATTTCTCAAATTATTTAATGCTGACACCTTCTTTAATCCCTTGGATTTTCTCTTAGAGGAATTTCCTATAGTAATTCCAATCTTATAGTAGTAGTTCCAAGCAGATTTTGAGATAACAGAAAAGTAAAGTAAAATCAGAGTTTTATGTTGTCAATTGGAGTGTACATTGTCTATTTAAGGCCAGGGTGCATGTTCGGAATTTTGCTGCAACCCGCAATAGGGGCACATGTTATTTTTCAAATTTGAATCACTCCTTCCCCACAATGTCTACATCTCTCACTTTTGCACAACGAGTGCACTAATGTACCTAGAAAAGAATGTAGAGATGAATGTTTTGATAAAATGTATAAAAAAATTCTGAATTTTTTCACTGAATTTTCTCGTTTTTATACATTTTACAAAACAAATCTTCTCACTAGTCTTTTCTAGGCACATACGTGCACTCTTTTTGCAAAACTGAAAGATTAAGACAGTGTGGGGAAGGAGTGTTTCCTGTTTGAAAAATAGCAGAATAAACTCAATTGAGGAATGCAGCATAATTCCGAACATGCACCCTGACCTTAGATGAAATTTATGAGATGTAATATTAAACAATGCTATAATTTTATTTCAAAATACATAAGGGGGATTGATGACTATCAAGTGTTGTTCAAATAATGTGTTCAAGTTTCTCTAGTACAAATGGTGTTAAAAATAAGGTAAATACCTTTACCTCTGGTTTGAATGCTATGGCGGTGTGGTGATTAGTATGTGGCGGTGCACCGTTAATGCTATATCTGATCTGGAAAGTTCAGAACTAGATCTAGGTTTATTCGAGATAAAATAACACTGTAATTGTTCAAGCCATTTCATTTAAATAGACAACGTACACTCGAGAAGACAACGTACAATTCTGTTTTTTATTATAACCAAAACGTGATTAGGGGACTCATTTGTAACAGCTTGTAAAGATATTTTGCTAGGGTTTCTGTCCGCTGAACCCATGTTTATTGAAACAAAGAACATTGGTTCTCTGAGATACAATGGTATTGATTTTGAAATAAATATTTGAATTGATAATATGCCCCTCACTTTTTAAAAAATGATTTTGTGTGGTCATGGGCCAAGACGGGCCCCCGTGAGGCAAGGAGGACTGTTCTATCAGAAACCTTCTTTGAATTGTAGATTTTACCAAAGTCTTACAGAAGTGGGGCAAAAAGGCCACTTTTTGGGGAAGGTGGCGCCGATTGAATCTGGCGCCTAAATGAAACAAAATGAACGGCGAGTGAGGTCGGTGCCATGATGATCCCATGTCAGAATAATATCAGGCGATATATACTTTAAAACAATAAAATAAACTTGGTGGTCCGTCTTGCCCCACGGCCCTTCTTACCCCGCTTACCATTATAAATGTAAACAACTTACCAACATATTCCTGGAATAAACCTTAAAAGTCGCAACAAAATAGCATTCAGTTGATAAGTAGAGCTCATTTATCAATTTGAATGCATTTTGAAGGTATAAAACATTACTTTGGGTCTAAGTGATTGGTTATATTGTGAGAACTCTATTATTGCGCACCACAATCAATTTTCTATCATTTTCTGCATCATGGGTATGATGCAAATGGCATGCAATTCACATCTCTGGTTTCAATGCCACGCGTTTGATTTTATAAAAATCCCAAACTTGGTGACGAAAGAGTTTTCTCCTGCTTGCACCGAGAAAATGGATCGGTTCGGAACAATTGCATCAACACTATTAGGAACTCATTAGGAACATTTTTTTATTACAAGGATCTAAACATTCCAATCTTCTTTTAAGATCCTTTCCGATAATTTGGATACTGCTCCACATAGCTTTACATGATTTGAAGACAGTGTTTGAAAACTCGATTTAGGTTCATGGAAATGCTACTCATTTGGACATTCACTCTAAATAATTTGAATGGGTATGGATAATGTACTTAAAAACAAAAAATCAATATGCAGTACAGCAGACAACCGAAAAACATCAAATCAATTGTAACCAAATCGCAATTCGTCTAACCTTGACATTGACCATATTCAACAAAACGTTAAAAATGCGGGGATAAACGATGTTTATGTTGTTTTCATTTGTATGAAGAGGGGAATTGCCCCTACAAGGACAAAATAATTGCCCCTAAAAGAATGGTTAGTTGCAGTTCCAGTAATCTTTTATAATATGTTCTTATACTGTTATATGTGCCGGATGTGGCGAACTCTACCTTGGTCAAACAGGGGATGTATTGATCCGTGTACACATACAACAGATTAGGGATGAATCTGTACGAATGTTACCTGTGAGTGATCACATCGCAAAGTGTGCATAAATTTAAAGAAAAGACAAAATTCGAAGTATTACCGTTTTTTACATTCAAAACGGACAATGTTTCTTTGAGAATATTATATGAAGAACACTTCATAAAAATATTTAAACCCAAATTGAAATAAATAAAAGTTAACCAAAACAACAAGGTAAATATATAATTGATTAGTGACATTGGTTGTGTGTAGGTCCAGGAAAGAAGTTTTCACCTCTTTGGACCCAACAAAACTCTTCTAAAATGTGTTCAAATTGTTGATCAAATTATTACTTTTCAGATGATAATGCAAGTGTTCTAGCAACAATTGATTCATTAAAAGTGCGACTGAAATCCTAGGACTTGAAATGCATTTAATTTGACAGGGTGTTGCATATGTATGCACCCCCTCTAAACTCATACATGTAGCATTGATAACATGTTATACATCATTTTGTTTCTTATGGAAAGTTATATATATAATCTTTTATTGACTCTCTGATGTCATTACAATGACATATTAGTCACTAAAAAAATTAAAAACTACAATATACAAAATTGACCTAAAGACTAGACTTAATACTGAATTCAAAAATAAAGTTATTGTAAAATACAATTCTTATTACAACATCATAAAATGTAAAATGCAATAATACAATATAATTGTAAAATACAGAAATTTAGATATCAGTGTGATGTATCAATGACACATTAATCCAATGTTTTGAGTGAATGATAGATGAACTATGCTAAATGTAAAATAACATAAGACTTTTTATGTCATTAACATCATACCTTGATGTAGAAAAATATAATTTGTATTTTGGAAGTACCAAAGAGAAGTCATTGTGAAAATGAGAAAGTCCTCGGGAGAAAAAAGAAAACATGCGCATTTATAGAGTTATGCTTCATTTAAAAATCTTTAAAAATTTGGGGTAGTTCAAATCATTTGGGGAAATCATAGATTTCAAATTGAACACGAAGAAGTCAATATTGAGCAAGTTATGGCTGTTTTAAATTCAAATATAGCCTAAGCGTTATTCCGAACCGATCCAGCTTTTGCGTCCAAACAGTAGTTACAGAAACGAGAGTTCTGACGCACCTTTAACATTGAGTCCTATGGGGAGGGACACGATTTTTCATAGTACCCTCCCTAACATGGGCTCCAATGGGGAGGGACATCTGTGAGCCTCCCTGAGCTCGGGAGGCACATACGGGGACCCCACCCCTCCCCCCCTCGGCGTGGTGGCGTGTACATATTTCGGGAATCTCGGGCCCTAAGGTAACGGACGCCCTACCCCACGTTTGTACGTTTACTGTAAGGATACTATTCGAATTCCCGCCAAAAACAATAAATCGATAAACCAGTACGCGTCGTAAATGTCACTGCCTTATTTATAAAGTGCGGCCCAGGCGGATTATCGATTACCTATCAACCAGGCGTTTCGTACTCGCGAGGTCTTATCGTTTTAAGGTCATCCAGCTGTCAGTTTACGAAACAAATTACTCTGGACTGTACTTTAAAGTGCGGACCTAGCTCGATTATCGATTATCAATCAACCATCCATCAACTTTAATTAGTGTAACGTCCTTCATCGATTTAAGATCATACCGTTTAATGGATGTTACATTTGGTTGGGATAAATATTTATTTGCTAATTCGTCAACACACTTCTTTTCAAAATACATCAACTATAATACATATTTACATTATAACATTCAAAATTCTTCATTGAATCATACACAAATTACAAAGGTATTAAATCGGAATCTTTAACCCACGAATCAAACTTTTTTGGCCAATATTGCCAACGCACTAAATGTTCCCGTTGCCCTCGTCTAGTTCGTGTTTTCAAGATTTTTTCTACTTTCCAAATATCATCTTCGTTCGCTTGTACTCTTTGAAGCTCCGATTGGTAAAAAGTACCCTTAATGTCTTCATTTTGAAAATCATTTAAACGATATAATGGGAGGCCCTGCCTAATAAAACGTTTCGTTACTTTAAAAATTTCCCCTGTCCAATGTTGGTCGTATTCTCTACTAAAAACATGTCTCGACTGGGTAATTCTTACCAGAGCTCCAATGGGGAATTTAAAGATGTGATTAGATTTGGTTTTAACGATAGTTGATTTAGGATAATACATCCGCCACCAAATAACCAATTCATCGTCTTTAGATACATTTTTAGGAGCCATTTTTATACCCCTATGCCAAGTGGCGTTATAACTCTTCACAAAGTTTTGTAAATTGTCTATAAATCTATGGTTCTGTTTGTACGTGATATACCTCATTATTTTAGTCTTTAACGTCTTTATCAATCTTTCTGCATAGTTGGCCTTGGGGGTATTACCCGTAACAAAATGGCGGACTCCCCATCTATTCAACAATGTTTGTACAACCTTAGCGCGGAATTCTTGACCTTTGTCCGTCCTAGTGACATCTGGTTGTCGACCTTCTTTCAATATATCATCGAAAGCCTCCGCCACTGCCTTTCCAGTTTTGGAGTGTAGCGGTCTAACCCAGGCAAAGCGAGACATAATGTCAATCGCAACCAGGATATACTTTATCCCGTCATTCTGCGATGATATATTAGAGACATCCATAAGATCTGCATCCCATTGTTCGTCAATATGCGAGACATATACTTTGTTACGAGCGAATCGTTTCTTATAAGGTCTCTGTAGGCCATAAGCTTCTTGATTGTCCAGCCATTTCTTTATCTGATAACGGGACAGCTGGTATTTCCCATCATTTAGTACAGCTCTATAGAGTTTGTCTGGTCCAGCAAAGGCTCCAGAATTTCGACTGTCAAAGTATAATTTCTTTAAATAGTCTTGATATGCCATCTTACACTGTCGGAATCTGACTCCTTAATGACGATCTCTCTTTAAATTGCTAATATTTATCACTCAGTGCTTGATTCAACAGCCTCGTTTTCGGATTCACTCTGTTCTTCCTCGGAGCTACTTTCCTGGTCTGTATCCTCTATAAAGACCTCATCAAACTTGTGTTTGTTTTTTAAAAGTGTCTTCCTAATGGCTAAGTTCACAGAGACACCCCTCCTCATCATATTATTTATTGAATCAATTATATTTCTGTGTAACGCATTGTCTTTTACATCAACCGTTAGCTTGACGAATTGTTTATATCCTTTTATAAATTCTTCCTTATTCTTTGACAATAGTTTATTATCTGCCTTTTCTACAGCCTCTGTCTTATCCATCCCTCTATCCATATACTCATCCACTTTACGTCGGTGGTCTTCCTCATTCTGTCTTATAGACCACTTCTTTAAGAATGCAAATGTTTCATTTGCTTTCAAATCACCATCATCGTCATCAACGTCATTGTCTTTGTCTTGAGGAATCTTCTCCTCAATATTTTGGGTAGATTGGGTCCTCATCCTCTTGGGTAGTGGTCCCTGATCTTGACACCACTTTTTTATATGCCTCTGTAAGTCGTGAATGCTATCAAATACTAAACCACAGTCATCACAGGATACCATGCTGTCTTCTCGAAATTCACGTTCCATGTAAGGGTAGTTCTTAACATCACTACTATTTATAAATGTTGTCGTCGGATAGTCAACTTCTGAAATACCCTGTCTTTCAAGTAAGTGTTTTGAATCATTCATTGGTTCCTTGAAGTTGCGGGAATCGTGATGACTTTCAAATTCAACTTCACTTTTAGTAAAGGCATTTGGTTTCAATCTGCTGTGCTCCGAAGTTTCTTGCTTCAGATCAAGAAGCAGGTAACCATAGGGTCGACTAGTTGCGTTGGTATATGCTCTGACCAACTTGTTTCCATTTCCGGGGTACATCTGCCTCGATAAGAATGCCACCTGTTGGCGATCTCTCGGGTTATTAAACAGTATCATATAGTGAGAGTTTAAGCTCATCGATCTATTCATTTTTCCTTGATGATACATATTCTGGAGTAGGCATATCACAGACAGATTTCGATGGTGACTGCCTTTGCTATAGAGATCACATATCCGTTGATCATTTGTTGCCTCATTCATAAGATCATCGAGAAGTATCAAAGTAGGAACTGAAGTGTCAAGGTATCTTGAATCATCAATATCCTCTGGTATTCCCTTCACAAATTCCAAATGTGGGTATTTTCTTAGCTCTTCGTAGGCAGGCTGCCATTGACCATAACACCAGATGATTCTTCTAGGAATTGGGGATATATACCGTTCAACATTTTTGATCAAGTGCTTCATAAGCCAGGTCTTCCCCGACGATGTTGGTCCGGCTGAAAATACAACAAAAAAATTTTTTTTTTAATAAATTGACATGCTCTCTTTCTATATTTAGAAACCTATCAGACTTTTAATTTCAACATGTCCATGCCTATACCTGCTATCATAGTAAACGGATGTTTCAGCATAACATCAGACTGATGCATTTTTTCTCCATGAAACTTATTCATATGCCTTGATAGGTTATCACCTCTCGTAAAATTCACACTACACTCAGAACAATTGAAAGACATGTTGTCTGTTCAAGATCTATCAGTAAAATGACTCAAAACATGGACAACTTAAAATATATAAGAATATTCTAATGTGCAGTATTGTGATTGGTTCAAAATGTGTCAATTAAGATCAATTGTAAACATAAACAGGCATTTATGACATTATAAACTATTGAATATTAAAGTAAAGGGAGGGGAGGAGGTTTGGAAGATGGAGAAGAGACAGGAGGAGGTTGGGTGGAAGTAGGAGGAGGTATGAGGTAAGGAGGAGGTAGGGAGGAGGTGGGAGGAGGTAAGGAAGAGGTTTGAGGAGGTAAGGAGGAGGTAATGATGAGGTAGGGAGGAGGTGGGAGGAGGTAAGGAGGAAGCGGGAGGAGGTAGAGAGGAGGTGGGAGAAGGTAAGGAAGAGGTGGGAAGAGGTAAGGAGGATATAGGGAGGAGGTAATGATGAGGTAGGGAGGAGGCGGGGGGAGGTAAGGAGGAGGTAAGGAGGAAGTGGGAGGAGGTAGGGAAAAGATGGCTAACTTCCGTTTTAAAACCTACCCAGGCCGACTAAAAGATGCCTCACTTCCGCTATGATGTCACCCTCTTGCCCAGACAGATGCAAAATGGCTGACTTCCTGCTAGAAAGCTTCAAAATGGCCGACTTCCGGTTAAATGGCTGACTTCCGGGCTGACTTCCGGTCAAAATGGCTGACTTCCTGTCAAAATGGCTAACTTCCGGAACGTATAGTCGTGGGGTAGGGCGTCCGTTACTCTTAGGGCCCGAGATTCCCGAAATATGTACACGCCACCACGCCGAGGGGGAGGGGTGGGGTCCCCGTATGTGCCTCCCGAGCTCAGGGAGGCTCACAGATGTCCCTCCCCATTGGAGCCCATGTTAGGGAGGGTACTATGAAAAATCGTGTCCCTCCCCATAGGACTCAATGTTAAAGGTGCGTCAGAACTCTCGTTTCTGTAACTACTCCAAACCGATCCATTTTCGTTAGCTGCGTATACTAAGGTTGCTTAACGCGGCCTATCACACGGACGAATGAATTAAGTCACAGTTCTTATATAAGTTAAGAACGATAAAAAGGCACGATGATTGTAAACTTGTAAATTATTGGATCCACACGTAAACCCGATGTCTTGATTTCGCCGTGAGTATAATCATACGGTCACATTAGAACAGGCACCGTACGGCGCCCACAAACAGCTAAATCTGAACGATACCGCATGGGTATCGCAAGGCTATCTCCTGATGACCGTACGGCATCCGTCAGAACATTGGTCGATCTACAGGACACCAAGGAGCATATACATGTATACATAAAAAGTAACAGCGCATTTTAAATCACGTTTCTCATTCAGGATTTAAAGTTGTTCTTTCAGTTTCAAAAATCATTCTGCATTGACTATAGACATGTCTTTGTATGAGCTGTACATATACACATTTTATAACAATGATATTGAACTTGATATTAGTTTATTGAAAATAATCATACCAGAAAAACAGCAACTCCACGGATTAGCAAATCCCAACGAACAAAATGTATTTTAATTATTAGTGGCCATCTTGAATTTTCTTCTTGAGCAGAGCTTGTTTGTCCCTAGGCATCAACATATAAAATGCAAATCATATCCGTCAATTAGCATCTGAGTTATCAAAGATTACATTCCTTTTTCGAACAGAGCTAATGTGTCCCTAGGCATCATTTACCTGATCGTCATTAAGTGACTGGATAAAAGCAAACAAACTTTCACTTAATATTGGCAAAACCAATGCTATTCTATTTGGACCCAAAAAAAATCAAACAAATCTGAATCTTAAAATACGCAATGAGAACATAAATTTCCGGGAAAAAATTGACTTTCTTGGAATTATTATTGATAAAAACTTGAAATTTAAAGAGCACATAAAATCTGTTGAAACAAAGATTTCTCGCGTCATTGGTTCTCTTTATCACATTAAACATCTACTTCAAATAGACAGTTTCAAAACAATTTACTACTCATTGATACACTCTCAATTAAATTATTGCAACATAATCTGGGGTAACACATTTAAATCATTTTATGATCGTCTACATAAACTGCAGAAACAATTCTTAAGGCTAGCTTTAAATAAGGATAGACTTTCTCACTCCGTTCCCCTATTTAAAGATCTTAGAATATTAAATATTTTTGATGTCAACAGATATTGTACTGGTCAGTTCATGTACAAAATCTTTAATAAGCACCCCAGTCTTCCAAAAAATCTATTTCAAGACTTGTTTGATATCAACATTAATATTCATCATCATTACACAAGACAATTGCATTATTTTCATATCCCTAAATGCTCTAAACTTTCCCTTCGCTATCTGGGTCCTAATCTTTGGAATGCTCTACCACATGATATTAAAAAATGCTCCACTCTAAATATTTTCAAATCTTCATATAAAAAACTACTCATCTATCGATAATGTATAATACCAATATCATACTATACTGTTGATTTTATACTGGTACCCGATTTTTGTAACATTTTTGCATTGTACATCCTTAGATTAATTGTTAATACCATTTTTATATACCTACATGTAACATAATATAAGTGTTTTCTTTTATATGTAGTCTAGTTGTCATTTTAATGATTTCTGTTAAACCGCAACATATACCCACTAGGGTGTCTAGCGGCTTGTTTTTATAGTGTATATTATATAAGAATTATGAAATAAATAATTGAATTGAAATTGAATTGAATCATCATATAAAATTTGAACAAAATCCATTTACTGCTATTTGAGTTATCAAAGATTACATTTTTTTACGAAAAATAGTGGCCATTTAAAATTCACCTGCCATCTTGAAAATTCTTTGTCAAACAGAGGTACTGTGTCTCTAGACATCATCATGCAAAATTTGATCCAAATCCGTGCACTAGTATTTGATTTATCAAAAATTTAATTTTTTTTCGAAAAATGGCAGCCATTTTTGAATTGAGCAGCCGTTCTAAAAATCTCTTCTTCGGCGTAGCTCTTTCATTCCTGGGCATCAGCATATAAAAAGACCATGTGCAGTATGGTAAGTGATTTTAGACAGTCATATCTTTCACCATGAGTACTTTGTGGCCATACATACAGTGGCTTTTATTGAAACAGTATGTTTTCTTTCAAGTGAAGTCCCCATGATAGTAAAATATCAAACCAACTCTTTGAAAAATTATGGATAAGGGCCCCACCTTGGCACTTTTTGAAAAATGTTAGGCTTATCATTTTCTAAAATGAGGATCTTGTTTTTCTCAATTTAAACATAACGAAAGTCTCATCTACGCTATATTAACAATTTCTGAAAAGGGAATGGGTATTGAAATGAGTTATTTTCCCATAGGGAATACTCGTGCTATCCATTGTTTTCAACCATAATTTTGGTCATCGAAAATTGATATCTTCAAAACTAGACTTTCAATACCATTCTATTTTTGAACATGTCTTAGACTCCTTGTTGATTAATGTTTTCATGCAATAAAAATCAGAAAAAGAAGATCCCCTTTTTTTAGTAAATAGGTTCAATATTTTGGAAAAATGTTGACTTGGGGTCCCTATTCATAATTTTTCAAATTGTTTGATTTATATTTTTATCATCATGGGTACTTCACTTGAAAGAAAACATATTGTTTTAATAAAAACCACTGTATTTATGCACAGAAAAGTACTCATGGTGAAAGATATGACCGTCTAAAATCACTTGCCATACTGCACCAAATCCGTCAACTAGTATTTGAGTTATAACGATTAAGTTTTTTCTGAAAATGGCGGCCATTTTGAAATTTAGCCGCCATCTTGAGAATTCTTTTTTGGACAAATCTACTTTTTCCCTAGGCACCATCATATAAAATTTGAACCAAATCCGATCACTGGTATTTGAGTTATCAAAGATTATGTTTTTTATGAAAAATGGCAGCCATTTTTATATTTAGCAGCCATTTTGAACATCTTTCCTTCAGGGTAGCTCCTTTGTCCCTAGGCATCAGCATATAAAACTTGAACCAAATCCGTTAACTAATATTTGAGTTATCAAAGATTATATTTTTTACAAAAAATGGCTGACATTTTGCTATTTCGCAGCCATTCTAAAAATCTATTCTTCAGCGTAGCTCCTTTATCCCTAGGCATCAACTTATACAATTTGAACCAAATCCGTCCACTAGTATTTGAATTATCAAAGATTACGTTTTTAATGAAAAATGGCGGCCATTTTGAAATTCAGCTGCCTCATGAAAATTCTTTCTCGAACAAATCTACTTTTCCCAAGGCATCATCACATAAAATACTTGAATTATCAAAGATTACGTTTTTTACGAAAAATGGCTGCCATTTTGATATTTAGCAATTAAGCAGCCATTTTGAAAATCTCTTCTTTAGGATAGCTCATTTGTTCCTAGGCAGAAACATAAAAAATTGAACCAAATCCGTCCACTAGTATTTGAGTTATCAAAGATTACATTTTTTATGAAACATAGCTGCCATTTTGAAATTCAGCCGCCATCTTGAAAATCCTTTCTTGAACAAATCTACTTTGTTCATAGGCATCATGTAAATAAAATTTGAGCCAAATCCGTTCACTGGTATTTGAGTTATAAAAGATTACGTTTTTGCGAAAAATGGCTGCTATTTTGATATTCAGCAACCATTTTGGAAATCTCTTCTTCAGGATAGCTCCTTTGTCCCTCGGCATCAGCATATAAAATTTGAATATAATCCGTCAATTTGTATTTGAGTTATCAAAAATTTGAACCAACTCTGTTGACTGGTATTTTAGTTATCAAACTTACGTTTTTTTATGAAAAATGGCGGCCATTTTGAAATTCAACCGCCATCTTGAAACCAATCTATTTTGTCCCTAGGCATCATCATATAAAATTTGAACCAAATCCGTTCACTGGTATTTGAGTTATCAAAGATTGCGTTTTTTACGAAAAATGGCCACCATTTTAATATCTTCTCCAGCATCTCCATTTGTCACTAAGCATCAGCATATAAAATTTGAAACAAAAATCCTCCACTAGTATTTGGATAATCAAAGATTACATTTTTACGAAAAATAGCGGCCATTTTGAATAAGTGGCCATATTGAAAATTCCTTCTCGAGTAGAAGTTTCACCCCCATAAGCAAAAGCCCATAAATTTTGAATCAAATCCGTCAACTGGTATTTGAGTTATCGCCCGGACGGAATGACGGACGAACGGACAGACGTCTTGTTTATATGCTGTTCATGTCATCTTCATTCAGTCCAGCTTGAACATTTATTTCAAGTTGCTGCTATTTTCTTCATACTTCTTCTGATTTTATTTGTCTTTTTTCACTTTTTGTCTTCTTAGTTTCTTCTATGTTTCTGTTGTTGTTATTTTCTTGTCCTCTTTAGTTTCTTCTTTCTTGGTCTTCTCCCTATTACTTTCCTCTTAGGTCTTTTTTGGTGTCGAGTCTGCAGACTTGTGACTACACGTCGGTGGGTTAAAGCTTTTTCTACCGGTAACACTCCCCTTCCCCTTTGTCTTTATCGATGTTTGTTTTTGTTGCTGTTTTCCTTCTATAGTTTACAATTTTATATGCTGAGTGTTCCACTCCCATTTTAGATTCCATCGGGTCCAGGGGCGCAGGGGGGGGGGGGGGGTCGGGGGATTCGAGAGAAGCGCCCCTCCCCTGGCCAAAAATACTGAGCACTTTTTGAGGTCAAAAAATGAGTGAACCCCCTTGGCAAATCCTGGCTACGAGCCTGGAGTCATTCATATATCTGTCAGTGGTATGTAAAAGTTGTATTTAACTTGTTTTGAAAGCGATTTGTATCTATATGCCATCTATTTATAATTATTGTTCATGTTGTTTATGTGCTTTTGATATTTGAGCGAAGGAATATTAGCTCACGAATGATATCTTTATGCGTCGTGTAAATGGAACAGGCGGTATGAGTAGATGCTGAGTTAATTGTTGTTGCACGAATTTTTGGAACTGGAAACGAAGACGGTCTTCGTTTCAATATGGTCGGACTTCCGGAATCTGAATTTGATAAGAATATTTGTAATCCCGATTCAATCGCTTTTATCCTCTAAATTTTAACTTAATATTTGGCACGTATTTAGTACGTAGATTCAGGTTTCGAAATATATATCAGATACTAGTATACAAAACTGATTGGATATTTATCTATATCGCTTGTAAAATGAAGACACTTGCTCAAAGAAAAGAAGCCGTACATAGCTTTCTGGAGCATGAAAGGAAGACATCGTATTTATATGGGTATACAGTTTGTTGCTTTTTACAAAACATGGAAGATGGCGCTACATAATTGACAACGTTTTTACACTTGTTCATTTTCATGATTCGAAAAGGCTATATTTAGCAGTAATGTCCATATCATTGAATATATGCCTGAGGTCTGTCATCAATATAGGCCGAGCTTGCGAGGACTATATTACGACAGACCGAAGGCATATAAGATTGTCATGGTAAAAAAATTTGGCGTCCAGCTCCATAGTATAAGGCTATATACATACTTTGATGACACTATTGTTGATTAATGACGTTTCACCAGCGTAAATTTAGTGTTCTAACACATACAATTTGACAAATCTCCTTAGTATATATTTTCAGTGTTGAATTTTCACTTTCCTACGCACCTGGTTGTATTGACAGATCTTTATGGTAGTATGATTGACAAACAGTACTTTGTACTGATTCAATGTACCATTTCAGTTATCCCTTCTTGTATAAAATTCTAAAGATGAAGGCCATATCCTAAATTTGGCCAGAAATTATCGTCACTGTAAATTGTCCGCCGAATTCATTGAGTATTTCACTGAGTCCCAAAAGAGTTCAACTCTTAAAATATCTACTGTGCTTTCAAGTGCAAATTTAACTCCAAATACATATTACAACGTTGATATATATGTAGATAAACTAATTATCCCTGTTTCAAGTTCCAACAAAATTTGTTTCCGGAAGTCCGGCCATGTTGAAACGAGACATCATGTCTTCGCTTCCAGTTGATCCCAAGTGATGAATACATATTAGAGCGGCATGTAACTTCATTCTGAGCTTTGACACGTGGAGGTGTACTTAGTTTTTTATCTGACCGCAAACTGAAACTGGACGCTTATCATAGCGGGATTCTTTTACTTCATTCAAACGAGATCTGAAAGGGGAAAACAGAGATGCAGTCTACAAAAATGTCAAGAAATTCATTGCCGACAGTGACAGAACCTAACGATTACATAGACTTGAAGAACCGCGGAAATAGACACGAGCTCAATGTATAAGTTCCTAACACTTTAGCAGCTGAATATCTAAAGAGGAGTTGAAAAAGCCACAGATTTCGACAAGCAACAGCAGTTTCTAGAGGAGATCAAGCGCTGGGATACCGAAGGTATGTATGGTTTTATAACATAAACGTACATAAACAAATACGATAAAGTCGAGGTGTGCTTTCCGCTATTGATGCCATTCTAATAGAGTCACATGTTACAAATATGTAACACATATTGTCTAACTCTCATTTTTGCTCAAAGAGTACACTAATGTACCGAGAAAAGAGTGGAGTTCTATCAAATGTATCGAAAAATGAGAAAATTTAGTGACCTACTTTTTAAAGTACAAAATAAGAAGTTTTACAACCGAGATTTAAAATGGCGAGATGTCTCAAAAATATTAAAATATCATAAATCTAGATGTGTTATGATGGGCGTTAATTTTGACATCTTATACGCACTAGGTTGGTTGGTAGGAGCGCCGGGCATGCGCGGTGCGCCCGAGGCGACGCGAACGTTACCCACAGTGATCAATTGCTCTAATTGACCTTTCCAATAAATCCTGACCCCTATTTGTGAACCAAGGAAACTAGGGTATATTGGCTAGATTTATGATGTCATACTTTACAGGCAGCAATGTTTGTAAACAGAATTGAAAGAGGTTTTTTAGCAATATTTTAATCCTATTTCTGCACTGAAATTGTAAGAATGACATCTTAACCAATAGATGGCATGATTTACTGGATTGGTCTATTTAATATGCAATAATATATGCTCCTTATTATTTCCCGCCATTTCTTACATAAACCAATCAGATTGTAGATTGGAGAACGACATAATGGAGGAACACTTGGTAGGAATTTATCCCAAATTTTGTAATATTTATCATTGATATAATAATCCTAACGATTGATGACATTCATGTTCATAAAGTAGATAATATAAGCTTCATCAACAGTTCATTTTACTGTTTTACTGCGTCAGTAGAACCCCAAAATAAGAAATCAGGAGACCATTGTGCAATAATATGTGGAAAAGTATATTCATATTGTACATGAATGACATTTGCATATTTCAGACTATTTAGTTTTTTTGTGCAATAAGCCTGTACCTTCTTGTCATTTCAGCCATGTTATAGTAAAATTTTAAATGTTTGTGAGTACTTTGAATTTAAAAAATAAGCAATCAAATGACCAAATTGAAACAGTTTATGTAAAAATAGAAACATTTATATTTATCCTAACTTTTGTATATTTTAGTTTGTTTTGTAGTTTAGCTATCATATCTGTGTCCTCTTTTATTTTGATACTTCTCTGCCATGTTATTTTCGAAAAAATAACATGGCTGAAACTCTCTAAATTACAAAAGGCCACAGCTTTGCTGCACATTATACATTACTATCTGAAATATGCAAAAGTCAGGATAAATATAAATGCTTCTATTTTTACATAAACTGTTTCAATTTGGTCTTTTGATTGCTTATTTTTTTAAATTCAAAGTACTCACAAACATTTAAAATTCTACTATAAGGTGCAGTGGTACTTAACAAGATATGACAAAACAGGAAGTGACACAAATGCGGCATTTTTGACATTTTTGAACAAAGATAACGGAGTTCTGTTTTGACCTCCAGTCAAATCAAGTAGTTCCACATATCATTTACAGGACAAGGATCACAATGTACATGGTCAGAATGACCCTTAACATGACCGGAAAATAGTTAAAAGTAGGAGATTAGGAAAGGTCACTGGAATTTTTCTGAAAAGGTGCCCATTATATAACTCTAATTAATACAATCTTTGAAAATGTGATATCATTCGTAAAAAAAGAAAAAAAAGAAAAAAACTGAATTGAAAGGCGATCTATTTTCCTTTTTATCAGTTAGAGCAATATATTGGGTACATTTTCTGAAAAATTCAAAAGATTCTGTCCAGTGACCTTTCCTGACAGGCTACTTTTAGCTTTTATTCAGTCACATTTTCAGCGGACTGAAAAAGTTATTGTAAATGATATGTGGAACTATTTGAATTGACTGGAGGTCAAAACAGAACTCTGTTATCTTTGTTCAAAAAATGTCAAAAATGCCACATTTTTCCACTTCCTGTTTTGTCATTTCCTGTTAAGGTGCTATGGAAGTTAACAGGAAATGACAAAACAAAATGACAAAACCATGCTTGATTTTGAATTTTTTTAACCAAGATAACAGAGTTCTGTTTGGACCTCCAGTCAGTTTAACTAGTTCCACATATCATTTACATGACCGGGAACACAATGGAAACGGTCAGAACATGAAATAACATTTTCAGCCCTCTGAAAATGTGACTGAAAAATAGCTTAAAGTAGGTGCTCAGGAAATGTCAATGAACTGAATCTTTTGATTTTTCAGAAAATGTGTCCAATGTATTGCTTATGATACAATCTTTGAAATTTTGAAAAAAAAATTTGAAACAATAATGGCTGTAGTAAAAAGGAAAATAGATCGATTTTCAATTGATCAGTTTTTTCATTTTTTCTTTTCCTAAGAATGATATCAATTTTTTTTATTGTATTATTTAGAGCAATATACAATATATACAATATCTCGTATACAAATTATTGCCTAAGAATCCCAACTTTTGATCTCCCTGTTATGGAAATGTCTTGATCATCGAAACCATCTTAAAAAATTGAAAAATTAAATCATTGCTAACCTTTCCTCTTTTGTATGAACTTTCAGATGCTCTCCTCTTCCTCTAAAGATGTTTCTGTCCTTTCTGTGAGGTTTTAGATGGTACAGTGTAACTACAATATGCACCATCTTCCTGTAGCGCCTGTATACGTATCTGCATATGATGTTGTTATTCTGGTGATATCTGTTTTACTGAAGAAGCATTATCTAGTGTGGAAGACACATCTCTAGGATAGAGGTTCAAGTAAGTACAGTATTTTTATTTCCTAATGTAAAATATTTTTTCCAGATTTACCTTAAGCTTGGAGGTAATCAGCCTACTAGCACCTAAGCAACACACTGGAAACCACACACTGCAAGACAAGTCACCCATTGAAAAGCCAGGTTCCCAGTTGAAGATGATCTGTCTGGTGGAAGATGACAACCTTGAAGATGATCAAACTGCTAGAAGATGATCCAACCACAGGAAGATAATTCTATTCAACCCATTGGAAGATGAGCAACTCACTGGAAGATGAGCAACTCACTGGAAGATGAGCAACTCACCGGGAGAGGAGCAACTCACTGGAAGAAGAGCAACCCACTGGAAGATGAACAACCCACTGGAAGAGGATCCACCTGCTAGAAAATTAGCAACCTGCTGGAAGATGATCCACCCGCTTGAAGATGATCCACCCCCTGGAAGATAAGCCACCCCCTGGAAGATAAGCCACCAGCAGGAAGATAACTCACCCGCTGGAAGATGAGCAACTCACTGGAAGATGAGCAACTCACTGGAAGATGATTAACTCACTGGAAGATGAGCAACACACTGGAAGATGAACAACCCACTGGAAGATGAACAACCCACTGGAAGATGAACAACCACCTGCTGGCATCCCTTTGACCTGTATTTATTACAGTCTGAGAAGATCTTTCCTGACGAAAAGCCCACATTATGAAACACCTTGTACGTTTACCTATAAGTATACGTTATAAGTTATAAGCCGAGGATGTCATTCTTGTTATTCTTCTTAATCTCTCTAGACAGCATACGACATGAGCGAAGGGATGGTCACCCATTGTTTGATCCTTTGTTAAGGTGTGTTGGCCTGAAAGCTTCCTAACAGATTCTATGTTCTGAAATGAAAGAATAATGGAATCCACCTGGTTTATATCAAAATGGAAGAGACGTGTGCCATATTTGGAAAATATTGTCTTCATATTTGTTTTTGTAAACTCATTTTCACCCGAGACTTAACATACCTTAGTGTGTTAATCTCAGTTTTCGACTTCCATTCTCTTTTTTGGTGCGAGTTGGTAGATGCTCTTAACTTTCATCAATTTTTCAATTTAACTTGTTTTTTTCTTGTTTTGAGGTCAGTGTAAATGCGACCATGTTTTGGTCCAAAAAGCAATCAACCGTCTAGGTATTTATGATCTAGACTCTGATTGACAAAGGTGACTTGTTCAGATTTTTAAGGTTATTTTTTGCAATAAATGATAATCCCTTGCATGCTTTGGAGTTAAGGTAGTCAATTAAATCATTTTCTCAATGTAGGTGTTGTGAAGAAGATAAAAGACTACTAATGTTCTGGACTACAACTACTACGGTTTCATGCAGAAGTTACTCATAAATGAATTTTCTCCTTGCACAGAATCACACGTCCACCAGAAGAATGACCTTGGTAGCAGCCACACAGGGAACAGCTGGAAGCAATATTTTATTACTTAGTTAAGATATATTACTACCTTACTCCATCCCTCCCATTCTGTTCGATTTTAATTTTGGGCAATTTATGTAAATTGTTATATTAAGTTTAACAAGTATTACAGCATATTTTTTGTATTTCCAGCAAAGCAGGTTCTTGGGTGCAACACAGGGAACAATGGTTCTGTTTGCATGTGTTTGGTAATTTTCATTCTGAGACTTATACCAACAAAATATTTCTAGTTCTATCAATTTGGTCTTGATCATTTGAATATTATAATGCTAGCTTTTAAAGCAACAATTTGACCATTAATTCAGTAATGCTATGATTTTTGTTTATAGTTTTTAATCAACTGTACTTACTGGGCAATGATTTGACTTTTATGTCACTACAGAGTGTTGACATATTGTTATATTCTCAAACTGGTGAGTGGACGAAACTTCTTGATGGCAGTAATCAGTTAGTGTTCGGCTTACTGGAACTAAATGCATCTTTAACACATGGCCAGTGGTGACATTTTGCATGTTCATGCATTCTCTTAAAAGTAATATGTAAATGTACTCATATCTGAAAATGGCCATTTCAGTGAGATGGGTATATTTACTCATTTCTTTTAAGGAAAAAAGTCAAATCATTGCCGACTTTTTTCCTTTTTTTAGTACTTTCAGGTCATAACAATTTCTACCCTGGTTGTGATGTTTTGGAGTGGATCAATGATTTGGGTCAGCTGTTTGCAGTGTTTGTATCTACAAAGCATGTTGCTATTGCTTGTACTAATAGGTGTCTGCAACTAAAGAAACAACAGGAACGTTACACCCACGTGGACGAGGGTAGCTATAGTGTAGAGCAAATGTGGAGATAATGTGTATGTTGGCTTTACATATCAAAAGATAAATAAAACTATTCATTATATTGGTCTTGGGGGTGGGGGCAATTCAATATTCAAAAACATAATTTTAATTCATGTTCTACAGAGATACTTCTGTTCAGGCAGTTAGTTGATTTGATGATGTAAATCTTGAGCCGGGAGGGGTACAAGGCCAAGAGATATTTACTAGGATCAATAAAAGGAATGCCTTGCATTCCCTCCTCCGCCTGTAAAGTTGCTCGCTCATTTTGACATTGTAACTACAAATCAAAAATTAAATCATTGCTGACTTCATATTTTACAGGTACTTACAGATGCACTTCTCTTACCCTGGAGGTAGAAACGTCTACCCTTTCTGAGATGGTTCAAAGCGTAACTACAATAAGGAGCTTGTGTCTTTAGCACCTGTACCTACATAAAATGTTGTTATTCTGGTGATGTCATTGTGCGACTGCAGTAGCTTTGTTCAAGATGAGAAAAGTCTCTAGGATCCTGCTCAAGTAAGTACAGAAGTTTTATTTCCAAATTTAGAGTATTTCAGATTTGCCTTTAGCATGGGGGTGATCAGCCCACTAGAATCTAAGCCACAAACTGGAAGCCAAGTAACCAACTGGAACAGAAAATGCCGTCTGGAAGATTATCCATCCTCTGGAAGAGGAACCACCCTCAAAAAGATAAAAAATCATTTGAAGACCAGCCATCCACTGGAAGATGAGGCACCCACTAGAATATTAGCCAGCTCCTGGAATACGAGCATTCTACCAGATTACAAGCCATCTGCTGAAAGTCAAGCCACTCATCTGAAGACAAGCTACTCCCTGAAAGATGACCCATCAGCTGGAAGATGATCCACCTTGTGGAAGATGATCAACCTGCTAAAAGATGATCTCACTGGAGATTCGTATTCCCTCCTCCACCTGTTATTATAGTGTCTTGATCACTGAAACCTTGTTGAAAATTGAAACCACTGCTAAGCTTTTCCTATTTTGTATGTACTTTCAGATGCACTCCTCTTCCCCTGAAGATAAGCTTCTGTTTTTCCGAGGAGTTTATGAGAGTAACTACAATATACACCATCTGCCTGCAGCGTCTGTATCTTCATAGGATATTGTTATTCTGGTGATATCTGTGTGTTGCTGAAGAAGCACTGTCTGTGATGGAAGATATATCTCTAGGATGTGGGGTTCAAGTAAGTACAGTATTTTTATTTCCTAATGTACAATATTTCTTCCAGATTTACCTTTAGCTTGGAGGTGATCAGCCCACTAGCACCTGAGCCACACACTGGAAGCCACACAATGCAAGCCACACACTGCAAGCCACACACTGCAAGACAAGTCACCCATTGGAAAGCCAAGTTCCCAGTTGAAGATGTTCTATCTGGTGGAAGATGGCAACCTTGAAGATGATCAAACTTCTAGAAGATGATCCACCCGCTGGAAGATAATTCATCCGCTGGAAGATGAGCAACCCACTGGAAGATGAGCAACTATCTAGAAGATGAGCAACTCACTGGAAGATGAGCAACTCCCTGGAAGATGAGCAACCCACTGGAAGATGAGCAACCCACTGGAAGATGAGCAACCCACTGGAAGATGAACAACCCAATGGAAGAGGAGCAACCCACTGGAAGATGAGCAACTCACTGGAAGATGAGCAACTCACTGGAAGAGAAGCAACTCATTGGAAGAGGAGCAACTCACTGGAAGAGGAGCAACTCACTGGAAGAGGAGCAACTCACTGGAAGAGGAGCAACTCACTGGAAGATGAGCAACTCGCTGGAAGAGGAGCAACTCGCTGGAAGAGGAGCAACTTGCTGGAAAAGGAGCAACTCGCTGGAAGATAAGCCACCCGCTGCAAGATAAGCCACCCGTTGGGCGCTGGAAGATGAACAATCCCATGGAAGAGGAGCCACCCACTGGAAGAGGAGCCATCCACTGGAAGATGAGTCACCTCCTTGAATCCACTACCTAAAGATGAGCTTCATCGCGATGATCCTGTCACCTAAGTTAAGTAAATTTGTTGAGTTATCCTATTAGTCATTCCATATGGGGTCATCTGCCAGCTAGACATGTTTTCCATCTATGGTTTTCTATGGTATTTAGGAGTGGCCGATTCTTCTGGATTAGTGGGACACCTTCCATTTTGATTGAACCAGTGGATTTTGTTGGCCAACCCATTATTCTGGAGTGAAGGAACCTGGAATCTGCTATGAGGCTGGATGGCTAAACATGTCTTAACACTGGATCAAGTGTTGGGAGGCCTTCCATTGTTCATGTTTTATGTTGTCCCGATTGATTTTGAGGAATATCTAAGAATGGCATTGTTGAGCATGGGTCATTCTGATCCATTGCATTGAGAGCTCTGGTTTACTCGGTCATACCGTTTGATGTTCCTCGTAGTACCTCCACTGTGATTCTGATGATCAGTGTCTATCAATCTCTGGATGCATGGGTTTCAGGTATCGATTCCTTGTAAGTCCCGACCAACAGTTTCCATGTTGGATTCTTATTGTTGAGCTTGGTTCTTTGTTTCGCCTATATTCTGATGGCTGGCGAAAACATTCTTTACTTGCGAGTGAAAATGATGGGTCTTGCACCCACCAGGAGGAGGTATTCTGAATTTTCTTTCTTCAATGCATTCTGTGGTGCCGGCATGCATTGGGTCGTTCTGGAGGGGTATTGTCGATCTCTGGTGAAGGTCCACTCATTTTTACTTGCTGGTATTGTAATGTTAGTAGTTGGCTATGACGGATATAGTGTGATCCAGAGATCTTGTGAGGACGCAGCAAGATTCCACTTGGATCTGTACGGAATGGCCTCGGGGTTGATACATGTTACCTTGCACTCTTTAGGTAGGTAGACATTGCTTATCAGTGTTACAGTAAAGATACATGTACTATTGGGAATTGATAGTGGTATGGTCTTGTATTTCATCTTTTTAATGTGATGTATCCTAATTATGCATGGCCGAGGATGTCATTCTTGTTATTCTTCTTAATCTCTCTAGACAGCATACGACATGAGCGAAGGGATGGTCACCCATTGTTTGATCCTTTGTTAAGGTGTGTTGGCCTGAAAGCTTCCTAACAGATTCTATGTTCTGAAATGAAAGAATAATGGAATCCACCTGGTTTATATCAAAATGGAAGAGACGTGTGCCATATTTGGAAAATATTGTCTTCATTTTTTTTTTTGTAAACTCATTTTCACCTGAGACTTAACATACCTTAGTATGTTAATCTCAGTTTTCGACTTCCATTCTCTTTTTTAGTGCGAGTTGGTAGATGATCTTAACTTTCATCAATTTTTCAATTTAACTTGTTTTTTTCTTGTTTTGAGGTCAGTGTAAATGCGACCATGTTTTGGTCCAAAAAGCAATCAACCGTCTAGGTATTTATGATCTAGACTCTGATTGACAAAGGTGACTTGTTCAGATTTTTAAGGTTATTTTTTGCAATAAATGATAATCCCTTGCATGCTTTGGAGTTAAGGTAGTCAATTAAATCATTTTCTCAATGTAGGTGTTGTGAAGAAGATAAAAGACTACTAATGTTCTGGACTACAACTACTACTGTTTCATGCAGAAGTTACTCATAAATGAATTTTCTCCTTGCACAGAATCACACGTCCACCAGAAGAATGACCTTGGTAGCAGCCACACAGGGAACAGCTGGAAGCAATATTTTATTACTTAGTTAAGATATATTACTACCTTACTCCATCCCTCCCATTCTGTTCGATTTTAATTTTGGGCAATTTATGTAAATTGTTATATTAAGTTTAACAAGTATTACAGCATATTTTTTGTATTTCCAGCAAAGCAGGTTCTTGGGTGCAACACAGGGAACAATGGTTCTGTTTGCATGTGTTTGGTAATTTTCATTCTGAGACTTATACCAACAAAATATTTCTAGTTCTATCAATTTGGTCTTGATCATTTGAATATTATAATGCTAGCTTTTAAAGCAACAATTTGACCATTAATTCAGTAATGCTATGATTTTTGTTTATAGTTTTTATTAATCAACTGTACTTACTGGGCAATGATTTGACTTTTATGTCACTACAGAGTGTTGACATATTGTTATATTCTCAAACTGGTGAGTGGACGAAACTTCTTGATGGCAGTAATCAGTTAGTGTTCGGCTTACTGGAACTAAATGCATCTTTAACACATGGCCAGTGGTGACATTTTGCATGTTCATGCATTCTCTTAAAAGTAATATGTAAATGTACTCATATCTGAAAATGGCCATTTCAGTGAGATGGGTATATTTACTCATTTCTTTTAAGGAAAAAAGTCAAATCATTGCTGACTTTTTTCCCTTTTTTAGTACTTTCAGGTCATAACAATTTCTACCCTGGTTGTGATGTTTTGGAGTGGATCAATGATTTGGGTCAGCTGTTTGCAGTGTTTGTATCTACAAAGCATGTTGCTATTGCTTGTACTAATAGGTGTCTGCAACTAAAGAAACAACAGGAACGTTACACCCACGTGGACGAGGGTAGCTATAGTGTAGAGCAAATGTGGAGATAATGTGTATGTTGGCTTTACATATCAAAAGATAAATAAAACTATTCATTATATTGGTCTTGGGGGTGGGGGCAATTCAATATTCAAAAACATAATTTTAATTCATGTTCTACATAGATACTTCTGTTCAGGCAGTTAGTTGATTTGATGATGTAAATCTTGAGCCGGGAGGGGTACAAGGCCAAGAGATATTTACAAGGATCAATAAAAGGAATGCCTTGCATTCACTCCTCCGCCTGTAAAGTGGCTCGATCATTTTGGCATTGTAACTACAAATCAAAAATTAAATCATTGCTGACTTCATATTTTACAGGTACTTACAGATGCACTTCTCTTACCCTGGAGGTAGAAACGTCTACCCTTTCTGAGATGGTTCAAAGCGTAACTACAATAAGGAGCTTGTACAATTGTGTCTTTAGCACCTGTACCTACATAAAATGTTGTTATTCTGGTGATGTCATTGTGCGACTGCAGTAGCTTTGTTCAAGATGAGAAAAGTCTCTAGGATCCTGCTCAAGTAAGTACAGAAGTTTTATTTCCAAATTTAGAGTATTTCAGATTTGCCTTTAGCATGGGGGTGATCAGCCCACTAGAATCTAAGCCACAAACTGGAAGCCAAGTAACCAACTGGAACAGAAAATGCCGTCTGGAAGATTATCCATCCTCTGGAAGAGGAACCACCCTCAAAAAGATAAAAAATCATTTGAAGACCAGCCATCCACTGGAAGATGAGGCACCCACTAGAATATTAGCCAGCTCCTGGAATACGAGCATTCTACCAGATTACAAGCCATCTGCTGAAAGTCAAGCCACTCATCTGAAGACAAGCTACTCCCTGAAAGATGACCCATCAGCTGGAAGATGATCCACCTGGTGGAAGATGATCAACCTGCTAAAAGATGATCTCACTGGAGATTCGTATTCCCTCCTCCACCTGTTATTATAGTGTCTTGATCACTGAAACCTTGTTGAAAATTGAAACCACTGCTAAGCTTTTCCTATTTTGTATGTACTTTCAGATGCACTCCTCTTCCCCTGAAGATAAGCTTCTGTTTTTCCGAGGAGTTTATGAGAGTAACTACAATATACACCATCTGCCTGCAGCGTCTGTATCTTCATAGGATATTGTTATTCTGGTGATATCTGTGTGTTGCTGAAGAAGCACTGTCTGTGATGGAAGATATATCTCTAGGATGTGGGGTTCAAGTAAGTACAGTATTTTTATTTCCTAATGTACAATATTTCTTCCAGATTTACCTTTAGCTTGGAGGTGATCAGCCCACTAGCACCTGAGCCACACACTGGAAGCCACACACTGCAAGCCACACACTGCAAGCCACACACTGCAAGACAAGTCACCCATTGGAAAGCCAAGTTCCCAGTTGAAGATGTTCTATCTGGTGGAAGATGGCAACCTTGAAGATGATCAAACTTCTAGAAGATGATCCAACCGCTGGAAGATAATTCATCCGCTGGAAGATGAGCAACCCACTGGAAGATGAGCAACTATCTAGAAGATGAGCAACTCACTGGAAGATGAGCAACTCCCTGGAAGATGAGCAACCCACTGGAAGATGAGCAACCCACTGGAAGATGAGCAACCCACTGGAAGATGAACAACCCAATGGGAGAGGAGCAACCCACTGGAAGATGAGCAACTCACTGGAAGATGAGCAACTCACTGGAAGAGAAGCAACTCATTGGAAGAGGAGCAACTCACTGGAAGAGGAGCAACTCACTGGAAGAGGAGCAACTCACTGGAAGAGGAGCAACTCACTGGAAGAGGAGCAACTCACTGGAAGATGAGCAACTCGCTGGAAGAGGAGCAACTCGCTGGAAGAGGAGCAACTTGCTGGAAAAGGAGCAACTCGCTGGAAGATAAGCCACCCGCTGCAAGATAAGCCACCCGTTGGGCGCTGGAAGATGAACAATCCCATGGAAGGGGAGCCACCCACTGGAAGAGGAGCCATCCACTGGAAGATGAGTCACCTCCTTGAATCCACTACCTAAAGATGAGCTTCATCGCGATGATCCTGTCACCTAAGTTAAGTAAATTTGTTGAGTTATCCTATTAGTCATTCCATATGGGGTCATCTGCCAGCTAGACATGTTTTCCATCTATGGTTTTCTATGGTATTTAGGAGCGGCCGATTCTTCTGGATTAGTGGGACACCTTCCATTTTGATTGAACCAGTGGATTTTGTTGGCCAACCCATTATTCTGGAGTGAAGGAACCTGGAATCTGCTATGAGGCTGGATTGCTAAACATGTCTTAACACTGGATCAAGTGTTGGGAGGCCTTCTATTGTTCATGTTTTATGTTGTCCCGATTGATTTTGAGGAATATCTAAGAATGGCATTGTTGAGCATGGGTCATTCTGATCCATTGCATTGAGAGCTCTGGTTTACTCGGTCATACCGTTTGATGTTCCTCGTAGTACCTCCACTGTGATTCTGATGATCAGTGTCTATCAATCTCTGGATGCATGGGTTTCAGGTATCGATTCCTTGTAAGTCCCGACCAACAGTTTCCATGTTGGATTCTTATTGTTGAGCTTGGTTCTTTGTTTCGCCTATATTCTGATGGCTGGCGAAAACATTCTTTACTTGCGAGTGAAAATGATGGGTCTTGCACCCACCAGGAGGAGGTATTCTGAATTTTCTTTCTTCAATGCATTCTGTGGTGCCGGCATGCATTGGGTCGTTCTGGAGGGGTATTGTCGATCTCTGGTGAAGGTCCACTCATTTTTACTTGCTGGTATTGTAATGTTAGTAGTTGGCTATGACGGATATAGTGTGATCCAGAGATCTTGTGAGGACGCAGCAAGATTCCACTTGGATCTGTACGGAATGGCCTCGGGGTTGATACATGTTACCTTGCACTCTTTAGGTAGGTAGACATTGCTTATCAGTGTTACAGTAAAGATACTATTGGGAATTGATAGTGGTATGGTCTTGTATTTCATCTTTTTAATGTGATGTATCCTAATTATGCATGGCCGAGGATGTCATTCTTGTTATTCTTCTTAATCTCTCTAGACAGCATACGACATGAGCGAAGGGATGGTCACCCATTGTTTGATCCTTTGTTAAGGTGTGTTGGCCTGAAAGCTTCCTAACAGATTCTATGTTCTGAAATGAAAGAATAATGGAATCCACCTGGTTTATATCAAAATGGAAGAGACGTGTGCCATATTTGGAAAATATTGTCTTCATATTTTTTTTTGTAAACTCATTTTCACCTGAGACTTAACATACCTTAGTATGTTAATCTCAGTTTTCGACTTCCATTCTCTTTTTTAGTGCGAGTTGGTAGATGATCTTAACTTTCATCAATTTTTTAAATTTAACTTGTTTTTTTCTTGTTTTGAGGTCAGTGTAAATGCGACCATGTTTTGGTCCAAAAAGCAATCAACCGTCTAGGTATTTATGATCTAGACTCTGATTGACAAAGGTGACTTGTTCAGATTTTTAAGGTTATTTTTTGCAATAAATGATAATCCCTTGCATGCTTTGGAGTTAAGGTAGTCAATTAAATCATTTTCTCAATGTAGGTGTTGTGAAGAAGATAAAAGACTACTAATGTTCTGGACTACAACTACTACTGTTTCATGCAGAAGTTACTCATAAATGAATTTTCTCCTTGCACAGAATCACACGTCCACCAGAAGAATGACCTTGGTAGCAGCCACACAGGGAACAGCTGGAAGCAATATTTTATTACTTAGTTAAGATATATTACTACCTTACTCCATCCCTCCCATTCTGTTCGATTTTAATTTTGGGCAATTTATGTAAATTGTTATATTAAGTTTAACAAGTATTACAGCATATTTTTTGTATTTCCAGCAAAGCAGGTTCTTGGGTGCAACACAGGGAACAATGGTTCTGTTTGCATGTGTTTGGTAATTTTCATTCTGAGACTTATACCAACAAAATATTTCTAGTTCTATCAATTTGGTCTTGATCATTTGAATATTATAATGCTAGCTTTTAAAGCAACAATTTGACCATTAATTCAGTAATGCTATGATTTTTGTTTATAGTTTTTAATCAACTGTACTTACTGGGCAATGATTTGACTTTTATGTCACTACAGAGTGTTGACATATTGTTATATTCTCAAACTGGTGAGTGGACGAAACTTCTTGATGGCAGTAATCAGTTAGTGTTCGGCTTACTGGAACTAAATGCATCTTTAACACATGGCCAGTGGTGACATTTTGCATGTTCATGCATTCTCTTAAAAGTAATATGTAAATGTACTCATATCTGAAAATGGCCATTTCAGTGAGATGGGTATATTAACTCATTTCTTTTAAGGAAAAAAGTCAAATCATTGCTGACTTTTTTCCTTTTTTTAGTACTTTCAGGTCATAACAATTTCTACCCTGGTTGTGATGTTTTGGAGTGGATCAATGATTTGGGTCAGCTGTTTGCAGTGTTTGTATCTACAAAGCATGTTGCTATTGCTTGTACTAATAGGTGTCTGCAACTAAAGAAACAACAGGAACGTTACACCCACGTGGACGAGGGTAGCTATAGTGTAGAGCAAATGTGGAGATAATGTGTATGTTGGCTTTACATATCAAAAGATAAATAAAACTATTCATTATATTGGTCTTGGGGGTGGGGGCAATTCAATATTCAAAAACATAATTTTAATTCATGTTCTACATAGATACTTCTGTTCAGGCAGTTAGTTGATTTGATGATGTAAATCTTGAGCCGGGAGGGGTACAAGGCCAAGAGATATTTACAAGGATCAATAAAAGGAATGCCTTGCATTCACTCCTCCGCCTGTAAAGTGGCTCGATCATTTTGGCATTGTAACTACAAATCAAAAATTAAATCATTGCTGACTTCATATTTTACAGGTACTTACAGATGCACTTCTCTTACCCTGGAGGTAGAAACGTCTACCCTTTCTGAGATGGTTCAAAGCGTAACTACAATAAGGAGCTTGTGTCTTTAGCACCTGTACCTACATAAAATGTTGTTATTCTGGTGATGTCATTGTGCGACTGCAGTAGCTTTGTTCAAGATGAGAAAAGTCTCTAGGATCCTGCTCAAGTAAGTACAGAAGTTTTATTTCCAAATTTAGAGTATTTCAGATTTGCCTTTAGCATGGGGGTGATCAGTCCACTAGAATCTAAGCCACAAACTGGAAGCCAAGTAACCAACTGGAACAGAAAATGCCGTCTGGAAGATTATCCATCCTCTGGAAGAGGAACCACCCTCAAAAAGATAAAAAAAATCATTTGAAGACCAGCCATCCACTGGAAGATGAGGCACCCACTAGAATATTAGCCAGCTCCTGCAATACGAGCATTCTACCAGATTACAAGCCATCTGCTGAAAGTCAAGCCACTCATCTGAAGACAAGCTACTCCCTGAAAGATGACCCATCAGCTGGAAGATGATCCACCTGGTGGAAGATGATCAACCTGCTGAAAGATGATCTCACTGGAGATTCGTATTCCCTCCTCCACCTGTTATTATAGTGTCTTGATCACTGAAACCTTGTTGAAAATTGAGACCACTGCTAAGCTTTTCCTATTTTGTATGTACTTTCAGATGCACTCCTCTTCCCCTGAAGATAAGCTTCTGTTTTTCCGAGGAGTTTATGAGAGTAACTACAATATACACCATCTGCCTGCAGCGTCTGTATCTTCATAGGATATTGTTATTCTGGTGATATCTGTGTGTTGCTGAAGAAGCACTGTCTGTGATGGAAGATATATCTCTAGGATGTGGGGTTCAAGTAAGTACAGTATTTTTATTTCCTAATGTACAATATTTCTTCCAGATTTACCTTTAGCTTGGAGGTGATCAGCCCACTAGCACCTGAGCCACACACTGGAAGCCACACACTGCAAGCCACACACTGCAAGCCACACACTGCAAGACAAGTCACCCATTGGAAAGCCAAGTTCCCAGTTGAAGATGTTCTATCTGATGGAAGATGGCAACCTTGAAGATGATCAAACTTCTAGAAGATGATCCAACCGCTGGAAGATAATTCATCCGCTGGAAGATGAGCAACCCACTGGAAGATGAGCAACTATCTAGAAGATGAGCAACTCACTGGAAGATGAGCAACTCCCTGGAAGATGAGCAACCCACTGGAAGATGAGAAACCCACTGGAAGATGAGCAACCCACTGGAAGATGAACAACCCAATGGGAGAGGAGCAACCCACTGGAAGATGAGCAACTCACTGGAAGATGAGCAACTCACTGGAAGAGAAGCAACTCATTGGAAGAGGAGCAACTCACTGGAAGAGGAGCAACTCACTGGAAGAGGAGCAACTCACTGGAAGAGGAGCAACTCACTGGAAGAGGAGCAACTCACTGGAAGATGAGCAACTCGCTGGAAGAGGAGCAACTCGCTGGAAGAGGAGCAACTTGCTGGAAAAGGAGCAACTCGCTGGAAGATAAGCCACCCGCTGCAAGATAAGCCACCCGTTGGGCGCTGGAAGATGAACAATCCCATGGAAGAGGAGCCACCCACTGGAAGAGGAGCCATCCACTGGAAGATGAGTCACCTCCTTGAATCCACTACCTAAAGATGAGCTTCATCGCGATGATCCTGTCACCTAAGTTAAGTAAATTTGTTGAGTTATCCTATTAGTCATTCCATATGGGGCCATCTGCCAGCTAGACATGTTTTCCATCTATGGTTTTCTATGGTATTTAGGAGCGGCCGATTCTTCTGGATTAGTGGGACACCTTCCATTTTGATTGAACCAGTGGATTTTGTTGGCCAACCCATTATTCTGGAGTGAAGGAACCTGGAATCTGCTATGAGGCTGGATTGCTAAACATGTCTTAACACTGGATCAAGTGTTGGGAGGCCTTCCATTGTTCATGTTTTATGTTGTCCCGATTGATTTTGAGGAATATCTAAGAATGGCATTGTTGAGCATGGGTCATTCTGATCCATTGCATTGAGAGCTCTGGTTTACTCGGTCATACCGTTTGATGTTCCTCGTAGTACCTCCACTGTGATTCTGATGATCAGTGTCTATCAATCTCTGGATGCATGGGTTTCAGGTATCGATTCCTTGTAAGTCCCGACCAACAGTTTCCATGTTGGATTCTTATTGTTGAGCTTGGTTCTTTGTTTCGCCTATATTCTGATGGCTGGCGAAAACATTCTTTACTTGCGAGTGAAAATGATGGGTCTTGCACCCACCAGGAGGAGGTATTCTGAATTTTCTTTCTTCAATGCATTCTGTGGTGCCGGCATGCATTGGGTCGTTCTGGAGGGGTATTGTCGATCTCTGGTGAAGGTCCACTCATTTTTACTTGCTGGTATTGTAATGTTAGTAGTTGGCTATGACGGATATAGTGTGATCCAGAGATCTTGTGAGGACGCAGCAAGATTCCACTTGGATCTGTACGGAATGGCCTCGGGGTTGATACATGTTACCTTGCACTCTTTAGGTAGGTAGACATTGCTTATCAGTGTTACAGTAAAGATACTATTGGGAATTGATAGTGGTATGGTCTTGTATTTCATCTTTTTAATGTGATGTATCCTAATTATGCATGGCCGAGGATGTCATTCTTGTTATTCTTCTTAATCTCTCTAGACAGCATACGACATGAGCGAAGGGATGGTCACCCATTGTTTGATCCTTTGTTAAGGTGTGTTGGCCTGAAAGCTTCCTAGCAGATTCTATGTTCTGAAATGAAAGAATAATGGAATCCACCTGGTTTATATCAAAATGGAAGAGACGTGTGCCATATTTGGAAAATATTGTCTTCATATTTTTTTTTGTAAACTCATTTTCACCTGAGACTTAACATACCTTAGTATGTTAATCTCAGTTTTCGACTTCCATTCTCTTTTTTAGTGCGAGTTGGTAGATGATCTTAACTTTCATCAATTTTTTAAATTTAACTTGTTTTTTTCTTGTTTTGAGGTCAGTGTAAATGCGACCATGTTTTGGTCCAAAAAGCAATCAACCGTCTAGGTATTTATGATCTAGACTCTGATTGACAAAGGTGACTTGTTCAGATTTTTAAGGTTATTTTTTGCAATAAATGATAATCCCTTGCATGCTTTGGAGTTAAGGTAGTCAATTAAATCATTTTCTCAATGTAGGTGTTGTGAAGAAGATAAAAGACTACTAATGTTCTGGACTACAACTACTACTGTTTCATGCAGAAGTTACTCATAAATGAATTTTCTCCTTGCACAGAATCACACGTCCACCAGAAGAATGACCTTGGTAGCAGCCACACAGGGAACAGCTGGAAGCAATATTTTATTACTTAGTTAAGATATATTACTACCTTACTCCATCCCTCCCATTCTGTTGATTTTAATTTTGGGCAATTTATGTAAATTGTTATATTAAGTTTAACAAGTATTACAGCATATTTTTTGTATTTCCAGCAAAGCAGGTTCTTGGGTGCAACACAGGGAACAATGGTTCTGTTTGCATGTGTTTGGTAATTTTCATTCTGAGACTTATACCAACAAAATATTTCTAGTTCTATCAATTTGGTCTTGATCATTTGAATATTATAATGCTAGCTTTTAAAGCAACAATTTGACCATTAATTCAGTAATGCTATGATTTTTGTTTATAGTTTTTAATCAACTGTACTTACTGGGCAATGATTTGACTTTTATGTCACTACAGAGTGTTGACATATTGTTATATTCTCAAACTGGTGAGTGGACGAAACTTCTTGATGGCAGTAATCAGTTAGTGTTCGGCTTACTGGAACTAAATGCATCTTTAACACATGGCCAGTGGTGACATTTTGCATGTTCATGCATTCTCTTAAAAGTAATATGTAAATGTACTCATATCTGAAAATGGCCATTTCAGTGAGATGGGTATATTTACTCATTTCTTTTAAGGAAAAAAGTCAAATCATTGCTGACTTTTTTCCTTTTTTTAGTACTTTCAGGTCATAACAATTTCTACCCTGGTTGTGATGTTTTGGAGTGGATCAATGATTTGGGTCAGCTGTTTGCAGTGTTTGTATCTACAAAGCATGTTGCTATTGCTTGTACTAATAGGTGTCTGCAACTAAAGAAACAACAGGAACGTTACACCCACGTGGACGAGGGTAGCTATAGTGTAGAGCAAATGTGGAGATAATGTGTATGTTGGCTTTACATATCAAAAGATAAATAAAACTATTCATTATATTGGTCTTGGGGGTGGGGGCAATTCAATATTCAAAAACATAATTTTAATTCATGTTCTACATAGATACTTCTGTTCAGGCAGTTAGTTGATTTGATGATGTAAATCTTGAGCCGGGAGGGGTACAAGGCCAAGAGATATTTACAAGGATCAATAAAAGGAATGCCTTGCATTCACTCCTCCGCCTGTAAAGTGGCTCGATCATTTTGGCATTGTAACTACAAATCAAAAATTAAATCATTGCTGACTTCATATTTTACAGGTACTTACAGATGCACTTCTCTTACCCTGGAGGTAGAAACGTCTACCCTTTCTGAGATGGTTCAAAGCGTAACTACAATAAGGAGCTTGTGTCTTTAGCACCTGTACCTACATAAAATGTTGTTATTCTGGTGATGTCATTGTGCGACTGCAGTAGCTTTGTTCAAGATGAGAAAAGTCTCTAGGATCCTGCTCAAGTAAGTACAGAAGTTTTATTTCCAAATTTAGAGTATTTCAGATTTGCCTTTAGCATGGGGGTGATCAGCCCACTAGAATCTAAGCCACAAACTGGAAGCCAAGTAACCAACTGGAACAGAAAATGCCGTCTGGAAGATTATCCATCCTCTGGAAGAGGAACCACCCTCAAAAAGATAAAAAAAATCATTTGAAGACCAGCCATCCACTGGAAGATGAGGCACCCACTAGAATATTAGCCAGCTCCTGCAATACGAGCATTCTACCAGATTACAAGCCATCTGCTGAAAGTCAAGCCACTCATCTGAAGACAAGCTACTCCCTGAAAGATGACCCATCAGCTGGAAGATGATCCACCTGGTGGAAGATGATCAACCTGCTGAAAGATGATCTCACTGGAGATTCGTATTCCCTCCTCCACCTGTTATTATAGTGTCTTGATCACTGAAACCTTGTTGAAAATTGAGACCACTGCTAAGCTTTTCCTATTTTGTATGTACTTTCAGATGCACTCCTCTTCCCCTGAAGATAAGCTTCTGTTTTTCCGAGGAGTTTATGAGAGTAACTACAATATACACCATCTGCCTGCAGCGTCTGTATCTTCATAGGATATTGTTATTCTGGTGATATCTGTGTGTTGCTGAAGAAGCACTGTCTGTGATGGAAGTTATATCTCTAGGATGTGGGGTTCAAGTAAGTACAGTATTTTTATTTCCTAATGTACAATATTTCTTCCAGATTTACCTTTAGCTTGGAGGTGATCAGCCCACTAGCTCCTGAGCCACACACTGGAAGCCACACACTGCAAGACAAGTCGCCCATTGGAAAGCCAAGCTCCAGAATTGAAGATGATCTATCTGGTGGAAGATGGCAACCTTGAAGATGATCAAACTGCTAGAAGATGATCCAACCACTGGAAGATGATCCACCCGCTGGAAGATAATTCACCCGCTGGAAGATGAGCAACTCCCTGGATATGAGCAACTCACTGGAAGATGAGCAACTCACTGGAAGATGAGCAAGCCCAGTTACCCATTGGAAAGCAAGCTATCCTCTAGAAAATGATCCCTCCATTGGAAGATGAGCTACCTGCTTGAAGATGATCCACCCGCTTGAAGATGATCCACTTGAAGTCAAGCCACACACTGCAAAACAAGTCACCCATTGGAAACCAAGTTCCCAGTTGAAGATGATCTATCTGGTGGAAGAAGAGCAACCTTGAAGATGATCCAACCGCTAGATGATCCACCCCTTGGAAAATGAGCACGCCTCTGGAAGATGAGCACGCCACTGGAAGATGAGCCAGCCACTGAAAGATGAGCAATCCACTGGAAGATGAGCGACCCTCTGGAAGATGAGCAAACCACTGGAAGATGAGCAAGCCACTGGAAGATGTGTGATTCTGTTCAGTTCAGTGGAGGTCAAAACAGAACTCTGCTATCTTTGTTCAAAGAATGTCAAAAAATGCCACATTATTTGTCACTTCCTGTTTTGTCATTCCCTTTTAAGTACCACTGCACCTTAATTCTTCATGGGGTTTTAAGTTATTTTTACTTCATATGTCATACATGTTGCCATTGGTGTTTTTTCTACGATAATGATTATTTATTTTCTGTTTGGATACTTATTTTGACTCTCTTGATAATGTTTTTTGGTCTGGAATATACCTTTATTCTAAGCCTCAGTTTCGTTTTCCACTTTGGTGTTGGATACTTTCAAAATGGTCTTGATAACTAAATGTTATCTTGTAAGCTTTTGAATTTGCCAAATTTCATTTTGTTGAAAGCGTTTTAAATTAATTAAATGTTAAATTGGCCTCTGGTGTTACACATTCACAATAACATGTAAAATGTAACAGGGCATGTTATTGTGAATGACTTGTTTCCTTAAGTGATTAGTAAAACCATGGGCTTTCTAGTTGAAAGCCCATGGTAAAACATACTCATCTCTGAAAAGTTAAATAATTGTTGATTTCCCTCATTTTATCTACTTTCAGTTCTGTGATCTGTTCCTTGGAGAGAACAACATTACCATACTTCCGTGTGGCACTACTGATGACAATGTCACCTAAACTACAATGGTGGTGGGACATACATGTACTGGCGATTTATATTGTGTGTAATCCTTACGTTAGAGGGAACATCATTATCGTACTCTTCTGTGGCACCCTTAATGACTCTATTACCAAGACTACAATAGTGGAGGAACTTAGTTATGGATTGTGTTCACATATGTGCAATCCTTACCTTGGAGAGAACAACATTATCGTGCTCTTGTATGCACCACAATGGACTCTGTTATCGAGACTTTAATGGTGGTGGAACTTCGTTTTTGACTGTGATTACATATTGTGTGCAATCTTCACCTTGGATAGAACAACATTGTCGTACTCTTGTGTGGCATCACTAATGAATCTGTTACTTAGACTATAACAGTGATAGGCAGAGCTTAGTTATGGACTTCGATTACTTTTGTGCAATCCTTACATTGAAGTGAACAACCTTATCAGACTCTTGTGTGGCACCCCGACTCTGTTACCTAGACTGCAATGGTGGTGGAACTTAGCTATGGACTGCAATTACATATTGTGTGCAATCCTTTACTTTGTAGAGAGAGAGCAACATAATCATATTCTTGTGTGCAGCACTAATGACTCTGTAACTTAGCTACCTTCCACCTTTAATGGTGAAAGAACTTAGTTATGGACTCATATTACATATTGTGTGCAATCCTTAACTTGAAGAGAACAACGTAATTGCACTCTTGTAGTGTCGCATCACTAATGACTTTAATAATCTACCTAGACTATGGCGAGAAATTAACTTATGGACTGCGGTTATATATTGTTTGTAATCCCTACCCTTGAGAGAAACATTATCATACTCTTCAGTGGCACCACCAATGACTCTATCGTGTGATTGACTGTAATTGCATATTGTGTGTTGAAAAATTGTGATCTAACATACTCTACCAAAAGAAAAAAAAAATATATATATAAACATGTGTACAATAAAAATGATTAATGTTTTGTGTTTACTTCTTCTTCCTTAATCTGCTAAAAGGTGGCATAAACGATGGATTTCCTCTTTACAAATAGTTCTCAGTTCTTGAAAATATTGATGATGTGTGCGTTTTTAATCTATTGAACACAGTTAAGTAATACGTTCAATAGAAATTTCCAATTTGATTTCTCTAAACTCTACTGAAATGCAACTAGAAGGCCTTGTTGATATGCCAAAGTAAAATTGTAATACCTTTATTTAACAAAGAATAAATAATGTTTTTGTGTCAATCGTGATTTACTCTATCTACAAGTTTCCATGTGATCCATGGTTCTCGGCTTCCATTGATCTCTTAATATGTTGAAGATCAAAAGACATCAGCTTCAAATTATCACTGAAAAAATGTATGTTCAAGATCCATAATTGTGAACTTCCAATGATCACTGGAGATCCATAGTCACGGTTTTAATTTAATTAGCACTATATGTCCATGAGATCCATGGTATTCAGCTCTAAATTATCACTGTATATGTCCAAGAGATCCTTAGTTGTCGACTTCCAATAATCACTGAAACGTTCATTTAAATTATCAACTTCCATTGACCACTGAATATGTTTGAGATCCATAGTTGGAGGCTTCAATTTAGCACTATATGTCCATGAGATCCATAATATTCAGCTCTAAATTATTACAATTATCACTATACATGTACATGTATATGTCCGAGAGATTCTTAGTTATCGGCTCCGAATGGTCACGGAACATACATGTATCTATGAAAACCATGTAAGCTTCTGTATGTGTCTATGAGATCCACAATTGTCAAATTCCAATGATCACTGAATATGTTTGAGATCCATAGTTGTCGGCTTCAATTTAGCACTTTATGTCCATGAGATCCAAAATATTCAGCTCCAAATTATAACTATATGTCTAAGAGATTGGAATGTTAAGATCCTTGTAAAAACAAATAAAACGATTATTTGTAATGAATCCTTTGTAGGAAAATTTTTATTCTGATTCTAACAGTTTGCCGTCAGGGAGTCTAATTCGTACAATTAGCCTAAATGATAATTTATTTAGCCCAATTAAAGGGACATAGGCCTTAAAGATATTTTATTGTTTTGCTTACCTTAATATGTTCAATTGTTATCTACATTTACCCTATATTTCTTGGTTCAAGGGTGGGTTGTGGGTTGTTTTCAGCATTCATACTTCTTTGAAGTTCAGTGGAATAATGAAGTCCCAGTTACTAGTATCTCGTGACCTGGACATCAGTCATGTGATCTTTGTCCAGGGGATGGATCATTCTTACTTCATTTTTTCTATACTTTCATATGTACTTCCCCTCAACAAACTGTTTATAATTTCATAAATCCAATTATTGCATAATTATTATATATGTTGGACGTACCTAAGAAAAGGAGCACGTAGGTTATCGCAAACAGTTTCAAACGATTCTAACTTGAATTATGAATATTTTCTGATCATGAACATGGGTGTATCTTTTAGATCCAATCATTATCTTCAAGAAAAATATATATAATGATCATTTAGTTTAGCAGACCGAAGTGATATTGTAGGGCCAATGGACATACTTATTCGAAAATTTTGACCTAATTTTCACCAAAAATGCAACCTTTTATTATGTTGTTGAATGCATAATTAGAATGTGCTTTGAGACATGTTCGATTTCCTAAAAGGAAAAGTTGATTGCTCCAGGAACTTTAAAGATACTGCATTTGGAGGACCAAAATAAACTGAAACTAATGGATAGCATGAGAAATAACATGGGGAACACTTATCGTAAAGCAATTAAGTTTTTCTTTCAAGAACTATTTGATACATCAAAATAAAGAATAGTAATGCATTAAACATTGTAAAAAATGATTGCATTTTTGGTGAAAATCGGGTCAACATCTTTGAAAAGTGTGTTGATGGGTTGATTGCTAGTTAAATATCTCCAAGTTTGTTTGACTTAATTATTACTGTATATAATTTTCTTTGAGATAATGAATTGATCTAAAAGATAAACCTGTCTTCATTGTCAGAAAATAGCCATAATCAAAGATATAACCTTCTGAAATTGTTTGCGATAACCTACGTGCTCCTTTATTGTGAAAATGAGGTAATCATTTTCGAGAGAAAAGAGAAAATGCGCATTAAGGCGTACTTGATTTAAAAATCGGAGAAAATTTAGGATACTTCAAATCATTTAAGGAAGTTATGGCTGTTTTGAATTCAAATATAACCTTTATTCTTAACCGATCCAGCTTTTGAGTCCATACCGATCCATTTTCATTAGCTGCGTATACCAAGGGTGTTTCACCAATTGCAATTGATACCTCACTCAGAGACTTCTTTGAGACTTCCTTAATTTATTCAATTTTACGATCTAGTTTCTGCCACTAACAATGAATAGAGCTACTCACCAACAGAATGGTAAGATGTACAGGGTGACCCAAAAACAGAACCCTCCAAAAATGAATCAATTTCCTTGATACATATGTAATCAGCTTCATTTTTCATTTACAGAAACTACAATCTATGGTTGGCAATGTGAGACAAAATGTGTTACTTAACATTTAATATTCTTCTTGTTATGGCCATTTTAAAAGTGCCCACTTTTGAAAGAAAAATGAAAGATTTTTATGTCAACAAAAATGTTACACATCGTTTGTTTAAACCCATCACATTCTTTTAGCTTCGTATAGAGGGTAAGCTCATTAATGAGGAAGTCTTCTAGAAACCTTTCAGTCATATTTAGGTGTGGTTGCACCTTCTGAGCGATATTTTGGAACTGCATTCAATGCAATCACACACAGTGATTTCAGGTGTTCTCATACCCCCATTTTTAGAATAGGTGTAAGCTGATCATTTTTTCCATTCAGGTGTTTAGCAGTTCTATTTTCTTTCTCTTCCAACTCATTATTTAACATTTTACTTTGAAATCATATGCCATGCAATGGTATTGACTGAACATTCTGCTGTCTTAATGATTTCTTTAAAAATTAATCCAATGGATGAGCGTTGAGGTGTTCTTGCACAGAAGCCAGGGATTTCAGTCATTTGATCGTGACTAGGTGTTTTACCATTACCTATTCTTCATTTTTCAATTAAAATATTAAATGAGACTTTCATTTCACGTCTTCTTTGGAATTTCCTTCTGAATTTCTGATAAAATCCCAAGAGAAATGATTTTGTCTCACATTGATTTTCCGAAAATTGGACACATGCAGACAGATCGCCTAAAATCGCATTCAAATGATGCGAGACCCGACATTCAACGCCGAAACTAGAAACATTTTGTCACCATGTAGCAAAGGCCTATAGGTTCAATTCCCCCTGGTAGCATTAGTACGGTCTCGAATATGTCATACAGAGGCCTTATTCACAAAGTATCGCAATAGGATAGTTTCTAAATAGCAGAAAACGCAATGAAATCTAATGCTGCCATCTTTTATTCAGCTTTTAACTTGGGCTAGAGTTCCATTCACTTACATGCTAAAATCTTGGAAAAATGGCTTCATGATTTATCAAAGAGTGTTAGTTGAATCTGTATAAAAATTGAATGATATACTATATGATGACCCTATTTATGTACATGTTGTGATTAAACATGCAAATGTTGGTTGACATACAAATAATCCAAGGTTTTAAAGAATTTTAGCATTGCATCTATGGACATCGCGTAGCAATAGCAATCGCAATAGGATAGCAATGTGTTAGCAGCTTTACTGTACAACAAGTAAAGAAAACATAGGACGGCTGAAACCAATTATGGTATTCCATTGATTTACGACTCTGTGGTGTTAATAATGAATACTAAGATTAGATAAAATAAAATTGTTGGCGTGTTAATGATTTTAGAGATGCAACATCCATTTATATGAGTAGTTTATTCGATTCTATCCCATGATATATTTTAAGTTCTATTTTGATGGGTATGGGACCCGTTTAGCTTTGCTAGGACCCGCTCAACCTCTCTCAAAATTATATCTTCTAGGAGCTTAGTTTTCCAATAATCTATTAATGCGATGAATTTGCTAAGTCGCAATCGCACTTTGATTGTGAATAATAATTTTAGCGATCTTTGCGATGGCGATGGCGATTGCCATAGGAATAGGATGCGACACATTGTGAATAAGGCCCGTAGCCAGGGGTCGATGGGTTCGAGCGCCCCCCCCCCCGGCCCAAAAATCTTTCAAAATCATGCAGTTTTTCACCATTCTGAGCACTTTTTAAGTGATTTTGCCCTCTTTTGGACCAAAATTGTCACAAGTAAATCCCCCGGCCTGGAATTTGCAAATTTTGCAAATCCTGGCTACGGGCCTGACATACAATCAAAATTCAAGTGAAACAGAACTATTATTCAAAATTATGATCGGACATGATACAGATAAGTATGATGTGTAATTCTAGGTTACAACATGGATGTTACGTAAGCCTAGTTGATATACGTCTGTGGTCCATCGTGATTGCAATAAAGCAAAACTGAGTAACTTATGTTAGTCTCAGGTAACATCACTTATGTCCGATCATAAGTTTCACTGGCGGATCTGGGGGGGGGCCCAGGGGCCCGCCCCCCCCCTCGGGTGGGCCCAGAAAAAAAAATTGGGCCCAAAAATTTTTTTGATCCAACAAAGGCCTTGTGGCCCTAAAAAGTGGGCCTTTTTGGTCATAAATGGGCCTTCTAAGGCCTTATTTTTTTTATTATAGGCCAAATTTTGAAGAAAATGGGCCTCAAAATTTCAAAATTTGGGCCCACATTTTGGTTTTAGGGGCCCAAAATTTTTTTCCGCGCAAGCGCGTACGTTTTTTCTCAGACCAGGAGTTTGGCCCCCCCCCCCCCTTGTTGGTTCCCAGATCCGCCCCTGAGTTTGAATATATAGTTCTGTTTCTATATGAGAGGAACTTTGTCTTGGATTTGTCTTTGACATAGTTTTCAGCTCCAAATTACAAATGTGTCCGTGCGATCCATAGTTGTCAACTTCCAACCACATGTATATTTTTGTGAAGGAGTCCGCCCAAGGTGAAGTGTATAAAATTCCCGGGGAATTCCAACGTATTTAAAGCTTTACGATATATAACAGCCCTGGTTTATAAAGGTCCAAGAAGCTGTTAGATTTATCATACACATTACAATAACATCTATCTTTGTCTTAAAAACTAATTTTGAAAACTTGTTTTTAAAAGTAAGTGTTTACAGTTGCATTTCGTTCAGTGATTCTGAAACCGGAAGTAAAATGGTGAATACTTGACGGAGAAATCATCTAAATTTTCCGATTTATATCAGTAAGTACAACATCACACTTGTTTTTATGAAATCTTTTGTTAAGTGATGTAAATAATAACAAGTAAATGTAGTTAGGAGTCATAGATTGTGCTTGAATTAGCTACAATGTATCAAGAAATGTTCAATCAATTTCAAAATCAAAATTGAATAAATTTTCATTTTGATAAAAATATCTGAAAAATCAATCTCACTCACTGTCACATGGGTGGGTATGTCCAATTGACTAGTTTATCAACATCATCCATGACCAGGGTTGGAAATCAATCACAAAAAGGAGCGTTGGTAATGTCACACTACCAAAAGTCAATGGAAAATTAACCTCAAACTGATTTGCATTTTTCGATCTCAAATCTCATAATAAATTTCAAATACACCTTATACTTACATGTGATATTATCTTTTATCAAACATACAACATCTGAGAAAATGAATTTCAGCTAGAATTAGAGTGGAAAATTTCAATTGACGATTCTGCTGGCGTACAAGTAGCCCCCAGCTACGTTAGTTTCAAAAATTAGAACTGTCATACAGGCAACGTCTGCCTAGGACGGAAAATTACTTATAAACATAAACTCTGTCAGATTACGCTCTAATCGATTGATTACGATCCATTGATAGGTCAGTGCGATGTGCACCGGAAGAAATAACATTTTGTATCAATTATGGTGTCACCCCACATTTTTAACATGGAAATTGGAGGGGTTATTTATCGTTATCATGTCTTAATTTCTTGCTTTGGAGGCGCAACATCGTAAACAAATGGTGGGATAAGTTTAAATGATTGAAGATGTACAGCAGTGATGATATAAAATAATAAAGGGTGCATTTTCAAACTAAACGGAGTGCTCCTACCAAAATGAATTTGCCTACATACCCCTGAGACTCTTATCTGATAAATAGAATGCACAAATAAAACAAAAGTTTTGCTATTATAGGTGAAAAGTTCTTTTAAAATTGCGAAGTGATTTTACCTGTTAATTCTGTCATTGGTCCGCCATTTTGGTGGAAGTTACACTGAAACACAAACTCCATGAAACGAAACGAAATCACTAGAGAAAACCATGGAACACATTGTGCACATGTGCAGCAAAGTTTAAACCAATCAGATTATTTGATTATGAATTATTTGCTTCTGAGCACATACCATAAAAGCTAACCAAAATAAACAAACCTGGCAGAGACTACCCTACTTCATTTTAGCGAAATTTCAGCTCAAACTTGTGACAAATACATTATGCATACGCTGGTATGAAGCCTTGGGGACACCCATTTTGGTAAATATGATTTATGGTGTGTACTTTACTGCAGTTTGTTGGAGTTTGGGACATTAAATGTTAAAATTCAAGAAAATATGCCAATTATACGACTTATCAATTAATATGTATCAGCATTGTAAGTATTTTCGATCTTTTCACAGCTAAATGGCTGTCTAGTCTATTCTGCAAGAAAATCGTAAGGAGGGATACTTTACCTGCTTATTTCGAGTCTTGAACCAAGGGCGTTACAATACCCGGGAATTTATCGGTTCGTCCAGTACTTGTTTGTGATAGCGCCCTCTGTAGGTCACTGTGCTTATAGCCTACAGTACCAATACCCGGGAATTTATCGGTTCGTCCAGTACTTGTTTGTGATAGCGCCCTCTGTAGGTCACTGTGCTTATAGCCTACAGTAATACGGGGTAGGATATCGGGAATTCGGTCAGTTTCTATCCGTCGATTTCGCTATGAATTGAAGCAAGTGTGACCACTTTATCCACTTAAACAATTTGATAATTGATTAAATCTTTAAACAAAATCGATAAACACGTTATACACTTCCTATCTCCTTAGAAATTAGCATGTATTTATGGATTGTGTTTTCGAACAAGGCTCGACCCACCCCAATAGGGAAATCCTTATGCTAATTAGTATGACGTCATATTTTCCTGGGGAATCCTAGATTTCAAGGCCTCAGTCTGTTATTGTGTCAAATGTAAACGCTCTTGGGACGCTCTTTTGCAGACAGAAAATTGACAGATTAGCTTTTAACTTTCAGCTTTGATGTTTAAATATTCTGTATTTCTACCGGACTTCTTGCTGAATATCATATAATGTTATAACTTGTTTTGGATCATTGCCTGATTGATCATTCTGAAATTTTGATTGTGATTCATGATTGATTGGCAAGAAAAATAATTCCTATTGTTTTCCAGCGAAGTCAAAATGTTACAGCATGAGTTATAATGTCGAGTTTGCATCATGTTAAATTCTGCTAGTGATTAGAAGTCCATACACAAGCATACACATAAGAGACAAACACACCCAGGCTCCAGGCCGTGGATGGAAATATAAAACTATTTAAGGCACAAACTGGTATTAATAGACCGATATGTAGTGTCTGCCATGTATTGAAGGTAAACCAATCTGTATTATTAATGTTTCTTCTATCAATACATGGGTTGTGCAATAGAAAAGCAATGGCACAATCAAAAATGTGCATATCAATCGTGAATATCTCTCGGTTCAAAGCTTATTTCCAACAGAATCGTGTCAAAATATGTGTCTGAGTAACAGTTATACATTATAAGATCGCAAACTCTTACCAATTATCAGCCGAATGGCTTATTTTCAACGAAATGTCCTTAAGACAACAGCCCTGGGTCGCGCCTGAGACCAAAAACTACTTCAAATAGCCCTCCCCTAAATTATATTGGATAATCACATTTATGCGTGCGCGCGCAGCTCATCCAATGAACGAAACGCCACTTCCCGCTGAAATCACCGGGTATTGATCTTTCCCTTGCTTGAACCTACGTAAACCTTTAATTTTACACATTTCCCTGGTAAATACTGATATTCCATGGAAATAATCATGGTAATTACCGGTATTTCATGGAGCACAAGCCATCTACATTATACTTGAGTGTTTTGTAAGTGTTTGAGAACGGGTGTTTCTTTGCTTTAAAACATTACAAGTGTTCGATAATGTCTAAATATTACTGAATCAGGTCTCATGGTTTGAGTTTAAAAAAGTTATTTCAATTATAGAATATGCTCATATCACATTTATCATTGTTAATCTTTAGTAACTTCAATTGATAACTGAATTTTGTCATCCACTTAATAGACTGATTCTACCTTTGAATAAGAACTTTAGTTTCATATGAAAGTTATATTTGACTATTAAATTATGATTTTGCAAAATTAAACAACAAAATTAAGAATTCTGAATAATTGATTTACTGATGAAAAAGATAAAGAATGTCTACAAGTATATATAAATATGAAAGTTAATGCCAATTAACAAGTATTAGAGCTTAGGTGGATAAAATACATATATTAATGTGGTCATATATTCCAATGAAGATGAACATATCACATAATCCAATTATACATTACAACTTTGTACTTATATTTAGAATGGAATCATATGCTTTATACAGTTTTGTTGAACAGTTTTATATAATTTTGTAGAATGATCTAGATGTCCTTGGCTGCTGCAATGAAACCATGGGCTTTCAATTTCTAGTTGAAACCCCATGAACGAAACATATGCCAAAATAATTCATGTACAGGGTGTCAAAAAACGGCACCCCCCTCTACAGCAAAAAGTACTGGATGTTACATAGTATGTTATATCTCATTTGAAAGATAATTTAATTCTGGAGTTACCTGAAAATTTTCAGCTTTGTATCATGTGATTTTACAGTTTTACAGCCTATTATTAGTAGTTAGTATGGGCACCACTTGCTGCACGAACAGCAGCAAATCTTGATGGATATGGCTAAATAAAGATTCAAATAGTGGTGTAGCATTGCGTAATCCTCGTAGCATTTTCCCCACCTTCTTCAGAAATACATCCTTACTGTTTCTGTTTTCAAAAGACCCCTTGTCCATCAATTTCCCTACATACAATTGACCCTATATATTCAGCGCAGATGAGATCTGGGCCATTTCCTATATATTCCACTTTCTGAAGATTTGACCCTTAATCAGTGACAAAGCGGCAAACAAAGTACTGAAGTAGCAAACTTTGAAACAATGTAGCTTTTTTAATATAAAATGTTATAAAATGAAACTTGATGAGTAACTCCAGAATTAAATTATCTTTCAAATGATATATGACATGCGATGTAACATTAAGGAGTTTTTGCTGTAGAGGGGGGTGCTGTTGTTTTTTGACACCCTGTATATGTATGCATTATATCAGTGCATTATATAAGTATCAATATATGATGGAACACTAATTATTACAGAATTACACAGCATTATCATGCTTGTTAACACGAGAAACACGATGCCCATGTCAAGCAGCGTGCCTACTAGGCACGCAGTTTGAAACTCTGACAAACTGCGCGCATATTTCAAAATGTGAGACGGGGAGGACACGACTCCCTAAAAGAGCCAAAATACGAAAAATACAAGGTTAGTCTCGTTCTAAAGATAGTACCATTCTGTGAAGATGAACTTAATTTACTCATAGTACTCAATGTTTTTCCCGATGTTAACCTAGTTATCTCAATATAAGGGTCTCAAGTAACTTCTGTGTTCAAAATTTACAGTGTAAAGTTATATCTATGTCTTTTTATCGTCATTTGCCGTTTATTCAGCCATTGTGTCTGTGTATCTGATTAAATCAGCAAAGTTTGTGTTCAAAACGATAATACGCCATAAACGTGATTTAAACATTTTTCTTGTCAAACTGCGCGCCTATATTCACATGTATTTCCCAAACTGCGTGCCTAATATTTCCAAACTGCTTGCCCATCCAAGCTTGTTTTGTATTACTAGAAAACATAATCGCCATACAAGGCACATATGTGTCTAATAGTAGAACCCCATAATTGAAACACCATGAGAGTCCATCCACCAAGATGGTGATCTGAAAATAAAAGTTTTTTTCGTTCCCAACTTAATTGTCACTTCTATTACATTTTGACTTTCAATATGAAAATCTCATAAAATCTGACGATAAAGCAAAATTGCCAAAGCTACATGAAAAACACCTACACGTGCCTCTGTAGAAATTCCAATGATAATATGTAGTTTTAATAGTGTATGCGCACAGTTTGTAATTTCTGGCTAAAATAGGCGCGCAGTTTGTGATTTCTTTCTTTTTAATCTCCTGATTATCTGTTTTATCTCAAATATTTTGAATTATACATGATAAATGTGTAAGGAATTAAATATAAAACGAGTCTCAAGTATTTGTCAATCATGTTTAAAGTGCTAGATCGATTTACGTATAAATTCCCGTTAAATCAGTGACGAAAATGCCATTAATCTGCTTATGTTTTAAAACTTAGATTCATTTGCACATAGTTTTTGCTAGTATTTGCGAGATTCATATATTCGCCACAGAATGAACGCATTGAACAAGAAAACAATGCAGGATAAATGTCTTTAAATTACGTTTCAAAATACAGACTCCAACTTAAATGATGCAATGTTCTTAGGCACGCAGTTTGTGATCGAAACAAACTGCGCGCCTAAGTAGGCGCGCAGCTTGACATGGGCACCGTGAGAAACCATTCATGAGAATTCATGAGAAGAGTTAGAAGGAAATCACTTGTCTGATTGCAATGTCAGCTTGCTCCAATAACATCCTTTATTACATAAATCTTTGAACTTTTCACCAAATATATTTTCCTTTGCTGATATTTTCAAATCAGACATACTATTATTCTAAAAGATTAACTTGCCTATAATAATATTTCAGTCAGTGCTAATAACTAAGTTAAGGAAACAAAAGACTAAACAAAAACAACGTCACGGCATGGGCTCTATAGGTATGTTGTGTAAACAAATAACAAAACATCTTGACATTATTATGGACCAAAACTGGCCACGTGGGGACCAGTTAGAGATCACGTGGGGGCCAATAACGTCACAACTAATTCGAATATTGCTGATTAAGCAGCTATAACCATCGTTAGAGTGAAATAATTTTCACTATTCTGATGAGAAAACAACATGTCCAAATACATTATCAAAAAATTATATTGATTCCTTTAGGTCAAAAATACCATTTCTGGATAACAGTTTGACGGATTGATTTCAAATTTTCAGGAATGATTCTTAGAAAGAAAATCTAGAAATGGTTAAATATTTGGCATTCTTGGTTAATGTCAAGGCAGACATTTGGGATTCTCCGTCCTAAAATCTTGTCTGTGAAGTCTTGTCTACCCATTTTTAGGTTGACTGTTTGAAATCAGTTTGAAATTTTCACGGCTGTTCTTAGTATAGAAATCTAGAACTTAATACTTTTTGGCATTCTGGGTAAATTTTAAGGTGGCCATTTTGGATTTTCCGTCCCAAAATTGTGTCTGTAAAGTCATGTCTACTCATTTTCAAGATAACCATTTGATGGATTGATTTTAAATTTTAGGGAATAATTTATTTTTTCGGCATTCTTGGTAAATGTTATGGCAGCCATTTTGGATGTTCTGTCCTAAAAGTCTAAAAATTATGAACCCCATGTCAACATTTTTTCTCCCTTAAGGTACAACTTCACTGTCTAATTGCTCAGTCAGTTTGGGCATGCCAAAGACAAAAACTGAATAAAATATCCATGCTTGTTGATTTGAAAAGTTTCCCTTGATTTCACGGATGTCTAATATATCTTTGAACGAGATAGATATCAATTACTGGACTGGAAACAAGATTCAAGACCGCCGACTCTCGTTGGGCTATTTATCCCTATTGACTCAGTTGTTCATATAAATTTACATACCTTAGATGCTTTGTAATCGATGTAGATAGAAAATATTGTTTCCTAATTGTTCTGAAATGCGATAATTAGTACTAAATGTACTTTGAACAGGTCGACTGACTAAAAAGATGGGCACAAAGTTACGTGACCCATTCTTGTAAGACGTGACAATCATAAAATTCCCTGGAAGTTTACCCTTCTAAAAAATTTGACCTACTTTGAAAAATGTATTTCTTCGTGTTTCCTACCGATTCAATTTACCATAATTTATGAGATATTAATTTCTAATGTTAGAAGAATTCATTCGTAAGATAAATATTAGTGATTTGCAATGAACCGTAGAAATAAGTGAATATTCAGGATTTTGCAAGAGACTGATCAGAAATTGTTTATTCCATGGTTGCTATGCAACTCGTTGAGAATTCCTTTTGAGAGGTGACATCACTTACTCGCCATGTAATTAACATAGTATTATTTGAAGCGATTTTAGAAAATTTGAAACTGCCATCTTGGTAATATTGAATATGTGATCACCATCGGTCAAGGTGAGGTCAAGGGACTGGGTCATCCATCTTGTCATTTGCTTGGGCGTATCTTACCAGTCGACAGAAAACAATGAAATCACTTTAAAAATAAAATATGCACTTTAAAATTGAGGCTGATTGAATAGAAGAAGACTCTTTTCAATACAGCTGTGCGAGTTACATTCACCAAGATGAGCTAATTTCGGAGAAATTCTGGAAGTTTATGCTGGGAGTTTAAAGTTTTAAAGGGTAACGTAGACTTTCCCGTACAAAAACAAAATGGCGGTTAAATGGACTAGTTGATCATTAAAAAATTAGGGGTGTTTGATAATCAACAAGGCCAAGGTTTTTTAATACTTTGTTTATTTACAAAAAGTACATTTCGCATTAATACGCATTGGGGGTCTAGGATTTTGGACATTTGATGAAGCTGTACATATATTATTTGTAACTTGGGGCTGCATTAATTAGTAATTGCATATAACATTTGTGAGGAGAGTTTAAATGTGATTGACAGAGAACATTTACTACCAGACTTTAACGCTTCCTTTAGTGGATTTATGAATTGATTGATTTATGTGGAAACACAATACGTAATTAATATTGGGATTATAAGAAATAGATCGATTAACAAGGTAGGCCTGTCAAATCTATATTACATTGTGATGGATTCTAAATAGGTACCTCATATCGTCGAATCAATTCAATACAAGATATTATCATATTTTGCAGATAAAGATCACAAAACGAAGAGTTTGATTGAAATATGTATTGGTACATGTAACAAAATAATATAAGTACTGTAAAATAGACAAGCATTGTGTGTTTCAGTATAATAATAAAGATTGCAGCCACAATTGTTTCAAATATTTGTAGTTTTTTCGAGATTTTTTAATTTTTCCTAGTCCTTCGCGTAGGGTCCCATCGCCTTTAGGCGTTGGTACCCGGTGTTGTTTCCTATTAACATTTTCGTTCCAGTCAAGGATAAATAGATCTGTCCTCAATCTGTATGCCACTTCACCGAATGATTGTTTCTTTGGAGCAAATGAGCGGAGTGCTCCATTTGCAGCCTCAATATAAAATGTTGAAAGGCCGGATAAAACAAGGTGTGGCTTTTTGTAAACTATTGAATCTGTTACAAAATCAATGAGGAGACGAATGGCATCCGGGTTTGTGATGATAACTTTTGAGGGCTGATAGCTTCTGTTTTTGTTACAAGGTGAGCTCAAGCGGCAATTATAGTGGTTACCATGATAATGTAGCGGGATGGCATCGTGACTGTCAGTAAGATTATTTTTGTCTCCACCACAGTTCATGATAGAATAAATGAAATGGTTTTCTACTCCGTCAGCTTTGTCAAATAGTTGTGGATGCCAGGTTTTCCCAATATTGGTCTTTGTACCTTTGCTGATTTTACTAAATTTTTTCATTACACTTTTAATCACATGCCATAAATCGAATTGTTCGTTGACATTTTCGTCTTTTCGATTTTACTGATCTGTTGATTATGATCATGAATGTTGCACTTTATTTTCACATCGTTACTTTTAAAATGTTCATAAATTTTCTTTGCCGTTTCACAAATTGATCGGGATATAACCTCAGAGGCCACAATCTGATGGGTGCTATGGTCGATTGTAAACGTGTTTGAGTGGGTGGCATTTCTGCAGGCGCTGTACGTTGCATCTGTTTCTATTGTAAGACCACCAGGACTGTCATTTGAGGCTACTTGAATACACTCCGATATAGACAGGAATCACAATTGGCTTGCTGCCTCAGATATGACATGTTTACATACATCAATGAGACTTCTTGGAAGCTGTCCGATGTCGAGTGATACAGCAAAACGGTTGTACTGATCTAAAAGTAAACCACTGGATAAGACACTTTGTGCAGCTTTGACGTTCAGAAGGAATCTGGGGTTTGCAGTACCTGTAGGATTGTCATTGCATAAATATGGTGAGGACTTCCATTTCAACGTCTGGTGTTTGGAATCCAGAGAACAAATCCCCACATGAATATATGTTGATTCCAGAGTAATTTGTGGAGGCGATTTTATCTTTTTGGAATCAATCATGTAAAATACAGTATCGATCAGTTTCTGTAAAGCAGTCGAACATGTTAGAACGGGTTTTTCTGATTTCGAAATGTCTTTCCCAACGGTATAGAATGGTTGAAAAATTGGTGAACTAGTACCTTCTGAATCGCACACTGAAAGTTCGGCATGGTCTAGTAAATTTGTAATGATGTCCTGCATGGAAGAGATACCAGTTGCAGATTTAAAACTCACAATGCGTGCGTTGAAATTGTCCAGTTCAACTTTAGATGCGAAATAGCAGTCTATGTTTTTTCTGAACTGTTTCCTTTTCTTCGGGGGTGGTCCATTTGTGTCCATTCTGAAAAATAAAAAAGAAGAATTAGGCTGTGTGGCTGTCCAAATTAAAGTACAAAAATGTACTATTCTGATTATTTGTATCGGACGAACAGAAGATAATTATAAGAACAAACAGTGGACACAACATTGACAGGGCTTGCAAAGTTATAACTAAGAATTAGACTCAAATAAATGACAATAAAATATAATGTATCTTACTTTCAACATGGCATTTTTGCAAACAAACAATCGTTTATCCTAAACAACACTCAAGTAATGCAATTATTGATCAGTAAATGTTATATCAAACAAATGTGTTACTTACTTTTGTTGATTCTGCAATCACTGTTACTACAATGTGTAGCTGGTATGGCAATCTCGTGGTTGTTTTGAGGCCTGCTTTAGTTGAGCATCCGACTGAAAATATACATATATCATGATCCATGATGTATTAAACATATATTTCATTTATTTTATAGAATTTATTAAATCCTCGATAATAGCAGCCATTGATGTTCCAGGTTATCAATATTTGATACCAAGTACAATGATATCAAGGTTGAAAGAAAAATTCATACGTTTTGAAACTAACCTAACAAAATTGCTTGGCCTACTAGTGTATTTGTTTACATCATATTTGAGCCTTCAAAACGTATTAATTTTCTTATCAAAACGCATTCAATTCACAATATTGCCTAAACATTTCAACAACTGCACAACTTATATCACTGGAGATCGATACAATTACAAAATATACTCACTGCACTTCTTGCATGTCCTGCTTCTAATATCTAACGATCCATGCACATGTTACATGCTCTCTCCCCTTGAGTAGAAATCCGGGATCGTTCCTTTTATACTAAACGGTGACCAACACCAACAGCGCACATTCGATTTGCTAAACGATACGCGTCAACCTTTAAACCCCGAGAAAGTGGGTTTGAAACCTGGCCGAATCTATTTTTTCATTTTAACCGTTCACTATACATTTTCTTGATCTCTTTTTATATGACACACTCATGTTGATCTATCAAGACATTTTCAGCAACATGAGTCATTATATGTATGAAATAATATTTTCCCACTGATTCATAATATTCAGTTATTTAAGGTTTTCTCTCAAGATTCGGAATCTTCATATTGAATATTTTTTAAATGATTTTGGTTTCCCATAGAATGATCACAGTTTTTTAAAGAGAATCTGAATTTTTTTTATCACACCATGGGTGGGATCAGTAGTCGTCATGATGAGGGCGTGCTCATCCCGCTTTTTGTCATCACGATTTCAGGAAAACCACCCATCGTATTTTCTCCAAACTCACACACATGATAGACGATATCAAGTTCAAGAGCTGATCAACTTTTGGGTGACCATATTGTTTTCGTGTGGCCATTTTGAAGGTTTTTTGATAAATCTTGTCATTCGCATTTCAGGAAAACCGCTCATTGGATTTTGTTCAAATTCGCGTGATCTTGTTTACGCCATTTGTTTTATTTTTAAAATGTATTTTCTCATTGAAACCCATGTAAATTTAAAATATTTTTCTAGAAATAATTGATTAGCCAACCTTTCTAATTTTCACATAATTTGTTACATATCAGTATATCTTTCACCTAGTTTTTTCAAGAAAATCTGATACATTTGTCTATGATAAATGTTAATCTCTAATTGTTCATTGAATGATTTTTTCCACACTTTCAGCTAATTGTTATGCTACAGATTGTTGAGTGCTGACACCTATTGAGATAGATCATGCCACCTGTGGATGGGCAGCAGCTGATGCAGGGTGGGCCACAGCCAGTGTCTGGGGGCCAGGGCACCATTCCCTTGGGGACACTGATAGACTATATAGTGCAAAGAACGTACCATGAACTCACTGTACTATCAGAGCTGTAAGTAACATACATGTAATACATGTGCAGTGTACATACATGTAATACATGTGCAGTGTACATACATGTAATACATGTGCAGTGTACATACATGTAATACATGTGCAGTGTACATACATGTAATACATGTGCAGTGTACATACATGTAATACATGTGCAGTGTACATACATGTAATACATGTGCAGTGTACATACATGTAATACATGTGCAGTGTACATACATGTAATACATGTGCAGTGTACATACATGTAATACATGTGCAGTGTACATACATGTAATACATGTGCAGTAACTACCTTCTTCTTTTCATGTTTTGCATGTAATTTTACTTACGACTCAAAAGTGGGTGGGAAGTTCACAAAATAGGAATTTTTCATATTTTTGTATTCAAAACAAAAATATATTGATTGCTCATTGTTCATGACAAAAGCTTGCTAAGTGATAGCAATATCTTGAATTGTAGGCTTCCTCGTAAAACAGACATGGAAAGGAAGATTGAGATTGTGCAGTTCGCTGGGAGGACGCGTCAATTGTTTATTCGACTTCTTGCCTTAGTAAAATGGGCAAGTATGGCAGGAAAAGTTGATAAATGTGGTGTAAGTAGATAAAAATATGACTGTTTTCTCTTAATCTATTCCGAGCACAAATTATTTAAAACATTTGTAAGGTGGTCTGCACTGACATTCCTAACAGACCAATATTTTCAAGTAAAAAATACTCCAAGCTATCAGATTATTGTACCTCTGTAATTATGAGAGCCTAAGGTTGAGGAAATTTATATAATGATGTCAAAAAACAAAAAATACAATTTTTTATAGGTCATCTCTGATTTTTTGGATCGCCAAGCAATGTTTTTTGTTGAGACGGCAGACATGTTAGCCAAGATGGCGCGTGAAACATTGGTCCATGCCCGTCTACCCAACTTCTCGCTTCCATGTGCTATTGATGTGTTGACCACTGGATCATACCCGAGGCTGCCAAATTGCATCAGAGTAAGTGTGTTTCTACAATTTAGACAAAATTTCAGCCAGCTTTCAGTCAAAAAATTCGATTTTCAGTCAGGGAGTGCAAATTGTGGCATAAACAAGCCAAAAATAAGATTTGTTTCGAATTTCACAAAAATTGATGCAACTTCCTTCAAAATTGGGCTAGAAGCTTCAAATAAAAAGCTATTTTCTTCTTCCATCTCATGGTTCTATTTTTATTGGTTATGGGGGGGGGGGGCACCTCCATGTATTCTGTGTTATACTTGTATGTTAAGTTCAACCAAAATGGCACATTAACAACATTTATTACTGATCTGCTTAATAATAAAACAACCAGCCGCCAAATTCATTTGTTGAATTTTGAAAATGCATGAAAAAGAACTTTAGCTACAAGACTTGAGTTGGTAAGAACATTTTGTTGTCTTTTATCAGTTATATTTGTCAAGTAGGACTTTGATGAAAATCAAGTTATTAAAATGTGTTTATATAATTACATGTATGTAGACTTTCAACTATTGTGTTGCTTTTAGGATAAGATTGTGCCACCTGATGGAATCACACCAAAAGAGAAACGAGAGACTCTACTGAGGCTAAATCAGATCATACAGCATAGATTGGTCACGACAGATATGCCAGAGCAGTTTAACCAACTGAAAATAGGTGAGTTCATGAATTCAACAAATACAACTACATACTACATATGTAAAAAAAATACTTTACATCAGTTTAACATGTTATAAGTATAACTAGAAGTAATAACAAAATATCAGTGTCGTTTTACCATGTTTTCATGAAAAAAATATTTTCTAATACTCAAATTTGGCTAAGTGTAAGTTAACATGAGAGCTTTTACTAGATATGATTGTTTCAAACAGTTTATCTGGATCTTCGTGCAGTTTCAACTCGGATTGCCACCCACTTCTAACAATGAATAATTAAAATATAGTTATTTCAACTGCATTTGTTTTTCACCAATCTCTTAGATTTAACTAATAACAATCTGGATTGTTTTTGTTTTAGAAAATGGAAGGGTAACATTCATTGTCCAACATGAGTTTGAAGCATCACTGACTTTGATGGGGGACAGTTCAACAATACCATGGAGACTACTAGACATTGATATACTGGTGCTAGACCAGGAGACTGGAGGTGAGTGCATAGGTCTAGATCACTCATCTTAAATGTTTCCCTTACAGATCAGGCAGATTTCACATTCTCTCATTTTTTTGTGCACAGTATCTAGCATTTTTCATTTGGCATTCTGTGTTCAGCCATTGGCATCTGTAACAAATGGTAGGTGGTGACATTTTGCATGTTACTGCATTTTCCATTGAAGTATTATTTGTCCATGTTTTTGGTATTCTCAAATTTCTTTGGAATGCCTGTCTACGTTTCCTTGTTGATTCTTTGGAGGACATGACTTGTATAAGATTTAAAGCTACTAAAATGATATACCTACTGGTGCTGTCTGTGTCTGCAAAATGCCACTTAATGTTACCTACTCCCTACTCCAAGACCCCAATAAAGTGCAGACATCTAATAGTTCAATAAAGAATGGCAAGCTCAAGTCAGAAAGACATAAAAGCCACTCCCTGTATAGTGAAATAATGCAAATAAAGATGTCATCATAGTGCACATTTTTCTGTTTTTGTTTTCAGATGGTAAAGCTCTGGTGCACTCCCTTCAGGTAAATGCTATATTTCTATTGTAATATGATTCTTATCATTGATTCAGATTGACTTCTCAGAAAAGTTATGTTGAAAAAGGTTACATGTAGAAAAAGATTGTATGTAGAAAAAGGCCGCATGTAAAAAAATTGCATGTAGGAAAAGGTCATTTGTGTATTCCTATCTTAGAATATGTTCTTGAATTATTAAGGCCCAAAGCAGGCAACATTTCAAAATGTTTTGTACAACTGAATGTTTTAAACTCAAGATCAATCAAGTACTGTATGAGGTAATCGCTAGTGCTTTGTTTTTTAACAGGTTAACTACATACATCAGCTTGTTCAGTCTCGACTGCTATGCAATGATAAACCTCTACATGATCTCTATAATTGCCTCCACTCATTCTGCCAGTCTCTACAATTAGAAGTACTCCATTCACAGGTAGGTGCCAAGGGCTACATGATCTCTATAATTTCCAACAACCTTTGTGTCAGCCTCTAGAGCAAGACCATTTACAGTAGGGGTGTGGCGGTTGAGGAGTTGAAGCATTTTTATTAAGGGTTGCCGTGCAATTATAACAATTGTTCAAGTGAATGAAGAACTCGACCCAGAAGTGCTTTATCTCGGTCTAACATGATTGCTTTCCTATTTCCAGGCACAGAGGTTGATAGTTGAGCGCCTAGGGGACCATGTGAGAGTTGAAGACTACATGGCAGGGAAATGTTTGGTTCTGTCATACTGGAGAGACCCTGTCAAGCTAAGAGAGATCCCCACTACAGACACTGATACCCAGAAATGTAAGACCTTTTCATTTGTTTTTAGTGGTGACATATTGTTATGGTCTCAACATTTTTGTGGCATGTGTTCGGCAGTTGGTGCTTAGCGGTCAGTGTTTGGCATCCAGCATCTGTAACAAATGGCAGGTAGTGGCCTTTTGCATGTTGATGCCTTGTTTAATTGAAGAGAGGACTATGAGGGTTTTTATTCTCATAGAATAATTTTGGACAAATGGCTGCTCAAAATGGTGGGCAATTACCTATATTGGAAAAAGTGCATTTCTGTTCTGTAATATAATATTAAATCAATTATTACATTTAAAAAAGCGATACAAAACAAAAAACTTGAAAAAGAATTGACATGAACTTAAACACCTTAAATGAAAATATATTTCAGATTACAAAGTATCTGTACATATTAATGACCTGAATCCTGCCAAGCCTTTACAAGTGACACATACCCCTGAACTTAGCAAAGAGGATACCAGCAAAGTGGGAAGAGCAATTAAGGTATAATTCAGTTTATAACTTAAAGATTTTGTTCATGTATCAAAACTTGAATTCTTGAATGCAAGTTCTGGCTGCTGGCTACCAGACTAACTTATTATTCTATGGTTTACTCATTTAATATACAGATTGACTTGAGTTGGTCATAAAATAGTAGGAATCTGAAAGTTGCATTCGAAAATACAAGCTAAGATTTTAATGTGTAGAATTGCATTTTATTTTTTATTTTATTACTAGTGAATAGTCAATTATGGTGAGTGATCAAAATTAGTGACTGTGTTATTTAATTGACTTTTACGATTCCCTTGATTACATATTGGTTGATGTTTTCCCAGAGTTTGATCTTCATATTGTGTTGATTGTGTCCTCATTTTCAGATTCTGAGATTTTTATAGTACTCTATGAGGATGAATTACATGTATTTTTAAGTTCTAATGATGGCTTGTTAAATGATCTAAGCCCAGGAGGGAATATATTGTGGATGATATAATCCCTCTAATGTGTTGTTTCCAGCCCTTTGTAGAGTGCTCAGCTTGAATTGAAAGTCTAGGAAACAACTCATGAGTGCATTAAAACATCCACAATGCATTGAGTCATGTGCTTAAATTACTTTCACGCTTTGCAAAAGTTTTTATACAGTTTTGAAAGAATGTCTATTTGCAAGGAAACTTTTCTGCCTAGCTATTTATGAAACCATTCTTGTGTCCTTGTTTCAGAGTAACCAACTGTCTATTGAGAAGCTGCTAATGCAAACCATTCAAGTCCGTTCTGTAGCCAAGTTAAAGGTAATTATTTTTCATTTTCATTTAAGTTACATATCTCACACAGACACCATAGGGCATATACATGTGGTAGGATAATGTAACTTGATATCTTAAGGTAGAAACAGCTCCCCGTATTAATCTGACAGGAGCTGGTATCTTTATCCTGGCTAGAACCACAGACAGTTCAAGCCAGCACATGCCTTTTATCAAGTTAGTATCACTCTAGTAATCAACTCTCTGGTGTACTAGTTAGCATAAGCTGGCTCTTTATTATGAGTTTCATTTTTATCATATTTAAAACAATTGTTGCCTGGTTTGTGAAAATAAGCATTAAATATTTCACATTACTTCACTGAAACTGCTCATGTAGGAATGACATCTAGCCAATAGGTGGCACTATATATAGGCTCTGTTTATTCATTGGTACATGATGGTAATACTAAGAATCTCTAAATCATTTAACCATCTATCATCAAATCATTTATTTGTACATATTTGTACAAGTTTATTACAGTTGTATGTATACTATACTAATAATACACTCCATTATGAGGAAGGGAGCTATACTAGAACAAGATGTCAATGATGCATTTTTATACAACCTCATAGATCAGAGATCTAGACTAACTGCATGAACGCATATTTATAAAATATTTGTATTCAGTTTGTTGTGGTTCTGGTATCAATTGTGTTTTATTCAGCAGTAATTCGTTTCACATTTTACATTTGATAGTTTGCAAAATAATTTGAAGTAAAGCTTTTTGTTGCCATCATTACAATATCTGATTTTAAGAGTGCTGGCTGGATAACTTTATTTTTCTTGAATCAGTGTTTAAGTCAATTAAAGGTTTGGTTCAGATTAGTATGCATTGTCCACATGTGCATTTAACTAATCCCGCATTGGCTTATGATGAATTAAGCAACACGGTACCAAACTGCATCTGAGCAAACCTCCTTTAAATCATGCCCATGGTAATAGGCACCGCTGATTGGTGTTGAACCAAGGAAATAAGGCAAAAATGCATGCCCCGTAAATTTATAGCGATCATTCATATATTTCACCCTCGCTTCACCTGAGGCTATGTGGTAGGTATATGTTGCTGGTACAGCACCAGTAATCTGTCTGAAAAACAGTGAAACAGTACTTCAAAGAAGATGTTACTCTGGTATTAAACCAATAAATGTTACCAATTTATAACATATTTTATAAACCTAGAATACAATAACATAGGTGCCAGTAGGTTGTTTCTAGTTTCACCTCGTGGCTAACTTGGGTCAGAGAAAGAAAGTTATGTTACCTCCCCTCTTTGTCAGTGAATGAATAATCCCCAGAGATAGTGCCAACAATATACTGGGGAAGATGTTCACTGGTCACTATACTGTTGATGATTACAATAATCCTAACAAAAGATGCAGCATCTGGGAAACAGGTCTGAGTTTTTGGAAGTATAGCTTGATACTTTCCACCAGGTTTCAAAGGATTCACTAAAAATTACAATAAACAAAATATTTAGTTTAGTCAACAAGTCTTTCAAAATGTTCAATTATACAATTTATGGGTCTCGAAATTGCTCGAGGGATTGAGCAATTGGTCACGATACAACACAAGCGTACTGGTATTCAACTTGAATGTAGAAAAATAATTGCATCGTTTTTTGAACTCACTTTTTTTAACCACTCACCATACCTTAAAACTATCAAGACCATGCTCATTTCAACATTACAACATTTATCTGGCGATTTCACGGGGAATCTCTGTTATTCTAAATATGAGGAAATCATCATGTTGAAAACATCATCAGAATGGGGTATTCTCTCATTGGCTTTTAAATAATCAGGCAATTAGTCATTTTAAAAGAACGCGTCTCTATTGGTTGATGTGAATGTGATAACAATTTGTTGACAAAATTTTCATTCATAAGTACAGTACTTCACGCGGGGAATACCGACCCAGCTACATACAGCCTAGCGCCGAACAAAGACCTGAAGATGTCTAAAAATGTAAAGGGTTAGTTAATAGACTCCTGTTTATATCTTGAATTTCTCAATATGAGAAATAGACAAACAAAAGAATTGTGTCTAACTGATATAGTCATTGTTCCAGGCACTCATGTTTGCAAAATAATGAGTACTTAATGCAATGTTTACTATCCAATCGCTAAATTCAACTTCTAAATATTTGAATGATGCTTTACAGCTTAAATAGACTAAGTAAGAACCATAGCTGTCTTTACTCCAGTAGATTTAAAGATACAAATATATCACATTTGTTTTACTGTCATACATTGCATATCATTGAAATCACCCGTGAAAGTCGAAAATGAAAGACCTGATTATACCACGAGTGTCGGAACCCTGCGAATGCCCCCTGGCTACGGTCCTGGTTGATAGATGGTATTAGCGGATTTTTCTCGGTGCTAGGTTGTATGTAGCTGGGTCAGCTTTCCCCACGTGTACTTGTACATATTTTTCAGGCTTTCCGCCAAGACACTTGTGACCATATTAACATATTAACATATTGATATAAGCGAAGATAAAAATGACTGACAGTCAAGACGTGAGAGTATGGATTTTCTGGTTTCTTTTCCTTTTTTATTCTCGCATGTGTCCTCATCTCATCACAGTTACAATTAAATATTTAACGATGGGAATGGGATGATAAGTGTTAAATAAATTAACATTTTTTATTATATACCCAATATGTAACACTAATCCTGATTGGTCAATACCTAGTCACGTGTTCCGAAATAGATTTACTATTTCCCTCGGAAAGTTATATTCCCTCAAATGTGACGTCAGCGGGAATATACATTTGAACTATTGCCCGCTGACGTCACGATTGCAACTTCTATTACCCTTGGAAACGTCTGCGCATCATCACTGAGCAGACGAAAAACAGAAAAATGGAGGATGAGCACAAACACAAATCAACTCCGTTCACCATGACAGACGTGCGTGAACGATACAATATAAGCAACGTGTATAAAGTTCCCTAAGCTCAATACGTCTGTGTAATTTCAAGTGTTATGATAATCTATTCCGCGTGTTAAACGCGATTGAATTTGTCAAGTGAGAGTCTCAGAGGCAAAAATTTCTGTTGAGCATCTGATGACGTCACAGCTTATAATACTAACAATGGACCCGGGGAGGGGGCTTTCTAAGCCTTTTTGGCCTTCGCAGAGGAAACGGGACAAGAGTCAGTATAGGGTATATAATAAAACAAATAATGACTGCCTAATTTCGAGCAATAGTGTAAATGATTTCCCCTTGGGAATATCCTCTACAATGTACTATTCCCTCAGCCTGCGGCTTCGGGAATAGTACATTGTAGAGGATATTCCCTCGGGGAAATAATTTACACTATTGCCCTCAATGGCAGTCACTATTTGTATAATATCAGATAAATACCGAAAAACTGAATGGTTTTGATTTCTTGATTTTCAGCTTTTTTCAGTTTTTTTTTCAGCTTGACTATGGTGCTGATGTGTCCATATACAATATTATATTGGTTAAACTGGCAATGCGCCTATTTATCCCATCGAACGAAGTTCGGAGGGATATAGGGAACGCCTCCGTCCGTCCGTCCGTACGTCCGTCCGTCCGTACGTACGTCCGTCCGTCCGTCTGTCCGTCCGTCCGGGCAATAACTCAAATACCGTTGGCCCGATTTTGTTCATATTTTGTACACATATACCCTATGGCAGTAGAAGTTCTGCTCAAGAGCCGATTTTCAAAATGGCGGCCATTTTAGTGACGATTTTACAGTAATTTAGGTGCAATATGTAAAACTGTAATAGCAATATGTTTTAAATGTAAAAAAATTATAAAGGACATTAATAATGCTACAAATGTAGATATTAAAGAAGCACATGGCAGCCATCTTGAAAAATGGCGGCCTTTACTCGTCATTTTACGATTTTTGCTGTAACTCAAAAAGTAGTGGAGCGTTTTTGTTCATATTTGGTATGTGAATACTATAAGCATTGCACACTGTCTAAAGACACTTTTGGTAGAAGGCGGCCATTTTGAAAAATGGCCGCCGTTTTAACGTATTTTACTATAACTTGAAAAGTAGTGGAGCGATTTTGTTCATATTTGGTATGTGAATACTATAAGCATGGTACACTGTCCTATGACACTTTTGGTAGAAGGCGGCCATTTTGAAAACAATTTTGAAAAATGGCCGCCATTTTAACGTATTTTACTATAACTCGAAAAGTAGTAGAGCGATTTTGTTCATATTTGATATGTGAATACTTTAAGCATGGCACATTGTCTAATAAAACGCTTTGGCGTGTCGTTGTTCTGGTTTTGAAAGAAAAAGGACAAAATATCATTTGAGACATATCACTCACACAGTCAATCAAATATGATAAAAACTTTCATTTGGGTCAATACTGAAGTGAAAAAAATTACTCGCATAGAAAACAGCATTTGAAGTTCAGAGATCAAAAGAAGTAAATTAGCACTTTTCACAAAGTGTATGCTTTTAATTAACTCTGGAGTAAAATATGGCGCATGGTTGAAAATCCTATCAAAAATGAATTGATAATTAATGCTAACAACAATGCTATCTTTCTATGGCATTGCTAAAAACTTGACATATATAAATTGATAGATCAAAAATATTTTTTCTTGATTTAGTGTCAACTCTGATGTGGTCTGTTTGAGCTGTTTTTGGTGTCAAATGAAAGATCGGGTACTTATTAATCCATTGGAAATACTATGAAGATCAAAAGTCAGACTTCATTTACGCACTTTGTCCCTTTAAGTGTGATGCCTGTCATTGAATTGACTTTGTAAAACTGCTATCTTCGTTATATTTCTGACTTGTGAATTTACAATGATAAGTAGATAAATAAACTAAACTGCATGACCTTGAGTTCCCAATGTGACCTAATCTTGATAACTCCACTCTTGTTTTGAAATCATAACAGCCCAAATTGATATGTACTCACCACATGTTGTATTTTCTTCATCCGAGCCATCTAAACAGTCAACCACCCCATCACAGCCCTGAAGTACAATGAACAGAGATATTCAAAATAAATCTATTGTCAGGAAATACAAACATTATTCTGATCTATACACTTTAATAAACCCAGCTGGTAAGAAATGTAAAGATATATGTTTAAATTTGATGACATTATTGTCCGATGAAATACCTGGAGTAAATGAATGCACTCTCCAGATTCAATGCAGCGTAACTTGCCATTCTTGGCACAATCATTTGCTGGAAATAGAAACAATTGGTTAACTTGATGTCCTGTTTTCAATACATAAGGGTCTTAAAGGGGTCATACATTTTATAGCAAATATTGATTATTTTAAAATTCTGAAGGAGATACGAGGGTCGTATGAAAAGTTATGAGCCTAAGTATGAAGCAATAATGCAAGATCAGTGAAACTTGACATACATTTATTTCAGTCCTTTTGATGACTCATGACTAATTTTATATTCCATTGCAGTGTGTTTTACTGCAGAGACAGGACTTTGAAAGTTGACAGTTATGAAAATATCTGAAAATGGACAAAGTCGAATATCGTGCCATAATCAAGTATCTGATTTTGAAAACTGTTAACTCCATCACAGATTCAGACTGATATGGTTGGAACATTAAGTGATAATGCTCCATCTTTTGCCACAGTGAAATGGTGGGCAGCTGAATTCAAAAGGGGTAGAGAGTGCATTGAAGATGACCTGAGGCATGGACAGCCATGAACAGCTGCCGCCACAGAAACATTAATCATTTGCACCAAATGGTGATGGAATGGCAGATGATAGACTGTTTGTTACATAGCTGAGACTGTTGGCATCTCCCAGGAGAGAGTCTACCATAATCTGACTAATGCACTTGGATTGACAAAGGTTTCAGCCATGTGGGTTCCACACCTTTTGACTCCTAATAAGAAACACACTTTGTTGGACATGTCAAGAGAATTTAGAGATTTTTGAAGCAGAGCCAGATGATTTCATGGAGTGATTTCTGACTATTGATGAATGTTGGGTCTACCAATTTGATCCAAAAAACAATCAATGCAATGGAAACACTCTTCCTCTCCACCTCCTAAAATGCCTGGGTGGTTTCCTCTGCTGAGAAGGTGATGGCCTCAGTTTTCTGAGATGCAAATGGTACTGTGTTGGTGGATTATTTAGAAAAGGGCAAACCATCAACGGAGAGTGTTATTCTAATCTTTTGAGGCAGTTACGGAAAGCTATCAAGAAAAAAACATCCAGCAAAAATAACAAAATGTGTCTTGTTCCATTAAGACAATGCTCCAACCCACAAGTCGGTGGTTGCCATGGCAACAGGTCTTGACTGGCTTTAAACTCATTCCCAACCCATCGTACTATCCTGATATAGCTCCGCCATTCTTCCATCATCAGCATTTAGTTGGGAAGCATTTTGACAGTCACAATGACGTCATATCTACTGTAACTGACTGATTCGACTACCAAGACAAAACCTTCTACAAAACTGAGCTCCAAACACTGCAGCACCACTTGCATGAACTTCATGGTTAGGCTCAAAACTTTTCATACGACCCTCATATTTTTAAATCTTTGAGGCATACGTTGCAAAATATATAGTGTATCAAATGATTTATTAAAATTTCCACTGAAATACATGTATATTCTACCTAAATTATACACAATATCTGTCCCAAGCTCTGCATCTTTTTTGGCATTCTTCAATCGCTCAAGTTTTAGCTGATTGTCCTGGAGTAATGTTTGGTACTTGTCTGCAACACTGAAAAGTTTTATGCTGTTTTATCTCAAAGAAACTGAATTACTATATGTGGCAATAATTTTAAAATTCATTAGGGTTAAAGTATTTTTCGAGACCTTTGGAAAAGTTAAAACCAATTTCATACCAGCCCTATTTAGTATTTACACTACACGTGACATTCTAAGATGTCTTGGCTAAAACGTTTTAGAAAAAGTATGTTGAGTTTACACCACCATTTTCAAGACGTCTTAGTACGAAATATGATTGAGTTTACACCTGTTTTTCTAAAATGTCTTAGAGATATGTTAAGGTATACAATGTAAAATGAAAAAAGCAGTTCAGTACTGGTTGAAGGACGGTTCAGTCAATATAGCTATTCCTTTCCCGCTTCTATACTTTGTGCTAAAGAATGCATCGGTTTCACAAAAATATGTCCTAAAGACAGCATTGTTAAAAGTATGAAAGAGAGCAGGAAGATTTATATTTGGGTTATGATAGATCGCCAGGCAAATTAGTTCTTCTCGATATTTTTGGGATGATATTGGGAACAAGGGATAAGAGAAAAGAAAGGACCATGTGACACATGTAAACAGAGAGTTTCAAATTTTTTGTTCAGCGCAATGCAAAAACAGGGCTAAGAGCTCTTAGCTAAAACCGATGGATTTACACTCGCTTGTAAAACGTTTTAACGCTACGACATCTTGGCTATGACTAGGGTCCTAAAACGTTTTAGCTAAGCGCTCTTAGCCGAGAGCCCTTGAGAAAATCTTGATTTACATTACATTTGTAAAACGTTTAACGCTAAAACGTTTTACTCAAGACGTCTTAGGGCTCTAGTGTAAATCTAACAACTGAGTTATTTTGGTAGTCTGTCAGACTGTTATGACAAAGAAAGAATTAATCTTTTGCTAATTTTCAATTTTAATTTATTAGATTAAAATGTTTAAGAATCTGAAATTAAAGGAAACAGTAGCTTCTTACTTTTTATCGCAGCATTTGACAAAAATACTGTAAATTTTGACTGATATAAATTCCTTGGAATTTCGTGAATTATAACTTTAATTATGCCGATTATATTTCGCAAATTTTCGAAAACTTGGGAAAAGCACAAAATATAGTAGCATATGTGAAAATTACCAATAGTACAGCGCATGTAGAATGAAAATTGATATTAAGAAATTGATATTAAGAAATTTTGTACCTGTCAATTATGGCATCTTGCGCATCCAGTCTTGAGTTGATGATCTCTGGCTTTATTGGTGTTATAGTTGCACTTAGCTTGCAATCACATGATGCTCTCACTCTTCCTGCGTGGCAGATACACAATACTACCACCAGCAGTATAAACCTTGCATTCATCATGATAATCATTTATACAGACTGCCTAATTGACTTGCTTTATACTTTATATACTTTAGGATCATTAGGTTCAGAGTCCAAGGAAACGTTACTCTTTGTGCTTCATAATACTGCTGAATGAAGTGTCAAAGCGTAGCAAATCCCATCAAACAGCCATGGCTGGCATTTTACAAACAAAGTATATAACAAAAATGGCGGCCATTTTTTAAAATGGCCACCTTCTACCAAAAGTGTCATTAGACAGTGTGCCATGCATTCACATACCAAATATGAACATAATCACTCCACTACTTTTCAAGTTATAGTAAAACACGTTAAAATGGCGGCCAATTTTCAAAATGGCCGCCTTCTACCAAAAGTGTCATTAGACAGTGTGCCATGCTTATAGTATTCACATACCAAATATGAACAAAATCGCTCCACTACTTTTCGAGTTACAGCAAAAATCATAAAATCGTGAGTAAAGGCCGCCATTTTTCAAGATGGCTGCCATGTGCTTCTTTAATATCTACATTTCTAGCTTTATTAATGTCCTATATAGTTTTTTACATTTAAAACGTAGTATTACAGTTTTACATATTGTACCTAGATTTTTAATATTGTACCTGGCATTCTGGGTAAATTTAAAGGTGGCCATTTTGGATTTTCTGTCCTAAAATTGTGTCGGTAAAGTCTTGTCTACTCATCTTCAGGATAACCATTTGACGGATTAATTTCAAATTTTCATGGATGTTTCTTAGTATGAAAATCTAGATCTGATTAGTTTTTCAGTATTCTGGGTAAATGTTAAGGCAGCCATTTTGGATTTTTCATCCTAAAATCTTGTCTGTAAAGTCTTGTCCGCACGTATTCAGGTGAACCGTTTGGTAGATCAAATTCAAATTTTCAGGGATGATTCTTAGTATGAAAATCTAGATCTGAATAGGTTTTTGGCATTCTGGGTAAATGTCAAGGCAGCCATTTTGAATTTTCTGTCCTAAAATCTTGTCTTATTCTTTGTATGACATTTGATTTTTCTCTTAAAATCTTGACTTTTAAACTGATAAGTGTTAGGCATTCAGGATGAAAAAAGACCATTCTCGATTTGGAGAACGAAGTTCGTCACTCTAATTGAGCGTTATCCCTGCTTCGGACAAATTTGATTTTTTTTACATAATATAGATTTGAATGTCTTCTTTTGAATAGTCATAGTTTAATTTGGGTAATATTTCTAGATTTTTCATAAAAAAATTACTAGTAAACCACCCAACGTCGCTTTTATGATTCGTACCACTTTTTTAACTTGATGTATTGGATATTTCCGTGGGTTGATTTGAAAAAAAGACAAAAAATGTATACATGAATATGTCATAAGCATATAGTGAGATAATTGTTAGATTAGGTTTGCTATAAGTGACTTTAAAACAAAAAAATAAAAAACATTAGTTCACGTGTTAAAGTCCCATTGACCATGACATCAAGGAAAATTGAGCTTTTTGTCATCAGACATCTTTATAGATGGAACTAGCTATGTACTACATTTTTAAATACACTCACATTGTACATGTAGCTGTAATATCTAAGATGTTATTTTCATTGATGAAAAGATTCTTACATACTAAAGTTACATTAAAATATCAATTGCAATAGCCACCTGTTTTTAACATCCCTTTGTCACTCATCCCTTAATTATCTCTGTGTATCTTAAACGTGTGTGTGTTTGATGTTGATAGCACCCGAGTGCAACCTAAGGAGCACATACAATACATTTTGTGTATGCCCAGTCGGGCCTTATATCTGCCTGCACCGAGAAATGTTGGTGGTGATTTTGTGATTTTTGTAATAGCCTAACTACATAGCATCTCTTGTGCGCGTAAATCCCAATGTTTTAAAATAGAAAATAGAGACTCAACTCAATATCGATAGTTTCACAGTATGAGGGTAGCGAATGGGCGCAGCTTTGACAATTAACGAATGATATAACGATATCACGGATTTCACCGAATGTTATTCATCCCTAAATAGCTTGTTTATTTAGTCTTTTGATCCGAGTGATGTTTCAATTTATTGCAGTGACTCTGAAATTGCTGCGCCAGATATGACATCACAGCGACTCATTTTCCTACATTTAAAGCACTTTAAACTAAATTAAAGATAATCATTAAAGAATGATGACCTTGTGTATTTTACTCTGGACGAGGGTAGTGGCCATGTCTTGGCATGGCTAGTTATGCATTAACGTTTGATACTGTTGTGTGGATAAAAAATAATGAATATATGTTAACGTAGCACAAAACAGATACTTTTAAAGTTAAAAGAATATAGTTACATTTAAAGAATAGGCCCAACTAATAGATATTGAATATAGGACTCGTTTGATGAAACGATCGTTGTTTTAATTCTAATAAACCTAGAAATCAATCAACGATTAAGTAAATTGACAAGACTTCATGTTCAAGTTAGCTGAATTTCGTGTAACTTAACTCTGTTATGTTTCTAGATTTTACATATGGAAAACAGAAATCATAATCACAATCGTATTTAAGGCAAATAGGCCATGCATATGCTTTTAGTTACACGGTGGATGATCAAATTAACACATTTTGGATGTTGAACTTCATTTCAAGTTCATTCGAATTTACGCATTATCGTGGGAAAGCCCATGGCATCATCCAATAAAATTGATATATATACTGTCTAGGCTGAGACTAACATATATAATGTTATTTAATGTATTTAACATACAGGATTTATCTGGGAAAGTTATGCAATATATCTACACGAGAAATAGTAGGGACCGAGGGTTGATATATTAACTTTACCTGTCGAAAATCGAGTATTTAATAACTGATTTATTAGTAAACTATGAGGATTAGATACGCATTGAATGTAACGGAACCGTCATGTAATAATTACAAATGATAATCACAATCAAATCATGAATATTTTATCTAGATTTAAAGTGCTTAAGATTTATTTTTAAAATTCAACCGAACTATTAACATTTAATAGCACCGAACGAATTTCCTGGGGATTGCTGATGAGCGGGTGGGATGGGACGGGAGGGATAAAATGAAATACTAGATAAAATATTGATACCTTTACGCATGTCAATCTCAAAATAGAATGCATATATCATTATCTCTTTTTATTCTTCTGTATTGTAATACGATAGTCTGATTATTGTCAATATCCTACATGAAATAATGTACAACGTGTATTCTACATTGAATAACAAACGAAATAAAACTCACTTTTGTACGAATTTATTTTTCATATGACACAAAGTAACATAACATTGTTAATATATGTTGCATTTACAACTACTACAGCAAATCAGAAAATTCGTACAATATCAAACTTAAGAGTTGTTCACAAATACATTGGTATTTTGATATGAGTATCATGTAGTATTAAAATATTAAAATCATATGATCAGCAAGTTTATTGTATTGTTTTAAGTGTCGCAGGCTTAATTTCATACGTATACATCTATACAATCATCCAAAAAGCCTCGAGCCACCAATGGCTTATGAGACACTGCTAATCAAAAAAATCATATAATATTAATAAGATGCATAATATGAGTCAGTTGCAGAAATAGGATTATGAATAAAGCAAAGTTCATGACCTCTATTACGAACATTGTTTGATTTACTCGATCACTCAGTCTGTTGTTGAACATATGCAAATGTGGTCAGGTTATAAATATAAGTACAATTTAAGTCCATTATATTTTCACATATTGAACATAACACTCAGTTCACAAAGAGATGTATACAAATCTAATCCACAAGTAGAAATGATTGTTTCATGCTGTTTATGCATTGTGTATAAACTGTTATCCAAAACATGAATAAAGTGGGCAAGAGGTGGTTGTATGATGGCCCTTAAAATCACATTATGTAACACCGGCACCCTGGTTCAAGTTATAGTGCAGTGGCCCATGTTTGATATACGTACATCAAAACTCATGTTTTTTCAAGGAAAGAAGCTAGATTAGTGATATATTGAAAAATCAAACTACTATACCCCAATACTGTAGCCCGTATTTCTTTAAAAGGAATACAGGCTACAGTGAAGTTGCAAATGGAGGACCTTTGTTTATTTCCATAGTTCTGAAGGAATACTAGATTTTACATTGTATAGATTCATCGAGCAGTTTGCAACGTATTATCACCAGAAAGTCCAATGGAAAAGGAAAGAGAATACCCGCTCTATTTGCAACTTAACTGTACCCTGTATTCTTTTTAAATGTGTTCACGTGGTAGGGTAGTGTGATACTCCCTCTGCCTATGCCTACATCGTTCAATCTTTTTTTCATAATATAACGCCTTATTCATAAAACAGTTATTGAGCTCTTAAGAAAACAAACTAACAAACAAACCACCGAGTTTAGACATATACATGTATTGTTCTATTATCAAATCATATATTGTGTCCCAATTCTAAAACGTTAACAGTTTACGGTGTACAATAAAACTATTACTATTAACCACTTTAATATATTTAGACATAAAATATCAAGTTACTCATCAGCCAACAAATCTCAAAATATCGAAAAATGAAAAATACGAGGTACTTGTTCACTCAAATCTAGGAGTCAATTGGTATTGTTAGTACCTCAACTGAAATACTCGATTCTGATTGGTTGATTAGCCATCAACAATATGTACTGTTGACCTCAACAATATGTACTGTTGACCTCTACTTTTGAAAAAAAAAGTTTCATGGTGTCACAAAAAACATGGAAGACGGACATTTTGTAAATGTTGATGAAAATGATATTTTGACTTTACTAGACAACAAATATAGCAAAAATAGAAATAGAAACGTAAAATCAACATTAATTTACTAATGAGTACGCCGTGTTGTGCCGAATACAGAGAGTTTAGCTACTTGCACTGTCTTCAGATTTTCCAAAAAAAAAAATTGCTAACGTGGTTCGGAGAAAAGGTTGTGAAATGAAGCCATGCCGATTGATGATTGTCGTCTCTATGTGTATTATTAGTTTCTTCGGACAAACAACCTTCGGTCTCTGTCAACAGTAGTTTCTCGGTTTGCAGTCTCGGTATACAATTTTGCCGGTTGACCTCTGGAGAGGTCAACAATTGTATAATGTGTACCTATAGATAGTTCTCAAAGTAAATGAGCAAAAGCGTAACATTTGTATGTAGCATGCTTCATAAAACACTAAACTTAGCCCAAAAAGTAAGCGTGCATTTTGTTCCTGGCACTGAATACAATTCGTTGAATGCACGATGCACTCAAAAGATTAGCAGCTGGGAAAGGCTATTCAACAAAAAGTACGCTTTCGTACTCAAAAAAGGATTACCCTTTTACAACTTTGACAACTTTGAAGCATGAACTTCGGAAGATCTAACGAAATGTACTTACTGTTACCCTGTGGATCCCAGGGTTTTGATATGTTCTACAAAGTCATGCAAAGACAGACCATATGTACTAAAAGTATATACCTGCTAGTTATATCTGTGACACTTCTATGATATGTATTCCACTTTGAACCACCATCTATTTCAATATTGTGAAAATATATATTTCCCAAATTATGAAATAAATGAGCTTGTATTCGCGAATGCCACTAACGCCTGTCGGCTACCGGATAAACCTACCATACTATTTTATGGGCAATTCATTAAAGTATGAATGGAATATTGTCAGGTTCTTTTCATATTTAAATGAGTCGCCCATAGAATGGTAGGTTAATCCGGTAGCTGAAATCTTCCATTCCCAAATCATAGTCTTAGCTTGTATTCGCAAATGCAACTAACGCCTGTCGGCTACCGGATTAACCTATTATTTTACTGGAAACTCATGGCAATACGAATAATACCACTATTCCATTCATATTTAAATGACTTGGTCATATACTACTGGGTTAATCAGGTAGCCGACAGGCGTTAGTTGCATTCGCGAATATAAGGTTAGCTTGTATTCAATAATGCAAGAAACGCCTGTCGGCTACCGGATTAAACTACCTCTGGAGTCATCGGGGTTTTAAAGCGGCGTGCAAAGCGTAATCGGGTACACCCCAGTTCTCCGAAACCCAGTTGTCCGAAACCCAGTTGTCCGAAACCCAGTTGTCCGAAACCCAATTCCCCGAAACCCAGTTGTCCGAAACCCATTACTCCGAAAAATAGTCATAATTTACCAGAGAATGGGGGGGGCGTAGCTTACTTAAGCTTACGTCAGTTTCATGCCATGTATTTGGCCAAATTAATGGCATGGACGCATTCTGATATTCATAGATCTCTCTCTCACTTTGAGTTGCATCCAATGCATGGCGTTACCAGAATGGCAGGAACGGGAGATTTATTTTACATTGTGATTCTAAAAAAGGTTATTAAAACACAATATATTACGGAACAGTTTATCTTATCTTCTTCAATCTCTTTTATATAGGTAAAATAAAATGAAACATTTTGAAACAGATAAAATAAGTTATCGCATAGAACTTTAAGAATAAAACAGTATACAAATGACGTTGTCAAAATATTTCGTCGCATTTTAATTTCTTAGTCTCGGTCTCTTATCAAATCGTAAAAGAATAAAACATTCTAAACTTAATCACTTGGGATTTATGTTTCGGCATTCGTTTCAGGCATTTGTTTTTTATGTTCTCCTGAAATGTATTAGCCTTGCCCAAGTCGGTATTTTTTTTACTAATCTGATCTTGAATTATTACGATCATAATAGAAATCAAGATAAGTAAAAGAGACCGACTTGGGCAAGGCTAGAAGTGACACGGTTGAATGATTTTGTGCCAGAAATCTTGTTTTTCTTAAACATTAGAGTGTTTCAAGACTTTTTGTGCAATTTAAGCCAAATCGCACCAATAGAAGAGCTTTTATAGCTGCTTTGTTAACCCCGGGGTCGTTTATTTTAGGGCCATGCAGTTTTATACATAACTGACCATTTTTGCAATAGAAATACTGCTACTCGCTATGGCTTAACAAAAATTCACAATATTTAGCATGTCAAAACGTTTATTCGTACTTCCGTAATGTTTATTGCCAAAATCACTGAACCATGAAACAAAAAAATGGTCAAATCTAGTCATTTTCGGTCAGAGATTACCCCAAATTAGCCATTATTTAGTGATAAATTTTCAGTAAATGAGCTTCTATACTAAATTATCATATCAGTTTTGCATAGCAATGTTCTTGTTTTAATTACATGCATGTTAGTAATTGTTTTCAGCCATATTTAGTCAGTCTATGGGGTTAAATGTGTCAATTTTGTCATATATTTTCAAGAAAAATTCAGACACAAAGGAAAAAGCTGTATTACATGCTATGATAATGGCTGAATCCTTAAATTCGGTAATAATTTGATAAAAGCCTGTCAACAACCTCTTAAAACCAGCACTAACAGCCCTCTTGTGCTATCCTGTAACAAAATACAGGCCAAAAATGGTCAAAACCTGTGATTTTTAGGTAAAAAATGAAAAATGCTGAATCAGCGAAAATCTAAATTGCTAATTCTTCGGATAATTTGATTTTTCTTAGAGATGCAAGGTACACATTGCTAAGAAAGTGTAATTTTTACAAAAATAACGCTATTTCCCACCCTAGTACTGTCACCACCCTGTTGCTAATAGTGACACGGTTGAATGATTTTGTGCCAGGAATCTTGTTTTTCTTAAACATTAGAGTGTTTCAAGACTTTTTGTGCAATTTAAGCCAAATCGCACCAATAGAAGAGCTTTTATAGCTGCTTTGTTAACCCCGGGGTCGTTTATTTTAGGGCCATGCAGTTTTATACATAACTGACCATTTTTGCAATAGAAATACTGCTACTCGCTATGGCTTAACAAAAATTCACAATATTTAGCATGTCAAAACGTTTATTCGTACTTCTGTAATGTTTATTGCCAAAATCACTGAACCATGAAACAAAAAAATGGTCAAATCTAGTCATTTTCGGTCAGAGATTACCCCAAATTAGCCATTATTTAGTGATAAATTTTCAGTAAATGAGCTTCTATACTAAATTATCATATCAGTTTTGCATAGCAATGTTCTTGTTTTAATTACATGCATGTTAGTAATTGTTTTCAGCCATATTTAGTCAGTCTATGGGGTTAAATGTGTCAATTTTGTCATATATTTTCAAGAAAAATTCAGACACAAAGGAAAAAGCTGTATTACATGCTATGATAATGGCTGAATCCTTAAATTCGGTAATAATTTGATAAAAGCCTGTCAACAACCTCTTAAAACCAGCACTAACAGCCCTCTTGTGCTATCCTGTAACAAAATACAGGCCAAAAATGGTCAAAACCTGTGATTTTTAGGTAAAAAATGAAAAATGCTGAATCAGCGAAAATCTAAATTGCTAATTCTTCGGATAATTTGATTTTTCTTAGAGATGCAAGGTACACATTGCTAAGAAAGTGTAATTTTTACAAAAATAACGCTATTTCCCACCCTAGTACTGTCACCACCCTGTTGCTAATAGGGTCAAGATTGCAGTAAAAAATCCCATTGACGACCATTATAACGTTTCATTTCATAATATACTCATGGGCACAGATCTAGCTCAGCGAAACAGTGCCCAGTGTTCATTGGAGTCTTATCTAGCTTGCCGTTACAAAATAAGCATACGGTGACCACACCGTTTTTGAGATAACTGAATCTGGAGAGAGCTACCACCGTAAAGCTACCCTCAAAAATCACTCCGCCATCTATAAAAATTCTGTTTCTAACCAAACTTGTAAATGTTTCCTGATAGATTAGTACTTACCCTATCGAGAATAAACCTTGATTCATTTATCAAACACTAGATGGCGCTGCGACGGGACAGAAAAGGAGAAAAAGCTTTTTTATACAGAAACCAAGTAACTGCTAGTATCCCTACTCCGGACTATATTCGAAATGTATTTGTTTGACAATAATCAGAGAAAGTGCGTATACGTATAAATATGCCACGCAAACAAACGGGTGTGACTTCGAATTTCTTGTCTGTCTGAGGACGTATTGGGAACGAGGTAGAATTAAAGAATTCTTATGAACGAGTCATGCAAGATACTAGAACTAGTTAAGTAATGTATTGGATAAGTTAATTTCTGATGGATCTGGATAAAATATATTTCAAAACTTTGTAAACACTAGATAACTTCATTTAGGCAGATATAGTATCTTGATATGTTTGGCTATCATGCGTTTAAAATACGTTCCTAAAACTATGAAGACGTTAGGTGAGAAATATTGCTATTGTACGTTCGAAAAGTATTTGGTTGTATTTTGTAGTTCTCAAGTTACCCATGAACTTTCGTTGGCTAATTAACGTCTTGACTTAGCATATTTAGCCTAATTTTGCAATGATGTCAACATGAATCAAATGTTATGCTGTCGTGATTCGCAGAGGTTGCGACAAGATTCGTTTTAAGAAATTGTATTTTTTGATAAGATCCCCTAATTTTCGGAGAACTGGGTTTCGGACAACTGGGTTTCGGAGAATTGGGTTTCGGACAACTGGGTTGACCACAGCGTAATCAACTGATGTGAATTTCTGAAAAATGTGAATTATATCGGAGAAGCTAAATGTCCTTTGTTCAAGTCACTAAAGCTACGTTCACACCAACGGCGCTTTGATGGCGCTTTAATGCGGCGTGCGAAGCAGCTTTGCACCTCTTATTAAAGCGCCATCAAAGCGCCGTTGGTGTGAACGTAGCTTAAAGGTTCGAAAATGTTATAACATTTACAATTACATTTTCCAGTTACTTTAAAAGGGGTACAGGCTACAGTGAAGCCGTGAAGGGAGGACGTTTGTTTATTTCAATATTTCTGATTCAGAATGTATACTAGATTTTACATACATGTTTATTCCAAGTGTTCTACAATATATTGTATAAATTCATCAGGTAGTTTTCAGTGTATTATTAGAAGAAAAGCCCCATCGAAAAAATAGAGAATACCTGCTCCATTTGCAACTTCACTGTAGCCCCGGGCCACACATTGTGGGATCCACAGCCTTTACTATCCTTTTGGAATAGTTCTCTCAAAAGCGTTAGGTAAAAAGGGGCTCTGATAAATCAGAATGCGGGCCCCATATTTCTTTTAAAACATAATCACGTGGTTGGATAGAAGTCGGTGATATAATTACACCCTCTCCAGCTCACAGCAATTGACTTGCTTATATTCACCACTTGCGTACCACGTGTACATGTAGTTCATAGCAAGTGGTGACATCTAATTAATAGATGATAAATCAATTTTATAAATGACTTGTGAAATGCCAAAAAATCTAAAGTCACTCTTTTGGGAGGCCCTCTATTGGATAAATCTGTATAGAATGTCAGAGAATATCTCGAAAATGTGACACGATTTAAGAATGAATTATTTTCGAATGTTTCTTAAAAACATATTGAAAGGATTTTTTCATGATATGCTCATGACATATCCCTGTACACTTTGTTTGTCTTTTTTCTCAATTCGACCTACGGAAATATGCAATACATCAAGTTAAAAAAGTGGTACGAATCTTAAAAGCGACGTTGGGTGGTTCACTAGTAATTTTTATATGAAAAATCTAGAAATATTACCCAAATTAAATTATGACTATTCAAAAGAAGACATTCAAATCTATATTATGTAAAAAAAATCAAATTTGTCCGAAGCAGGGATAATGCTCAATTAGAGTGACGAACTTCGTTCTCCAAACCGAGAATAGTCCTTTGCTGTATATAGGATCACCCATTGGTGGAGACATGTTGTACAAATTTGTGTTCTTGTTTAATTTCTCATGAGCACCATTTATCTGCTTCAAGGCTGGTTATATTTGAATATTTAACTGAGTTGTTATTTATTCTATGCTTATCTACTTGTAGTTCCCAACCAATATAATGATCCTACAATGAGCTACTAGGTCTTAATAAGACAGATATGACATACATAAATAGCGGCATCTATTAATTTGCAATATATCACTAATCAATTAATAATATATAGTTCCCAGGACACAGTGAACAGCCACCCACTTGAGAATCATGTTATATCTCTGGTTATTCTAAGAGGAGGAAATGCACTCAGAGATATTCTCCATTTGAAGATGAACCTCTAATCTCAAATCTTGAATGTTTACATGGAGAGATATAGGCTCATCTATTAAGTCTGGGGTATTCTCCCTCTATTAGCTATCTTTTGACAATTTATGGTTTGTTTAGAAGCTTGAAGAATTTCAGAAGCAATTTAAAAATTGCGCTTCTAACACAATTTATAGTTAATTCATTGACCATTATTTGTATTCTTTATTTATTCTCTTGTATTAGTCTTAGTCATGTCATATACATTTCTTTCATTTAGAAGTACATGCATTCCAATGTCTATTAGTCCATGGTATGAAATCTCTAGGACGTCTAATAAAGGAGTTGGTAGCACACTATAGCGCAGCGATATTTGCCCTTACATTAACATACCTACATATGTCCCCTAATAATTTTTATTATAACCGTTCAATATACTTCCGGCTTTAAGGCTGAATTATGCCTGCCATTAACAGAGGTCAAAAAATCACCAAAAAATAAAATCCCAATTTTTCACAATTTGGAGTACACAATGCAACAGAAAATGATAAAAAATGATTTTAAATATATGATTTATGTTTCTAAGCTATAAGTTAGAGGTTATTTTTCTTATCAATACCAAAAAATATGTAATCAGTGTATCGACGTTTTGTATTGTTTCTAATGTATTAATAAGATAAATGCTACAAATGAATCACTTTTATATTGGAATGACAAATGTTTAAATGATGCTAGTTTTTTTACAAAGGGGTCTCAATACGTTTTGAGATATGAACCTTTATTCAGCGGTGATAATTATCAATAAAGGCGGGCCTATTGCTCTTCCTTGACTAATTGGGACTACAGCTAAAATTCTATTTCCCGTAGTTAGATATAGCTCAGTTGCTTATAAAACAACCATCAAGACTTGATCAAATTCATGAATAATTGAGAAAAATCGTTATCATTATCTTCCTAAAATCTGATTGTATCCAGCGGTAAGGTCAAAAAACAAACAGCCATCAGAAAACTTGATGATAGCCACAAGTAACGTCGAGGAAGAATTTCAGGGCGTTCGATTGCATATGACTCTAATTGATTATTAGACATGCCCTTTGAATATATGAACATTCCAATACCTCTGTAACATTTAATTAGATATAAATCTTACCTATTTGTTATTGTATTATGTTTTGTAAAACATGAACAATAATTTGTTGTTAGACCCCTTGCGATTATATGGAAAAATTCTGGTAATAAAATGTTTTAAATGGTAAGAAAACTAATATGTTCCCAATCATAAATTACCTAAATATTCCACATAATTTTGTTGAATCGGCTTGGCTCATATTTGAAAAATCAAACAAAATCTGAAAAACACACTTGCATAATTACACTAATTAAAAACCGACATCTACGGTAAAATTAAATAGAATATTTTTAAATTATGATAATTTATTTTTGTTCGTGTGCTAAGAGTAACGGTCTGTGTCTTATAAAATGTATAAAAGTTCGAATCAAAATAATTACGTTTTTTGACCCCTTGTGATGAAAGACATTTTTCGACCCGAAAGCCGGAAGTTTTTTCATCAAATGGTATTTTAAAAGAATCAAGACATGTACACCTTCATAAATATTACTTCAAATGTTGCTGCGCTAGAATGTGCTACGGATCCTTCATATTCGGAAGTCATACCATGGACTATATGGCCTTAGTCCAACAACATTAGACCTAGCCTGGGCCTCGTTTCTTATCTGACATGTCTTATGGCCCCGGCTAGGTCTAACTTCCATGATGATTTTGCCCTTGATGCGATCATTTAATCGTTCAGCAGGTTTCGACATGCGGAACTAATTAAACCGTAATAAGATGGTATCGTTACAGAAATAATGTGATCAACGCATGCATACATACCTTATGAATAAATACAAATCATCACATACCCCCCTGTAACCTCATCGATGTATAATTATGAAAATGTTGGGAGAAGGCTTTTTCTTAGTTTAGAAAACTCTGTTCTGGTTCCGGTAACATCGAAATGGCAAATCCTTTCAGGAATAAACCGCCGTTAGCAACACTGAACGAAACAAGTTCATAAAACGAAACGAACCCCGGTTATCCTATATATAAGTACAAAATATTGTAATACTGTAGGAGGCTTGCGATAAACATGATTAAGTTTCCTACTTTTTTTCCTGTTTTATTTTCAGAATTATGGTAAATTTCTGGCTAAAATGCTAAAGCTTTCAACATCTTTGGACAGACGCAAGCATGTGATACTGAATAATTAGATATTTTTCTTAACATGTTTAAATATATATTGTGCCAAAGTTTTCTCTCCCAGAAAGTCAGTGATTTCCCATTGTAATAACTCAGATGCGAGTAGGTAGTTACCAGTTTCACCACCAGGTGGCTCATTCAGGTCACATAGCATGACATAGTTATGCAAATTAAAATAATGTAAAAGAAAATATTATCTGTCCAATACAAGAAAACATATTTCACTTTTTGTGACTTTATATGTTGAATCCCCCCGTAGTAGCATTTACATTTTCCAAAACAAAAATTTTTCAAAATTGATCAACAATATTTGAAGCAATATTTCTTGATGTACTTTTTCATGTACATTTCAAATACTAGATAGTATGACATCATTTTGACTGAATGTTTAATGACGATCAAGTAAGGTTTTTTAACATTAGAGTAATGAGATCAAAAAAAGCTGAAAAGTGTTGATTTGAAAAAAATCAGATTTGGAGGTATCGAGATAAATCAGGTGTGAAGTATAGGTTAAAAGTACATTTACTTGCTCCAATATCGTGATAAAACACATGTGTTTAACTTTTCTCTCATTGAGTAAATGAAATATCATTGTAGAAAAATATGTTTATAAAATAGCATAAACAAAACTTCTGTTTAATTTTATTAAGAACATCATACATTTAAGAGCTAGGAATAAAACAACCATGCTTATACAAAAAAGTAACATGTAATCTTATCACAATACATCATCACATTGAAGTTATTAAAATGTAACAATTGTTACAAAGCATGTACCGGATTTTCTCGCATATAAGCCCTGGGCGTATAACTGAAAGAAGGGGTAATTTCGTCTGTTATTTTACCTCTTATTTTTTGCCCATGGGCGTATAAGTGTACTACTTTCGATTTTTGGCCCAGTGGGCGTAAAGGTGAGAAGAGCTGATGAACACAATGGTTCCTCAAAGACTACCGTACCTACTGTTGTAGTCCTACCGCATGTTTTGTAAGAATTATAAAGGAAATGTCACCTACAACCTTGGACTTAATGTTGAAACAAAGTAACAACAGAACGATCCACCACTGCCACTTACGGCACAGCGTTGAACTTAATGTTGAAACATAGTAACGACAGAACGATCTGCCAGTGACAAAATTTATTGAAAAAATCAATAAATAATCATTTTTATAGGCCCATGGGCGTATAAGCGTACTACATTCGATTTTTGGCCCATGGGCCTAAATTTAGGGGGGCGTATATGCGAGAAAATCCGGTATGCTGAGTAAAATACATGATCCCAGTTATAAACAATTGAGTGTATTCCTAGGTACGTTTTTGCAAGCAGAAAACCATGAACAATTACCATAATTTAATATTTAGGCACAATTATTCAACACAATCACAATCTAGCACAATCAATGACATCTATATTTCTTTGAGCTGAAATTACCAGTAATCAAATGCATCAATAATGTTGCTTTTTAAAGTTTTTATAAATAACAATAGAGTAAACTTGGGTGAATACACGCGCTGTTTGAATAAAGCAAAGATTCGTGTCATACTGGATGGTTATAATAAATATCAATATTGAAGAACAATTTCGTTTCGCTGACCAAGTTTACTTTGGCGACGCACAGACAGACATTGCCGGTTGAAATATTCGTCTCATAAATTGGTAAGAATAAGACTCATTTTACGATTAAAAATGAACATTTAACACAATAATATTATGTGAAATCGCCTGATGAAATGTGGTTTTATATTATTGTTAAGTATCAGTGTCATATTAGCGAGGAAAAGTGGTTTCGATAGATCCACAACTTGCATCAAAGGAAAGAATAGCATGGAGGTTAAACTCAATAATGGCCCCAAGAAAATTCCTAATAATAAAGAACGCCGTTATTGAGTTTAACGACGTTGAACTAATATGGCCTGTGATGTCTGATGACCTTTCTAATCAATTAGACATGTTTCTAAATAGCTTAGCATATCTGCTGATATTGCAGACTTGTTTAGTGCATAACATCCAGTTTTTATCAAATTGATGTTTTATTAAGAGTCAGTGTTATTTAAAAAGAAATTCAAGTTCATAATTCTTATTCAGAGTCCAGAGTTTCGTTCGGTCTATGTTTTATTTGTCTCCAGTTTTCATTTTTAATCATTTAAGTGGGTATTAAAGAATAATTAAAGCTGATAATACTACTAGCTGTTACCAATCTTTTAACCTCCATTGCATTTATTTGTATTTTAGTCCAAGTATCACATAGATAAAGGTACAGGTTGCTATGATTTAATGTTTTCATCTTGCAACAATACAGATAATTCCAAGCAAAATTGTTCTCTTTCATGAATTTTATTGATGTCTCAAATTTGTACTTTGTAGAGCTACTATATCAGATGCTGGCACAGTTTTGCCGGAAGTTTGCAAGAAGTAACTTTTGGCAATGCAGTATGTTAGAGTAACCTAGTAGGTGTAAGAAAATATAAGGTGATGGCCTTTAAAGTGGTAAAAACAATTTTCACGGCCGAATTGGACTTCAATTCCTGCGATTTCAGGGGGTACTATAAGACTATTTCATAACATAAAGGATATAGTTGCTATTGTTCTGCTTTCTACAGCACACATTACTAGTCCAAAGATGAATAATATCCTAAAGTTATAGGCCGATATCTGTATTAGTCTCAGAAATATTGCAATTAATAGGAAAAAAATATGCAATTTTAGTCATTTTTAAGTCTCACGTATCTTATATTTGTAGCTTCCAGCAAAAGATGGCAGCTTAAATAGCTCAAAATTGTTTTCTAAAAACTAATTCAAGCTTTGTTTGATATTGTAATACAATTATAATAATGATAATGTACTGTTTATGATTTTTAATATGACTTTATAGTACCCTACCCCTGGAAAGTGGGCGTGGTCAATGTTATCATTTTGCAGCATACAATTAAAAACTTGTATTGATAGAAAGCAAATCAATGCATATAAAACATCTTCACTTGTTACTTGACAATGTAATTCATTTATTATTAAAATATAGAATTCTACATATTTTATATATACGAATTCAATTTTGTACAATGTATCATGATGAAATCTAAGAGGCTGTTTCAATTTATGTTTAACTTTTTCTCTGATCACCCTTACCTTTTGACAAAATGATCTACTATATGACCAATAGCAACAAAAAATAGCAGAACTGATCAACGTTTAAACCCCCCCCCCCCCTACCCCTATGTTTGTTTTGTATGGGGTCCGCCACAATGCAACAAGTCCATTTTCAGTGCTTACTATCACATGGAATATAAGTCACAATGTTTCCACAATATCTGGACAATGAGATAGTGCCATTAAGAATATGTATGCCCAGATTCAAGATCATGGTGTAAATGCTTGCCAATCTATCGGCTTTCAAAAATGAGGAAAGCTGTCTTGAGTGCCGTTTCAACTAATTTTGAATTAAAACTGCTACTTATGAATTTTTTTCACAACTGTGATTTGGTTAGAGTCCAAACACAGGATATCAAGACATAGTGCTACCAAATTCTGGTATTGAAAATTTCAGAGCTCTAGATCAAGTATTCATATCTGCATGGACTCTTAAAAAGACCCAAAAGACACAAAATGCAGTCAGATATCGCGAAAAAAATGTGATAAAATGCACTATTCAGAACAATTTATCTCTTAAATTTTCCTTTTTTTACCATAATTTCTGATTCTGCCTCTAGTTAATAATACCAATAATACATATGAGTAGACTTAAGGTCATAGTAAGTGTAGTTACAGATTTATTAGCATCTAAAAATGGGAGAAGCAGTGTAGCAAGTGCAATTTTCACCTATAATTCATAATATTAAACTGCAGCTTTCAGGATTTTCTTCTCTAAAACAAGAATTCCGTGAGACCCCAAACGACAGGATTTCATATCACTGTACCACCAAATATATATGAGAGTAGTTTCAGGAGGTTATATCAAATAATCATTGAACCATTGACACCTAGAAATATGCAAAATACAGTCAGAAATGGTGAAATTGTGATTGTGAAAAAATGTATGTATTCTTAACAATTTTTTAACTAAACTGTATTTTATTTAGAACTGAAACTTGAAGTGCTTACTAGGAGATACATCTAGTTATTATTTATTAAGTGACTTCAGCATCCGAATTGATATAATATAGGAATATCCTATGGTTTTGAAAAAATATCATTTATATCCATGAGTGGATATTGATATTTTCATGAGTGAGCACAGCGAGTGAGTGAAGATATTTGTATCCATGAGTGGATATAATATATATAAAATATTTTTGAAAATAATTAAAAAATGTAAGAAGAAATTTTTTTTTGAAAAAATTCGAAACCATCGAATATAATATCCTTGCAACCATGGGATAATCACTGATATGCTTAAGACCAAAAAACCTATAAAGAATGTTATTATTGAATACTGAGAATACATTGTTTTTACATTACGGAGCTTTATTTCTACCTGAAAGTATTTTGGAACATATCTCTTGCTTAAATATTTCATGCAATGTTACTTTCAAAAACATTATTAGAACAATAAGTCCATCCTATACTTTCACATGTTATTCTCCATTTCGTTTTTAAAATTGTGGGAGCTTTAAACTCTAGAAGAGCTTAATTACCAATTATACCATGCACCCTCCGTCGCATTTTTCTTAGGATGGCCAGGCATATTTCAAATTGAAGAGTACAGTCAGTTAAAGTGATATATAGCTGTATATAACAACGTATCTTTCACTTGATACTGTGATGTCAAGCTTAAGCATTCAAACAGTGTATTTTGTCCCAAGATACAATAAAGTACTGATTTCATTTATTTATCAATTCAGATGCCTTGGAATTAAAGTAAACACTTGGTATATATTACCAATATTAATTTTTACTTATTATTGGTGGTACAATGACCAGGTTTCCTTTAATGTCTTTGGTCTTACTTTGTAGTTTTTAAAAAGAAAATTCAGAGAGTTGCAGTCTTAGATGAAACACTGGTGAAAATCATACTTGCTACAGCTTTTCCCATTTTCAGAAGCCAATAGATCTGTACTTCCACTTACTATGACGTTAAGTCTTCTCATATGTATTATTGGTGGTACTAACTGGAGGCAGAATCAGAAATTATGTCAAATAAAAGTAGCATTTAAGAGATAAATTGTTCTGAATAGTGCATCTTTCATATTTTCCACGATATCTGACAGGTTTTTTGTCCTTTTGGGTCTTTTTAAAAGTACATGCAGAAGTGAATATTTGATCTAGAGCTCTGAAACTTCCAATATCAGAACTTGGTAGCATTATGTCTTGGTATCTTATGTTTGGGGTCTAAAAAAGTCACAGATGTTGAGAAAAATATTCATTAAGCAGCAGTTTCAGTTCAAAGTTAGTTAAAACTGCACACACGTCAGCTTTCTCTATTTTTGAACGCCGATAGATTGGTAAGTATTAGTATTAGGACCTTGAAACTGCTCATATTATGTAGTCTTTGTGATACTGTCTCATTGCAAAGGTAGTTTGGAAACATTTCATGCGTTAGTGAACACTGAAAATGAAACAGCCTATTAGATTTCATCATGATACATTTTACAAAATTGAAAACATATATATAAAATATGTAGAGTCCTATATTTTAGTAATAAATGAATTACAATGTCAAGTAACAAGTGAAAATGTTAAAAATGCATTGATTTGCTTTCTATCAATACAAGTTTTTAATTGTATGCTGCAAAATGATAACATTGACCACGCCCACTTTCCAGGGGTAGGGTACTATAAAGTCATATTAAAAATCATAAATAGTACATTATCATTATTATAATTGTATTACAATATCAAGCAAAGCTTGGATTAGTTTTTATAAAACAATTTTGAGCTATTTAAGCTGCCATCTTTTGCTGGAAGCTACAAATATAAGATACGTGAGACTTAAAAATGACTAAAATTGCATATTTTTTTCCTATTAATTGCAATATTTCTGAGACTAATACAGATATCGGCCTATAACTTTAGGATATTATTCATCTTTGGACTAGTAATGTGTGCTGTAGAAAGCAGAACAATAGCAACTATATCCTTTATGTTATGAAATAGTCTTATAGTACCCCCTGAAATCGCAGGAATTGAAGTCCAATTTGGCCGTGAAAATTGTTTTTACCACTTTAAAGGCCATCACCTTATATTTTCTTACACCTACTAGGTCACTCTAACATACTGCATTGCCAAAAGTTACTTCTTGCAAACTTCCGGCAAAACTGTGCCAGCATCTGATATATACCTGCATTTTTTATATTTCTATTTTTTCAAACACTCATGTTACACTCATGCTACACTCATGTTGTATTATCCCATTGATTTTTGTGTCATTCCATTTTTGCTCCAGTGTTGGAACTTCTGTCTTGGATTCATATGATGTATGCAGGGCTCACTCTCAAGCCCCCTGAGCTATTGAGATCGTATTATATGTCAAATTGTCAGCAAAATATGGCGATATGTAATTAAAGATAATGGATGTTTAATTGCATCTTCAGGAAAATCTGTGTTAGTTCTATTCTACAGGGTGAGCCAAAAATGCAACACTTTTTAATAAAATTTTTGATTCAAAATCATAATTAGCATACAAAGTGAAACTTGAAGTTCCAATCTAGCCGTGCTTTATGAATTGTATACTTTTACTTGAATAAAAGATGTCACCAATGTATATATATAATAGCAAAGCCTTCATTGTTCTATATTATACAGGGTGTTCCAAAAGTAACAGGACTGGTGCTGGTATTCTTATGTATCCTCTTCTTTCAAAGGTAGGCTCTTCTTTGGTCAGTCCAAGAGTAGCACTCTGTATCCATGACTCAAACACATGAGTAAACCAATTTGAGGACATGTCACGCAGGGTCGATAGGACAACTTGGAGAAGGTCATTCACATCTCTAAGGTTAAACCGCACTGATTAGCATTCCATTCTCCATATGAGTAAAAATTAAATATGCACAATCAGAAGAGTATGGTGCATTGTCTTAGATCTTAAGACCTAGCTCCTCTATAGCTGCAGGCTAGTGCTATTTAATGCTGACGTGCGGACAGGCGCGTTATCAAGATGGCTGGCTTCAAATTGGGTATTTTTAAAATCCCAACCGTGAATTGTACTGACAGTAATGCAAAGTGATATTACAGGAAATTGAATAAATATTATTATTTTGAAATCATACTTGAATCTGAGTTGTATATCAACACCATTTACAAAGCAAAAAAATAATAAAACAAACAAGGAATGTTGTATGTGATAGGTGAATTAGATACTTTCTTCAGTAACACAAAAACGTTAGATATTACACGTTTGTGAAAAAGCTGCCCCGGGTATTGTGATGCCGTGTTACTATAGTAACCATAACTCTACCAGCATTTTATAATTTTTTCTGAAACTTCACAATTTTAGTTGCAATACTTCAAACTACAATTTGCTAAAATTTGAATACACTCTGTGCAGAATTGACAAAATGCCAGCACCAGTCCTGTTACTTTTGGAACACCCTGTATATGTGTATCATCCATACATTCCAGGAGCTACAAGAAGAGTTGGAGCCATTGACTGAGACAGCATGTGAGATCAAAGAGATCCCCTCTGTGCTTTATGTGCCACTCTTAGAGCCATGCATGCAGGCAGAGAATCTCTGCATTTCTGTGGACATCCTCAAAGGCATCTTCCTACCAGCTATTCCACAATATGGTATGTTTTTTGATATGATCAGAAATTTACATCAGCCTCTGGGGTCCATTTTTGGAACCGTCATAACTTTGTATTTGCTTATATTTATTATTCAACTACAGTAAAACCTGTAACTCGGGGTGGAAGGTGTGAGAATTGTGCAAAAAATGACTTTGTGAGCTGGATGGAGTTTCTCTGTATTTTTCATTCTATTAGGGTTTCCTGCATAAGGGATTTTGCCTGCGAAGCATATAACTCTTGCGAACATATCTAAATATTGGTCCGAGGAAGACATACCTTGAATTTTTTAGAAAAAAATTGGCTAAAAATGGAAACTACAAAAAGTCAAAATGTTCAACTCAAACAAAACTCTAGCTATTTAATATTAACACTATGTATTATTTAATGTTTTTCAGATGTTTAAGGACCTTCATTAGTGTACTAGTGTCTAGAAATAAGATAATTAAGGACAAAATTTGGCATTTTTGATCATTTTCGCTTTCAGCAGTAACATATAGTTCCTTATATCTTGAGTTTAATGTTGACTGGTTGTTGCAATTTTGATTAAATCTGTGCTTGTACATGTCTTCTTCCATTTAAGATACAAAAAATGTATATTGGACCACCAATGGTCATATTAGACTTTCAGATCTCCCCTACCCCATTTATTATGAAAAATTACTGAAACATATGAAAATATAAAATAACTTGAATTTATAAACTTTAACAATGTTGTAGCTATTCTATATCAATATTATGTATTATTTAATGTTTTTCAGATATTTCAGAACCTTTATTGGTATACTAGTGCCTAGAAATGAGACATTTAAGGACAAAACTTGGCATTTTTTAAAATCATTTTAGCTTTCAGCAGTAACATATAGTTCCTCATATATTGAGTTTTATGCTTACTGGTTGTTGCAATTGTAATAAAAATCTGTTTTTGTAGATGTCTTCTTCCATTTAAGGTATAGAAAATGTATAGTGGACCACCAATGGTCATATTAGAGCTTTCAGATCTCCCCTACCCCATTTATCATGAAAAATATAAGAAAAATATGAAAATATAAAATAACTTGAAACTATAAACTTTAATAAAGTTGTAGCTATTCTATATCAATATTATGTGTTATTTAATGTTTTTAAGATATTTCAGAACCTTTATTGGTAAACTAGTGCCTAGAAATGAGACATTTAAGGACAAAACATGGCTTTCTTGACCATTTTCGCTTTCAGCAATACCATATAGGTCCTTATATCTTGAGTTTAATGCTGACTGGTTGGTGCATTCTTAGTCAAATTTGTTCTTGTACATGTCTTCTTCCATTTAGGATATAGAAAATGTATATTGGACAACCAATGTTGATATTATAGCTTTCATGTCTCCCCTGCCCCATTTATGTAAATGAAAAAGTAATTTCAAATCATCAACTTTAACAAAATTGTAGCTATTCTCTATCGATACTATGTATTATTTAATGTAACATTCATTTGATTACATGTGTCTAAAATTTGGCATTTTTAGCATTCTGCATTTAGCAGTAACATATAGTTTTCCACAATTATAATTCTTTGATGATAGATTCATATATGTTTTTTATTGAATCTGTCTTCTCTGATTTAACTTAAAGAAAATGTATGTAAGACAACGAATGTTTTTATTAGAGGTCTAAGATCTGCCCTCCACCATTAAATGAGAAAACCAACACAAATGTTATTATTGCATGATAATATTCTTAAACTTTTCAAAAGTTTAGCATATTTATTAGCACACTAAAATCAAAAAATGACACATAAATGGGCAAAATGACCAATGTTTCACTTTCAGCATTTTTAGTTGAATGGTGATTAGTTGACATATTTTAGATCATATATATTCAACAATGTGTCTTGTTATCTTCAAAGCATGGAAAATGTGTTACAAACACAAATATACATATTAGAGATAAAATTACTACACTACTATATTTTTAAAAGATTACTCAAAAATAGCATAGTGTGAAATAATTTTGTAATTTCGCAGTTTACTCTCATATGAATCAAAGGATATGTCTTTATATAGACATGATTGTTCACAACTCTCGAACTTAATCCAGCAACAGCCTGATTTTTCAAATCTCCCTGGTTCTATGTTAGAGCTGCATTTAAGTCATTTTAAAGGTAACTGGTCAACTGGTACCCAAGACAAGTCGTACCCAAGCATATATTTTGTTTTGAATCAAGTGTTGGACTGGGAATGTGTAAAGATATACATATTATAACTGTAACATACTGTTCAGAAGTTTGAAGAATTTTCAGAAGAAATTGATATAATTTTGTAACATTTTGAGCTTTGAGTGTCAATTTATTTTGACTATTATTTTATATTGGATGTTCGAGTGAAGAGATATATGTTTATTCCACACATTCATAATCATTTTTTTAAATATTGTATGTTTATGAGTGTTTGGAACAAGTGTCAGATTTAATTCATCTTGGAAGATGGTATTATTATAAATGTATTGATTCATCAAATCTTGGGCCTAATTTCTTATTAAACAGATAATCTATTTGTCTAGGATTTCATATTATCAGATATCATATTCATGAAATTTAGCAATAAAATATTTTGAATAATATAATAATAGTATACAAGTAATAATGTAGTATAATATTAATATCAAATATTATTTTGGTACTTATTCATACATGATCTATTATTACACTTAGTATGCATGTGCATAATCCAATTTAGTTCCAATTGGAAAAAAATTAACAGATTAAACTTCCTTTAAACTTTCTCAAAATGCTCAAATTAATTGTTTGATTCATTTGTAGAAAAGTCACTGTTGTAATTATATTTATTTATATATATGTTTGGCAAAAAATGTTGTGAACAAGCACTTCAAGCACTTGTTTTATTAGTAAAAAGGTGATTCAAGTTAAATCAAAATGCTTTACTTAATCCATTGAGAAAAAATGTCTTCTAAATTCAAAAAGATATTGAGGCTTATTTGAGTCACATTATAACATGAAAACATAATTATACAAACTCAATTTGTTTTCCTAATATGCACCCATAATACTGGAAATAACTTGGGTACGAGTTGTCTTGGGTACCAGTTATCTTGGGTACGAGTTGTCTTGGGTACCAGTTATCTTGGGTACGACTTGTCTTGGGTACCAGTTGACTAGGAAGCATTTTAAAGGTCTAAGTTGCTCATGACACCACAAGCTATTCAGATATGTAAGATCTCTAAATAATTTTTATAGTTCTGAGAAACTCATCCTTAAATATTGTCCAACGATGTGCACTATGTTGTTTATTGCCACATGGACAAGTAGCAATACACCCTTGACTAGAAACTTTGTATAGCAATTTCGCTGCCTTTTGCCATTTTACATTTGCGAATTGCCAAGGACATATGTTTCTTGTGTTGCTACGAAGGTTTGTTTGTGAGTACTGGTACAAGACACCCATCTTTGATATATCTTCAAATAGGTATTGCACTTTGAGATTCATATAGTAATTTAGAATGCTACCTTGAAGGACATAAGAAACTTTAAGAGCTCTTTTTAACTCTCATCCTTCTTTGCAAGCAACATTCTGTATCATCAGACTGAATACAAATTCTCTCAACATTGAACTCCTTTGTCTTGTCTGCAGCACTGTAATAGACATGGGCCATAAGGAGAGTGTCAACTTCTTCATGATCAGTATTTGATAGATAAGTTGCAACTATCAGTTTTGCAAAGTTCAATAGCAGCTCTGCCATAAGTGAAATTCATCCCGTTTTAGAGATACAGTAACATTGCTTCACAAACCAAAGACAGCTTTACCATTTTGTAATCCTTTCCAAAATCATCTTGTTGGCTGTTCTTCATTTCACAATGTTTACATTTACCAAAATATCCCCAAGCCCAATATCTATCATGAACTTCCTAATTACACCACCCTTAGGTGTAATATGGAAATCACCAAGCATTTGACAACATTGCATTTGATATGAGGGAATTCAACCAATATGGCTTGATCACTGGTTATAATTATCACAGTACTATACCCCATTATTTTTAAATATATTCCAAGTACTGTATAAGTGGTATTTAATCCGAGTGGTTAATTTGCCGAATGGTCAAATTTTATCAATTTCCTTATTTTAATTTTCCTAATGACAAGAAACTTCCCATTGGATAACATTATGAAGACAATATTTCCGACATTTAATTTTCCGAGCCTGGCAAAAATGAGGCAATAGGCAAATTAAAAGATTAGGCAAAATTACCACTTATACAGTATTGTACAATACATTGCATAGATTCATGAGCAGTTTGCAACATATCATAACCAGAAAAGCCCAATGGACAAAGATAGAGAATACCCGCCCCATTTGCAACTCAACTTTAAATGTCTAATTTTTAGACTTGTATACTCATGAAGTTCCTGACACATCTGAAAAATATCAAATAATACATAGTATTGATCTAGAATAGCGACAACTTTGTTAAAGTCTATACTTTGAAATTGTTTGGTTTTTATATTTCTGGTTATTTTTTCAAAATAAATGGGGTAGGGGAGATATGTAAGCTCTAATATAATGACAGGCTTTCCAATATACATTTTTAAATACCTTAAATCAAAATAGGCAGGCAAAAGAACAGATTTGATCAAGAATCCATCAACCAATCAGCATAAAACTCAATATATAAGGAACTATATGTTATTGCTAACAGTGGAAATGATGAAAAATGCCAAATTTTGTTCTTAAATGTCTAATTTCTCTAACACTAGAATACTAATGAAGGTACTGAAACATTAAATATAGCAATCAATAACACATAAAGAATAGTTACATCTTTGTTAAAGTTTATACTGGTAGTTTGAAGTTATTTTTTTATATTTTCCAGTCATCTTCCCTAATAAATGGGGTAGGGGAGAACTGAAAGCTCTAATATGAACATTGTTTGTCTACTATACATTTTCAGTACCTTAAATGGAATAAAACATGTACAAGAACAGATTTAATCCAAAATGTATCAACCAGTCAGCATAAAACTCAAGATATGAGGATCTATATGTTTCTGCTGAAAGCAGCATTGATTAAAAAATGCCAAGTTTTGTGCTTAAATGTCTCATTTCTAGCCACTTGAATACCAATAAAAGTTCTGAAAAATCTTAAAAATATTAAATAACACATAATATTGATAATAGAATAGCTACAACTTTATGAAAGTCTATAATTTCAAGTTATTTTATTTTTTTATATTTCTCGTTTATTTTCCATAATTGATGGGGTAGGGGAGATCTGAAAGCTCTAATATGAACATTGTTTGTCTACTATACATTTTCTATACCTTAAATGGAAGAAGACATGCACAAGAACAGATTTGATTGAAAATGCAACAATCAGAAAGCATAAAACTCAAAATATGAAGAACTATATATTACTGCTGAAAGCGAAAATGATAAAAAAATGCCAAGTTTTGTCCTTAAATGTCTCATTTCTAGCTACTTGTATACCGATATAGGTTCTGAAATACCTTAAAAACATTAAATAACACATAATATTGACATAGAATAGCTACAACTTTGTTAAAGTTTATAATTTCAAGTTATTTTATTTTTTCATATTTTTCGGTAATTTTCCATAATAAATGGGGTAGGGGAGATTTGAAAGCTCTCATACGAACATTGGTTGTCCACTATACATTTTCTATACCTTAAATGGAAGAACACATGTTCAAGCACAGATTTAATTAAAAATGCAACAACCTGTCAGCATTGAACTCAAGATATAGGGAACTATATGTTAATGCTGAAAGCGAAAATGATTAAAAATGCCAAATTTTGTCCTTTAATGTCACATTTCTAGACACAAGTATACTTATGAAGGTCTTGAAACATCTGAGAAACCTTACATAACTCAAAATATTGATATAGAATAGCTACAACTTTGTTTGAGTTGAACATTTTGACTTCTTGTAGTTTCCATTTTTACCCAATTTTTTTCTAAAAAATTCAAGGTATGTCTTCTTCGAAACAGTATTTAGATATGTTTGCAAGAGTTATATGCTTCGCAGGCGAAATCCTTTATGCAGGACAGGTGTTCACAAGTGAGAGGTGTCCATTTGAGACAGGTGTTCACTAGTGAGAGGTGTTCACTTACACATGTCTTGCTCTACTGCTTTATTCTTTTATAGGAATGGAAATCACTGATGATCTTGCAGAAGCACTAAATGAGGAATCAAAAGATGTCACCACGTGTCTGTCAGATTTACGCTGTCTTCTTGCTCTTAAGAGGTGTCGCAAATCTGTGCAGCACTTACCTGTCACATTGACAGATCGACTCCCTATTGTGAACATGGCAGGCCATCAGCTTGAGAAGCTTGGCAAACACAAGATATTCATCAAGCTCTGCAGACAGGGGAACCATTATGTCGTAAGTGTTTTTATTTTATTTGTAATTTTTGTAATACAGGGAAATGCTGATTTGTAAAATTATATTTTTGTTCAAAAACACAAAACATCAAAATACAATGGAAAAACTGAAAAAAGAAAGCAAAATCTAATAGAAGATATGAAACCAGTCCATAAAACAACGCTAAAATATTAAAACAGTGATATGTTACCTTAAAACATACAATAAATATATTCAATCTAACCACTAACTGTGATTTCTATTTTAGGTGATAGATGTAAAGAATCTGAAGACATACAGAGTTGAATTATCATACTATCTGTTACATACATTGCCATCATCATTTGATTGTGACATCACATCTGATGCTCTTGATGATATCCCCATGCCATTTTTGCGAGCAGGTCACATGATAAAATTGGATGAGTTTAGCTGTGTTCATGGTTCTGCGACTGTTCTCCAAGGTGAATACATTTATCAATATTTCACATTATTATATACCCAATATGTAACACTAATCCTGATTGGTCAATACCTAGTCACGTGTTCCGAAATAGATTTACTATTTCCCTCGGAAAGTTATATTCCCTCAAATGTGACGTCAGCGGGAATATACATTTGAACTATTGCCCGCTGACGTCACAATTGCAACTTCTATTACCCTTGGAAACGTCTGCGCATCATCACTGCGCAGACGAAAAACAGAAAAATGGAGGATGAGCACAAACACAAATCAACTCCGTTCACCATGACAGACGTGCGTGGACGATACAGTATAAGCAACGTGTATAAAGTTCCCTAAGCTCAATACGTCTGTGTAATTTCAAGTGTTATGATAATCTATTCCGCGTGTTAAACGCGATTGAATTTGTCAAGTGAGAGTCTCAGAGGCAAAAATTTCTGTTGAGCATCTGATGACGTCACAGCTTATAATGCTAACAATGGACCCGGGGAGGGGGCTTTCTAAGCCTTTTTGGCCTTCGCAGAGGAAACGGGACAAGAGTCAGTATAGGGGTATATAATAAAACAAATAGTGACTGCCTAATTTCGAGCAATAGTGTAAATGATTTCCCCTTGGGAATATCCTCTACAATGTACTATTCCCTCAGCCTGCGGCTTCGGGAATAGTACATTGTAGAGGATATTCCCTCGGGGAAATAATTTACACTATTGCCCTCAATGGCAGTCACTATTTGTATAATGTTACCATATTCAACCTTACATAGCTCCCTCCCACTATCTTTATATAGCATGCATTGTTTTATGCAATTTTTAGAAGTATGGTGTTACAGAAGATTTAATAAAATGGGAATAAAATTCAGCAAGCAATGAATAAGTGTTGATCGCAGACACTGAGGTTTTATCATTTATTTCTCTTACATATGGCTGCTAGGGAAGGTAATTTGGACTTCCTAAACAAGAAATCTCAAAACATCAAAATGTAGTGAGTTTTCCATCTAATTGGTATGATTGTGTGATGTTTACCTTATTTTGTGACCTTGACATTCCAGAGGAAGTAAAAGAAGAAAGGTCCTTGTTTACACGCAAACGTAAAGCCTTGTTTGGTGCTATAGCTGAAAGTCAACCAAAAAAGACGAAAACATCGCCATATTTGGTGCCTGAAGTGACGCAGATCATAACCATGTGTGAAGAACGACTACCACTTCTCGCTTTAGAACAAGAGGTAAGAGTAAACCTCTTTAATTACCACATGATTGTGTTTCATGATGCATGGTATAGATATATTCAGAGACATACAAGAGTATAAACTTTGTCCAGTCAATTATCTATTTGTTGACTTTTTATCACACCCTTTGGTACTTTTTGTATCTTGATCAATTTGCGGGGCAGATGAGTGGGTGTCTTGAAATCTTGTAACAGAATATTGTTTCATCTATGCATAACCTTGGTAGCTATCTGAGGATGGCATGGAGTTGACTCTTTAATTAGTATAGAAATAAAGCTTTCCAATTAAAGACTTTAGAGAGAAATTCTGAATACCAGTTAGATATGTTATTTCTAGGAATTAGATTGTACACAAACTCAAGGGTCATGCATCCATTTACAAGAGGCAATGCAACATTCAGCACTTATGTGCAACATTTATTTCCAGTTGAGTAGACAAGATATCAGCACACAGGGTATCCAGGTGGATTGTAATGGGACCTGCTTGTCTCTCACTGTCTTAGAGTAAGTAACAATTCATTCCCATTATATTTATCATTTACACAAAATGTAATAACTTATACATATACATAATATCTGATTTGTTGATAGAGATAGCTAATCAGTATATTTGTTAGGTATTTTATGAAGTCTTCCAAAATGTAAATTTTCTCGAGTATGCACCAAAAACGTTTTCTTATCACATGATAATGTAGTTTGGCAAGAAAATCTAAATCTTTTATCAATAGTTTCAAATATCACACACATATTTTGTGATAAATTCCTTCTTGAAATCCAAAAGTGAATTTGTTTTGCTGTATAACATAGTACCGTTGGTTATAGTGACACCAGTGTTTTTCCAGATTACCGGATTGTGTTGGTTGTAGCAAGGAGGTGTCTGATGAATTGAAATCAGCATTATTGTCTTGCAAGTTCAGACTACAGAGAAAAAATGCCAGGATGTGGCTAGTGGAAGTAAGTTTGATTAAGACCAGTGTTTTCATAATGCAAATTACATTACAGAACCACCAGACTGACAGGTTATGAATTTCAACCAGTCCATACCAATACTCACCAGTCATCCAGACCTGTAATATCTGGTAAATCACAGGTCCAAGGACAATATGATCCCTATGCAGCAAATTTTATCAAAAATAATTTGAAGAACTTCAAGGTTATCATCATAGAATTATGATGAAATTTCAGAGAGCTATCAAACCAAACTTAAACAAGAAATTATTAGACTCGACTCTGTAGATAAATTAGTCTTGATTGAAAAATGTGATCTGAGCATTGGAAAATGAAATTTATAATTTGCTTTTTGTTATGGTCTTTTCCAGTCTTGTTATTTACGCTGCTCAATAGTTTCAAATAAGGATTATTAAGAATATGTTTAAATGTGTTCTTTTTTCAGTACATTTTTACCAACACACCAATCATTGGAGTTCTTAACAGGGATCAAGGAATGGCTTTTAGAGTCTATGGGGATTCGCTTTTGACTCCAGAGACAATGCAGAAGACAGTTCAGGAGTTAATTGATGATTGGAATATGATTGGTCGATTGTATGGTCCAGTTTTAGAATTTGCTAGATACTATAATGGTAGGTCATTGGGATTTTGAACATTAAAAGAATTTATGAACCTCATTCCAAAAACAAATATGTAGCCACAAGGGCCAAAAGGGAAAGACCACTGAGCATTACAAACAAAGTCAGAAAGAGGAACATTCAATAATTTGCTTACTTTACTTAATAAATACAAAATATCCAAAACTATAAAAATCATTATTTATGATGGATAATTAATTGAATTAAGGCCATTCATTCATGACATTTTATGACTTGGATTAACATCTTATCATTTCTAACATTCAGAGCCCAAGACAAATATGCAGAGCATGTGTGAAGTGAGGAACTATAACTACAGAAAGCTGATTATTGCATATGGTCCCAGTAATTGTCAAACTGTAAGTATTATACCTGCATCAAGTTAATCAGCTCAGATATACAATGTAGTATGCATTTTAGCTTAAAATTATGCAAATTATGCATCTTGGTTATTGAACATAAGAATGAAACATCTTCCAATTAGAGGCACGATATAAAAGCCTGTGTCATATGGTTACTAAGATTGTAGAGCTATCAACCAATCAGAATGTAGGACATAAGAGGATAATAAATTATTGAAATTATGTCATGCTGTAACAGAATCAGTAAACATGAAATGCTATCTCTAAACAATAACCAAGTCATTTTGAGTATCCCATAAATTTTTCATTGTATCATTCCATTTTGAGACTCGGTATCACTATGTTCAGCCATGACAGTTGTATTAACATGTTGTTTTTTATTTTATAAATGGCAAAAATATAATTCCATATTTTAGATTACAATACTGTGGAATCATAAGGAGCAGAAATTCACCCTTCAACTGGGTACAATAGGTCCTGCCATCTCCTCAAACCCTCAGCTACAAACATTGCCCCAGCTTGAGAGAGACTTCAATGACCACCAGAACATAGCACAGCTTCTTCAGGTTGATATGAATGGCACTGCTCATATTTCATCACTGAATTCTATACAGAATTGGTTTCATTATCCCATTGAACGAAGTTCGGGTGCATATAGAGAATACTGCTACCCCAATAGAGTTTATAATTCATATGCATATTTCTGCTAAACTTGGTTGATGAAAATTATGAAATGAAATATTAGGATATTTCAACAGATTTGGATATATGAGTTCTGCAACCATTTGTGTGGAGTAACTATTAATATAAATGCAACTTGAGCCTGTAAGTGAATCAATCTTAATGCCCTTATATGGCACATTAATAGGCAAATGCATCTACCCTTATTTGGTTTTACAGGTGCTACACGACACCTGGTCCCCGCTGACCTCTATTGCCAAACTAAATACCTTACCAGTTTTGGGGCTTATTAACGTAAGTATATTATTTATTAAAATCTGATACATTCAATTAGCAGCTTTTTTTAACAATGGTGTACTTGTCCAAAAAATGAAAACATTTTTTCAGAAATACATTGAAAATAAGAAGAGCTTTCATTTTTAGCTGTCCAACTTTACGATTTATGACCTTTTTTTCAATTTTATTTCAGCGACCAAATTTAGCAATAGCAAGTTTCACAATTTTGCCACAGTCAGCGACCCATATAAGGATCTCTTTCCGCAATCACTTCTGTATTGACATTAACTGCCGAGGGAGCAGGCTGGTGGCAATTAGAGATGGCGCCTATAGTCTGTTTGACAGTGCAAAGGTTGTTGATGGATTTAATCCTACACCAGGTCTTAAGGTATGTACATTATTGACTAAATAAAAAAAACATTTAGAAAATGTAGGTTACTCAGTGACTTTAAAATTCTTTGAAATGTTTTTAACTTAATTTTTCAATTTTTTTTTCTAATATCTTTTTGATGTAATAATAGAGTAGAATAATATATTGCATATATCAAGCACATCTCAAAAATAGAGGTGATAGTTTATTATCATGTTTTGCTCATGTTCCATCATGTTTTGCTCATGATTTATAGTGTTATATTGCAGGCATTTCTCAACATTTATGTAGATGACACCGCAACTGCAAGTTTGTCTCGACGCAGATCTACAACTGAAGATGACAACCCTCCTTCCCCTACAGGTAATAGATCTTCATATCAACCAAAGGTTAAACCCCAAAAAATGTTCAAATTAATTTATGAGTTGATATTTCATGAATCATTTAAGATAGTGGGATTCATTACTAGTAAGCATTTCCATACATTTATCTAGTACAATTATCATACTAGAGATAATGATATTAGGATTGTTTAAGCTTTTATTATGTCACCACCAGAAGCGAAGACATATTGTTATTGTCTCCAACGTTTTTGTGGACAGTGTATGGGGTCTGTAATAAATTACAGCATCTGTAACAAATGACAGGTAGTGACATTTTGCATGTGAATGCCTTGTTATCGCATGTGCCTATATAAGGAGGAGTAAAATTGAGCTGGCATTTACTTACCTTTTAGGTATTGATATAATGGACTCGTTTATGACATCACAGTCTCATAACACAGGATCTCCAGCAAACAGAGCCCAGAAAGATGCTCAGGGGTTGAGATTCAACAGCCCAAAAACACCACCAAGTAATCCACATACGCCAGCCTCACCTATTGCATCAAAACTGGGCCAACCTGTAAGTGCTTAAGATGTTTTAATGAAAGGTGATTGTGTCCAAATCTCAACTGTTGTGAGAAAGAAGAAAGTTAGTTTCATGGGGAGGGGTAAAGTTGGTGAACATTTAGTATTGTTAGTACCTCAGTGTAAATACTCGCATCTGATTGGTCAATTAGCGGTCAACATTTTTGCCTGTACCCCACCTGTGCATCATGGGATATCATATTATTGACCGCGTATGTTACTGTACTACACTTGTGAATTACGGGAAATCTGACGTCATAATATTTACAGAAAAAAACATGGGAGACGGACATTTTGTAAACGTTGATGAAAGTGATATTTTGACTTTGCTAGGCGACAAGTATTGCAAAAATACAAATAGAAACGTAAAATTAACATTAATTTACTAGTGAGTACGCAGTGATGTGCCGAAAACAGAGAGTTTTAGAGCTACCGCTGTCTTCAGATTTTCTTACAAAATTATTGCTGGCGTGGTTCGGAGAAAAGATTGTAAAATGAAGCCATGATTGATGACTGTCGTCTATATGTGTATTATTTGTTTCTTCTGACTAACAAAACAATTGTAGACCTCTCCATTCGATCAACTGTCAAAATCATACCTCGACTGTAAACCTTGAAACTACTGTTGACCTCAACCTTCGGTCTCTGTCAACAGTAGTTTCTCGGTTTACAGTCTCGGTATACAATTTTGCCAGTTGACCTCTGGAGAGGTCAACAATTGTATATTGTTTGCGTATCTCAACATTTGTAATTATTCAACATCTTGTATTGCAGTATTTACTTTAATGATATAATTAAAAGTTAATAATATCATTCTTTGCATTGATTAAAGTTACAATATTTCTTTTTAGGGATACAGTTCCTCACCAGCAGCAGCTTTTCCCCTTTCCTCACCCCCTTCACTCTCAACAATTGCCCCCTCTCCCATGATGATGGCCCCCTCCCCAGGGTTTCTGCCCCAAGGGTCACCAGGGAACATTCTACATGAGCCCTCCCCAGGGTCATTTATTCCTGCCCCTAGTCCTAGTTCTCTAGGAATTCACATGCCCTCTCCAGCCAGCACATTCATCAGCCCACATGGTTAGTAGACTTTCACATGGCCCTTATAAATTAATTGTCTGTATAACAATGCTTTCTGATTAATTAAATCTGATTAACAAAGGATTAACCTATGTAGGCCTTTAATTTGAGTTTTTGTTAGTGAGAAACCAAACAAAAAATAGAAATGAAAAAAACTGAATCAATGTTGAAGTGACTGTAGTTTTAAACTTTTAAATTGATTTCATTCACATATATGATCAGGTGATTTACATATAGCACCCTCAGTCTTATTTTTAAAACATTTAAAATTATTCGTTAATATTCTAGGTATGGTTGAAGGCATGGGTGGTTCACCTCACCCCAATCTCATGATGCCTTCTCCTGGGGGTGGCAAATGGCCAGGCTCTCCAGCCTCTGTACCTAACCCCTCTCCCGCACCCAAGTACCCAGAGGCATCTCCAGGTCCCCATGGTGAACACTCTGGGCAAACAGGTATGTGTATTATATAGAATGTACATTAAATGGAGCAAATATTGGCGATAATAGATGTAGTATTACACACCAATATTTGATAAAGGATCTCACAACATCAAGGATTCTATATTTGACTGCCATCTTTATTTGTAAAAGTATGATTTTTTTTATATATGAGAACTGATATAAATTGCTTCTTTCTGCTTCAGTGTCGCGAATTCTGCCTCAGCGATCTTGGGCTGCATCTATTCCCACATTGCTATCTCACGATGCCTTGAACAAAATTTTGACCCCTGGGCCCCACCCTCTCCTCACTCCTGGGGTCAAACTACTTCCATGCTGCCCCCTGGAAAGATTCTTAGGAGGTGTCTATTTACGCAAACATATGCAGCGAGTTGTACAGTCGGAAGAAAATGTTAGTATAACACACATAGTTTATATTTAAAACAGGCGTTAGTTTAATTAAGGGTCAAAAGTTATTGAGGGTTAAAAACCAATGTTAAACCAGCGTCAATATGAAGTAATATAATAAAACTTGTCTCAGGATATTTATCATCACATTTAGTTTAAAATCGAGTAGTAGTATACACTAGTGCCCTAAATAGCAAGAAATGGTACATGTATATATGACTGTTAGTAAATAGAACATGTTTTTTTATGATTTCAGCTTCACAATGTGCCCTCAGACCAAGCAGGTGTAATACAATTCAGGACAGATACACTACAGTTCAGGCTTGCACTGAACCCTACAAACTTTCAGATTCTCTCACTCAAAGCAACTCCAAGCCAAGGTTAAAAAATTTACAAACTTACTACATTTTCTAAACATCATGTTTCCTGTTCAAATCAGTAAAACAATTATTGCAATGAACACATGATTCAATATGCTAAAGATTGAGCCATGAATTGTTTGGTATTGGACACTTGATTATTTCATCTGGGTAGGGCTGGCATTCATAGTTAACCTTACTAAGCCAATAACCCAGATGTGAGTAGAAATAATCTTGATTTACGTCATTAAAAATTCAAAATTAAGTCAAAGTAATATCATATTTGAAATCTACATGTAAAATTACATCTAGAAATGTGGTTTTAAAAAGTGTTTATCAACTTTGAAAAATTAATTTTCTTTGAAAATGTGACTTCTAGCTCGGGGAGATTCCCCATAGACCCCATGCTATAAAATCACAAAAAATGAAATATCTTTTCTTTTAGTGGACAGATAATATTTTGCTTTACTGGACATATTTTCATTAGTATAAGTATCAGACACATAAGGGTTATATGAAAATTGAGCCACTTAAATTGATAATATTCAAGTTTAAGGGAACTTTCTTATATACCTGCCATGTTAATTGACCCGAATCAGCCACCTGGTGGTGAAACTGGTAACTACCTACTCGCATTTGGGTAATTAGGTCCGTAATTTTGTTTGAAAGTCCCAAATTCCTAAGGCAAAGTCCAAAATCTGTTCCATTCAGTCCAGCATGTTTTTGCCTGGTTTGGGCAACCCTGAGCAATAAAGTCTACTGGTATATCAAGCAATGATTGACTGAATCTGATGAACAATAAAAGTGTCAGTTAATGACTTTTCAATTTTTATGAATTGAAAACCAATAAAAATGTTTTGCGCCAATAAAGTTTCAAATTAAAGATATTTACCCCCATCATTGAATTTTCAGAGTACGCTGATCAATGGAACCAGGAAGATATCCAGATACTTGAGAAATTCTTTGAATTGAAGGTTGCCTGTCCTCCATATAAGGTCAACGTTCTCCTAGCATTTAGCAGGCTGCTCACGGCACCATATAGGATCTTGAAAGATTGTATCCAAATCATGAGGCTGGAGCTGGTAAGTCACTTTTGTGAAAATGGTGTACAGTAATGTTTAATGTGCAACTTAATTAAGAAACATTTGACAATCTTATTCTGATTCTGATGTTTATTTTGAAAAAATAATTTTTCATATCCAAGGCTGAATACATTATGATGTTTTTGTAATTTCAGGTGTATTTGATTCCATGTTTGTTTTTTTCTTGTAGTATCCCGATCGTGGTGTAAAGTGGGAGGTGAGATGGTGTTTGACGATTTCTCCTGGCTCACCCCCTCTGGCCCCTGCTGGCACCCCTGCTGTCATGATTAAATCAAAGATGCTCATTATGGTTAGTAATATTATCATTGATTTTCATTGTCCGTACAACTGAGACTGCCTTTTTTACAACAGCCCTTGCCCCTTAGCACAAGATTTTATTCTGCATTTTTATTATTTATAAATAAGTAAATAAAAAGTGTTAATATTAGCAATGTATTTCTCATGTTTTTCTTAGCAATGCACTTTTCATGTTCTCTTATCAATATGTTTTTCAACTCATCCATTTATTAATTTCTCCTGAATATATTTTTTCTCATGGTTTGTATCGTATGTCACCACTTGTCACCACCATACAATGACATATTGTTATAGTCTTTTCAACTAATGTTGGATGGTGTTCAGTGGTTGATGTTCAGATTTCGGCATCTATAACATGGTGTTCGATGAATGGCATTTGTAACAAATGGCAGGTGGAAACATTTTGCATGTTAGGCTTATCAATGTATTTTTCATGTTGTTCACATAAATATATTTCTCATGTTTTAATAATTTAATGTGTTTCTGATGTTTCAGCTTCAGTTCACGCGGGTGGGTGTTGCAGTTCCCCCAGGCACAGACCCCCAAACAATAGTTGTTCCAGTTTTATATGACATAAACACAAACATTACAACAGTTGCTGAGCCCAAGCCTGGCCAGATAGGTGGCGCCACTTCCACACCAGCAACAATGGCTGTTCAACAAATGTTGAAAAGATTCACAGACTTTCACCAGAAGCTTCCAGATTGTTCTATATTCCCAGCAGTGAGAGAAATAATGAACAATTTAGTCATACCAATGTAATGGAAATGCATGAGCAATGGAGTCTGTGAGATTCAGTTGTCTTTAACTATATTGATGTCGTAATATGATTCAGGCATTAGCATTTTATTGATCATAATGCACATTATTTTTTTTAGATTACAAACTGTCCTCATAATGATTCTTGTGAACGAAATGGATAAAATAAAAAATCTGTCATCTAATGTCATCGCTATTTAAGATTCATAACTGATTTAATCAGTATTTTTTCAGGGGTTTACCAGAAGCTTTCGTAAGATAAGAATTCCCAAGTCTGTTGTTCTCTTATACAGGGTGTCTCAAAAAAATGTACCCAAAAGTATATCAAGAGCACAGATAAACCAATCAATATTTTCAGACATTTTTCACATGGTCATGTAGCTAAAACATGAAAGTTTTCTCCCCAATACACCATTTTTATTTCAGTCTTGTCTTTTTGATGCTTTAACCCTTTACCTTTTACACCACATAATCGATGTTACCTCATTTTTCGATGACAGCCTGTATCCTTACTAGTGGTGTCAATTAACTGCTTGAGCATTAACCGGTTAACCGGATGTTTTTACCGGTTAAAGTCGGTTAACCGGCGGGAAATTTGAACTGATAATTTCAAATGAAATCTTCATCTTCGATCTTGAAAGTTGAAAAAAATGGAAAAATGATATATCAGCGTTTATTTTGTACGTTCGTCAAGCTTTACTCTATTCTATTCATACACTACCTGACTACCGGTACCTCTAAATTACCACACTGGTTTACCCTTGGAATCTCCACGAACGCACCATAACAACGAGAATTGCAGCTGATTAGTGTTTATTTTGATTTTAATTTTCTCACTACCAAAGCGAGGCTTTGACCTTTGACATTTTGGCGACGTTGATAGACAACAATATAACAAAACTGAAGAATTAAAAAATGCATATAATTTATTTATGAAATAGTTTTGCAATATGAGTTGATTACACATGGCTGACACTTGAAAAACAAACAGATTAACATGCAAAGTAAGCGCGGGAAAGCAATGTGGCAGGGATTAAAGGTGCTGATTGGATGTTTGTAAGGAGTGATCAGAACTATCACATGTATGAGTACATGTAGCTCACATGAAACTGACACTTGAAAAACAAACAGATTAACATGCAAAGTAAGCTCGGGAAAGCAATGTGTCAGGGATTAAAGTTGCTGATTGGATGTTTGTAAGGAGTTATCGGACTTATGACATGTATGAGTGGCTTACGTGAAACTGACACTTTAAAACCAAACAGATGAGCATGCAATATTAGCGCGGGAATTAGCAGAATTATACACGGTCAACTAACCACCCATAAAAACACAGACCGGTTAAGGCATTATCGGCGGTTAACCGGTTAAAACTTGACACCTCTAATCCTTACTGCTACATTGTTCATCACATTTGATAATAATTCCGGTGGAATGTTTTGGATTTCTTGGTTGTTCTTGGTCTTTTTGCTTGGAATGAGCATTAAAACACACCTTCAAATAGCCACAGAGAAAAATGTTTGAGGATGATGATGGCAGAACAAATACAGATATTCAGGTCAATTATCGGCATATGATTCAGGAGTTACCTTCCAGGGTTAGACAGGCTAGCCTAGAGACCAAATGATATCCAAATAAAAACACAGTGGTCTCAAATTGACACACACAATTAAGGCTACACTAGAATCCCAACCAATGCAGTTTCTTGAACCTCTGACCTCTCTGTATAAGGGGGCTACAAGACATTGTGAGGGACTCCCTATTCACCATGTTTGAGGGCCCATTTTTTCTCTGAGGCTATTTGAAGGACCATTTTTATGCTAAACCCCAACAAAGAGACCTAGATCAACTTAAGACCAGCATCCGAACAGAAATCAAAACATTCCACCAGAAATATCAAATGTGATGAACAATGTAGTAGTAAGGATGCAAACTGTCATCGAAATATGAGATTTCATTAAATATGTGGTGTAAAAGGTAACGGGTTAAAGTATCAAAAAGGTAAAACTGTATTAAAAATTGAGTATATGGGAAAAAACTTTCATCTTTTATCTACAAGGCCATGCAAAATATTGATTGGTTTGTCTATGCTGTTGATATACTTTTGGGTACATTTTTTGAGACACCCTATACTTTGATGTCATGATTTTTACATGGTTACAATTGATTGTTCAATTTTCTTAGCTTATGATGTTTCAGTATGTACCCTTACCTTGAATATTTTTGACAAGGTCAAGATTACTAATAAGTGAACTGTTTTTGACATTTTCATAGAATGAATTATGGAACATGGTTTACAAATGAATTTACAACAGATACAAAGTGGCATTAGAAATTAATTATAATCTCATGTACATTAAAAATGAAATTGCATTACATCAGAAATTACTTTTAAATCAGAAGAATTATTAATAAAATTTTTAATCATGTATCTGTCAGAACAGGTCTGAATAAATGTGTGCATCATATACAGTAATCAGAAAATAGTATGTTTTTAATTGGTGGAAAATGACATCGAAGAAAGCTCAGTGAAACCTGTAAAGTCAGGGTTCGTACACACCTGGAAATGTCAGGGAAATTGATTTATTTTTCCAGGTGCTGGAAATGTCAGGGAATTTTAAAATTGAGTCAAAAAGGGCCAAAAATGTCAGTGAATTTTGAAACAGTAGATGTGTCAGGGAAATGTCAGGGAATTTTGTATGATTGTTGAAAAAATAATGTTTTAAAATACATTTTAAGGCTATGACAGGATATCAATGAAATCCAAAATCAAATGTTAAGTTGTTTCCACTAATTGTAAATCTTTTCATTAGGGTTGATTGAATGACATTAAATCTGGTTTTGCTATTTGTAAGAATAGTGTGAACATTATACTGAAACCAAATAAAGAATATGTATACCATACATCATGGTAGATGGTTCAATACAATTATGCTTTCCAAGTAGTAAGTTAGTCTTAGGCCATTCAAAGTTAATTACTGGTATATGTTTCATGGTTTGTTGAGGGGTTAATCTGAGGAGGGCGGGAGGTGAAAAACAAAAAAAAATCTGGGAACTCTTTACAGTTTGGAATTGTATTTATACTAATAAGGAGCTGTCTGTTCGATAGTCCGATCGTATTCAGTCTCTTTATCTATCAGGGTGATAACTCAAATATCAGTTGACAGATTTTGTTAAAATTTTATGTACCAATGCTTTTGTTACTATATATAGAGCCTCTGCCCAAGAAGCCACTTGCCATTTTTCATATAATGTTTACAATGATAGTATTTGATAAAATATGTTTCATTAGGTGGGCATTGCCCCTCAAGGGAGTTGAAATTTTTCTTTAGATCAACATTTTGAAGTTTCAGTTTTTATTTGGATTCATTACAAAACATTAACAAATTATAGTTTGAAATGCTTAGAATGCATCATATACAATTGTCAATTTTGAAAAATTTCCGGGGGTGAACCCCCGTACCCCCTTTTGGTTTTCCTTCACTCGTAGTGATGCAAACCCCAAAAGATGCACCCCTTTGACACTTGTTTAGTCATGAGAAATGGTACTAAAAGACAAACCCAAAATGTTTCATAATAAGTATTGTCTTTTAAATAATAAAGTTGTTTGTGTTACGCGGAATATGGCATATATTCATGGTTGTGCGGTATTTGTGATACTGTTGAATATGTCATACTCACCTGTAGTATATGGCATATTCCGCAGGTGAGTATGGCATATTTCGCAGTGAATATGCAATACATTGATTTCAGTGAATACCACATACTCACTGTGGAATATGTCATACTCTCCTGCGGAATATGGCATACTCAACTGCGAAATATGCCATACAGTATATATGTATTTTTGTTATTCAATTGTATTAGCTGATATATTCAATGCACTAAGATGTTGATTCAGTAATCATAATAATAATTTATAGACTTTAGCACATTCGTTGAATCGATGTAATTGACAATTGCGTATTTCTGTATCACGTTCTCATTGGTAAGTGTGTATGCCATATTCCGCAGGTGAATCTGGCATACACCGCAAGTGATGATGCCATATTCATTGCGGAATATGACATATATTTGTATCGTGTTTACCGCGTAACAGACTTTTTAGAGGCCGTGCAAGGAAAACTAGATCTGGAAATTTCCTTTTTTGCCTGGAAATGTCAGGGAATTGTCAGGGAAATTCATTTTGAAAAAGGTGTACGAACCCTGAAAGTGGAACACCTCTAAAAGTGGAACACCTGTGTTAGTGGAACACTTTTCAGATTTTGAACAAAATACTCATCGGCCATGCACCAGTGATGAAAATCGAAGCAAATGTGACCACATGTTATACAGGTTTTACTGTATGCTGTTTTCTCTAAATACAAGGGATGATCCAAATATTCTGGTAACAAGGACACAAATATGTAATCTGTCCCCACCAATGGGTGATCCTATATAGATTTTTCATCCTGAATGCCCAACACTAATCAGCTGTAGAAACAGCTTTTAGGATGGAGAATCCAAGAGGCACTTTGATTATTGCAAGTTATTTCAGATGCAGCTGTTACACTTATGTTATGTGAATTCTGTGACCACAACAAGCAATTTAAAAGAAAGAGCATTGCTTTTTTACAAGCTATAGGGTGTTCTTCCTTTTTAAGATGCTGAGGGGGCATGGCTTCCTATTTTTGATTCTGAGGGGGCATGGCTTCCTATTTAAGATGCTGAGGGAGCATGGCTTCCTATAACAAGCTAAAGTGAGTTCTCTTTTTACAAGCTGAGGGGGGAGAAGAAAATTTTAGACTGTATCTACATGCACACGAACATGACAAAGGTTATCCCTGAACATTTGAGGGTGATATCTGTAGCAGGTTTAAGAAAACTGTTGGATATAAGGATGTATGGATGGAGATGCCTTGACTGACAATATGCAGGATATAAAACTGGACTTCATTTTTAGATAAATGATATTTTCACAGATTCAACATGGAACAATTTTGTATTTCACAAATTTTATTATCTTTCAACAGTAGAATATTAAGGACATGTATATGTATATACTTTACAGTTTACATGGCTATATAATGGTGATTGTAATAAGACAATGATGGTGTAACTTTAGCTTAATGATATAATATGTATCACACAAGTATTTTAAACATATCATCCAACTTGCTGGATAAAATTCAATGTAGGCTATATTAGTAATAATAGCAAATACTAATTTCAAATTAATTTAGAATACTAATTACTACAATGCATCAGTGGACACAATACACCAATGGACAAAATGCACCAGTGTAAATGCACCAATGGACAAAATGCATCAGTGGACACAATACACCAATGGACAAAATGCACCCGTGTAAATGCACCAATTGACATATTGTAGTATGTTTATGTACCATTCAGAGTCTTGATATCTCATATTACCTATTTATCTTTTTACTGATTATTCTCTTCAACAATATATTCTAAATCATTTTGCTATTTACCATTTCAGATTATTGCCTTAAGTGCTAATGTCAAGAGAGAGAGTTACAGGGTGTTCAGGAGGTTAAGGTACATTAGTTACCTGGACCACCCTGTATTATTTACACATAAATATTCAACATTGAGATAAAATACATATGATAACCTACTTAATATTTAACATGTTTAATTAATTATATATGATTAATTACATTATACTACATGGCTTGACAGTAAACTATTTATTTGTACATCATCATAAATAGAATTAAAGAATATTTACAATATACAGTAGTTACAATCTTTTATATAGGTGCGGTTGTCATATAATTTTCTACACTATCAACATAAGCCTTCATAAATATTAATAAGTTATCTATAATACAATTCGTCATTGTATTCAATAATAAACAAAATACAAGATGTCAGGGGATCTTGTATAAATACACACTAATACACATTTACATTACCAACCCCCTCTCTCCAATAAGATGAAAAGATAGAAAGAGCAAGTATGTTACAAACAAACAGATCTTTGTAAGTGGATAATAATTAGTTTTCAGTTTAACCACAGTGGTGGGTATAATCATATTTTGATGCAAATATACATTTTTACAGTATTCTGACCAATGACTGAATTAGTTACTTAAAACATTGATACTTTGATCCATTCCCTGGTTATGTTTGAACAGTTTGTCAGCTGCAAGGAAGAGCAATGCTGAGGGTGAGGAGGACTCATCCCAGAAAATCAAAAATTTGTTTCTGTTGTGTTGTTGTCTTCATGTTGTCCAAAAATGTCTGAATCCATTGATTTTTCACTGCAAAATAATCAAGGTTGTCATTCATTTCCATTCCAAATAACTACAATTTCTACTGCTAGTGGCCTTACCAGTCTCATTAATTTATACACCATTTACTAGTGAAACTATGATTCAGGTGCTGCACCTTAAATCACACAAAGAGAAAACTGACCATTTTGCCACGCCAATCCAAGATCCTTATTTCTTTTTCTTAATAAATATTTTTTAATCACACCACATTAGAAGACATAATACAAGAGGTGGGGTCAAACATAAATGGCCATTTTTATACAATCGTTAATCTTGCATCTTGCACATCAACACCAACAAATTCATACTTTTAGGAAACAGATGGGAGGGGGTTGGGTGATGAACGTGATGTAGAACTTCAACAGGTGTAAGTGTTGACGAATTTGCATCCAGATATATTTAAACAGAACTTGCACTCCCAGGTCTTTCTTCAGCTTTGAGTGTGGCAACACGCCGTGAAGGTGACATGGTGACTGGGAAATGAGTCTCCGTATCCAAATCATCATCAGTCTGACAACTGACATCCTCTCTGTTTTCTGTCTGCATGGCTGCGTCACTACACTGTGGCCTTATGGGAGCCTGGGGGTAAGAGGTACTAGAGGGACCCCTGGGGGGTGATGGGGGAGGTGGGGTGTCAGAGAATGGATGCTGGGGAATAGGTCTGTGTGGGGAGGGGGGAGGAGGAAGATCTGGGGGGATGTCATATGGATCAAATGGTGGGGGTGGGGGATACCTGGAATCTAGTGAACTCTGACGGGAATCCCTAGGGGTCTCTGATTCCGGGATAGATGGATCCAAACTAGGCTCCTTTGATTGCATTTTGGGTGTGTCGGAATAGTGATCAGCCATGGAGCTCTGGCGAGAGAAATGAGGCTTAGAAGACACTGACTCTGGACTGCCTCTACTTGACGATTTACGTTGTGACACTGGGGTATGAGAGATACTACGAGGCTGATCCACAGTTCCACGACGTCTCACAGGACGAGGTGGGTCATGATCAAGGGAACTAATACTTGGACTTGGGCTGCGCATTTGGGTATACTCTCTGTCCTTTAAGTCTGGTGTATATTGTCCTGGTTTGGAGTCTGGTGTATATTCCCTGTGTTTCGTTTCTGGTGTGTCACCACATAGAGTGCCCTGGGACTTGGTGTCAGAGAGTATACTATCTCTAGAGCCTCGTCTTAATAGTGTATCCGCATGATGAATATCTGGTTGCTTATCCTCGTCTCCAAAGTTTATAAGATCCACTGTAATGGGACTCTCCCTCTGTAAATCAGAATGTTGGCCATCAGAGGGAGGTGTACAAGAGTCCTTGTGTTGCAAGCCCTCCTCCTCTTCAAGACTTCTGAAAAATTCCTGCTGGGTCTCTGAGGCTGCGATATGAGGATGAGGGGCAGTCATGTTAGACACAGGGTCTGATGTATATGATGGAGAAGCACAGCTTGCAGCCATCTCTTTCCCAAAGTCTACCTCCATTATAGGGCTATGTGGGGGTTTCTCTTTTGAGATCATGGGCACATTAAGTGGCCCATGTGAGTCTAATGAATCCTGCTTTTCTAGAGATATATTTCTATTTTTGAGAGGTTTTTTGTTATTGCGGTGATTACGTATACCCTGACTGGAGAGGGCAGTGTATGTAAAATTAGAGTCAGTTGTATCTATAGAGTCCTGCATCTGTAGTTGTAAGGCATTCCTGTGTTGTTCTCTCCACTGAAGTTGCTTCACCCGCTCTTCTTCCCGTTGTTTCTTTGACTCCTGAAAACACAAGTGCAAGTTTTATTGGAATGATTGGAACTTAACTCTGGTGTTACCTTTTAAAATGTTTTAAAAATGTTTTAAAATGTTAACAAATTCCAATTCAAATACATTCAAAAAGTGAGAAGACTAGGCTGACTGGCAAACAAGTAATACGCGTAACAAAGTAAATGAAAGGAATAATACATACATCTTCTCTCTGTTTATCCATGATTGCCACTACGCATTTGTAAACATCGTCCAGTTTTGACTCAGTGGAGTCCTCGTCCATATTGCTGAGTGTTAGCGCTCTGTTCAATGGAAAGAAGTCATACCTCTCTTGTCGCAACTGAAACATGAACAAGATTTATTTCATAACATTTGAAGGTATCCAATTGACTGCACATTTAATGATAAAGACTGTGATAAATATGGAATAATGTACTTGCCATTGAAAGAAAAGACCATTTTTTATCTAATCTTGATGGTTAATTATTGATATAAAATATTTTCCTTGAAGAAGAGTTTTTGACAGTAACCACAAAGATCTGTATTTGTGAATACAAAATCACAAAATCCCATTTTCCCTCCCATTGGCTCCTATGTTAAAAAGCCTTGAAATGTGAACACCTCCCAATTTCAATTTAGCCGGTCCCAACTGCATTCGGATTAGACAGGTTTTACTATAAAACCAAAATTGATTTTCCTTTAAAGCAGATTCACACAAAGCTATGCTAGGTGTGTCCAATTCCAGCCAATCCGCAGCAAATCTGATCACAGTATATCATCATCAGACATTTTGACTCTACAGATTGAAATTGATGCTTTGCCAACTTGACCCTTGCAAAAGTTTCAATGAAAATATGTTCTTTGAAAAGTTGATTTTGTAGAAAATATTTTGCAATGTGTGAAAAGAATTAAAGTCCAAGACTTGATGCATTGTGGCTGATTCATTCCACTAAGGCATTATTTCCTATACCTCACACTCAATGCTGCGCATCTCGTTCAAAGGTTGAAATTAACCTTTTTGAGGAATGGAATGATTCAGTCCACATTGCACCGAGTCCAGGACTTAAATCATTTTGTTCAATAAAAAATAAATAATGTGCTGCCCAATGGGTAAGTTTCATACAAAAAATACAAGTACAAAATGTAATTCAATAGACTTACCATCTTGCTAACATGTAACTCCAAGGCAGTGTAGTCACTGCCCTTTGTGTCGTTCAGGTGAATGAAGAAGAATATATAAGCCCATAGATTGTGCTCATGCCTCACATGATGCTCAAAGCCCTGTAATTAACAACAAGAATATATGTTAAGCAATGAAGAATACATCAAATGTGTGAAATAAGCAATGTTCAATATATTTGGGCCAATGCATCACACATGCTCAAAACCCCTAAAATTGTAGAGGATCAAAAATTGGATTCAAGAATAGAACTCACAATAAAACATTTGTATGTCCATATTTAATGATATGGGATTTAACAGATTTTTTCCCCAAAGATTTTTACTTTACATATGTATGAACAATGAGCAGAAGTATCCATCATGTACAAGATATAGTACCTTAACTACATATGTTTAAAGATTAAGGGTAAAAACAGAAGAGGTACCTTCCCATGGTGCTCAAAGTCATAGCTGTTCCTGCTGCAAATGAAGCAAGTGTCTCTCATGTCAGACTCAGCTTTCCACTGCAATGTAGCAAAACAATTGAATAACATGATCATAATATAACAAAACAATTGAATAACATGATCATAATATAACAAAACAATTGAATAACATGATCATAATATAACAAAACAATTGAATAACATGATCATATTAATAAACATGAATATATAGACATTCCAATGGTTTATGACCTTTACATATGTCTGTATCTCCATATATATATATGTCTGTATCTCCATATATATATCCGTATGTATATGGAATCAAACACCAAACACTATCCACAAAAGGTTGGAGATTATAACAATATGTCCCCACTTGTGGTGGTGATATAAATAATATAGAGACCAATGGTAGTGATGAAAAATGAGAGATAACAACACTTACCTTGAGATCTCTGAGTTCAGAGAAGGTGTCTACGATGATACCAAAGATGATGTTGAGACCAATGGTGGTGATGAAGATGAAGAATGAGAGATGGAAGATCACAAGGAAGCCAAACTTTAGGAAAGTGTTTTCTGACTGGTGGCTGATCAGGTTCTGCAAAATAAGAGGTATATCTATATTTTATTACATAATCCATATCAACCAGGATTCAATCATGATTGAGTTTTTGGTAAACATTTCTAAAATTCTTTATTTTACAATTCTAATTCTATGAGCCTGTCTGTCATTACAAATACATACTAACAGGCAAAACTGTGAATTTGGGAGAGCATGGGGGAGTATGTGATACATAAAATAAATTAATACCAGTTAGTATTTATATAACTACAAATAATGGCCCTTACCTCAAATATATCCCCTATCAAGCCATAACGTATGACAGTCACTGTACACTGCCACAACGTCTGACAGTACAGCTCATTTTTAGGATCAAATGATGACCTCAAAAGAGCAAAACTGACGAGAGCGTACAGGTAGAAGACTATGAAACCCAAGATAGCAACCCAGATCAACGACTTCCCTGAAAAACATCATAAGTAAACCATTAAAATAATAAAAACAGCTCTCTTAACTTTAAACATTTAATGATGTAACCAGGCAGTAGTAGTCTTTTTTTGGCAAAATTTACACCCATGACATGTAATTAGAGTGTTACGTAAGATCACCATGTTGGTATAAAGAGTATTTCAACTGACCGTTCTGAGTTACTGCCTGTATGACACCCTTCAGGAGCTGATTGGTTGTGACAATGTTAAGTAGATGGAAGGCAAAGAAGTACCCTTGGAATACAGTCCCAGCTACACTTAGGCCGAGGAACATCTACAACAAAGACAATGTTAGATGTAATATAAGGTCTTGAATGTAAAAAGTGGTATAATGTTCTAACTTATACTCACCAAGTAATATCAGGTTTCCATTGTATTAGTGAGGTTCTAAATATTGCCTCATTTGGTATACAGTAAAACCAGTCTTAGTGAACACCTCACTCTTGTGAATACCTGTCTAGTGAACACCTTTTCTCAACACATACTCCACTGAGTTCTGTATAAGATTGTAACTATGAAGTGAACACCTACCTATAGTGAACATATTTTTGTGGGTCCATAGGTGTTCACTGTTCACAGGTTTTGCTGTAGTTTGAAATGCAACTAGTAGTCCAAGGTTTTAAATTAACTTACTAAGCGGTACCAGGTTTTAATTGTACTCACTAAGTAGTATAAGGTTTTAAAGCTAAAGAAGTGGACGTCAAGTTTGGAGACATGTGTTTTCTCTTCCTCATCTACATCTGCCACCTTTCTTCTACAACAGTTCCTGGAGCAGATGTACAGAACAGATGTGAAAACAGAACATAACAGCTGTGACTGATGTCATTTAATCTTCATCGTTTCTCCCATCTTCATCATAAGAAGATGTGACATGAAAGTATTGTAAATTTTGATTTGTGAAATTCAATATTTACAATAACTTAAAATATAATTTAATATCTCAAATAAATAAATCTCAAATATTTCTGAGAAGCTTGCCTGTTAGATAATATTGAAAATGTAGCGACAACCATATGCCTGTTTTTTTGTGTACAATAGAGAGTTTTTTTATTTCTTACAATAAAACATTGCTTCTCATTTGAATATTTGTCAAATTATGTGTCAATCTTGAAGAAACCAATAGCAAAAGAAATTGCTTACTTAAAAGCCTTCCGAATGGAATCACAGCTGGGGAGCTGAGGATGGTCAGACAGGAAGTAGCTGATGAGTACTAGGAGGGAGAGGAGATTGTGCACCCCTCCCATTGCATAGATCACTATATTATATTCCTTTAGGGCCACAACTGGTAGAGGGTCATACAGCTCTGGGGGTAGGGGATGAGATTCGTTCTCTGGGATGGTGATAGTCTCCAAAGAGGCCCTAGCATTCCATGTGACTAGCATTAGTGCATTGATAGCTAGACTCATCAGGATGGCACCATAGTTCCATAGCAGCCTAAAAACAAAGTTTGCACATTTATTCATCATTTATATTGACTTGCAAATGGTACCTCTATGATAACTACAACTTCTTTGACCATATTGTAATAGTTACAAATCTTACTGAAATCTATTGACACCCTAAGTTGTGGAAAGCAAACACTTATCAACTGTAATTATATCTTAAGGGAACAAATTAACAGTTCCTTCTAGAGATTGCGAGAGCACTAAAGATGCTAATGATGATCAATGATATTTAATTTACCAGTTCTTTGTGAAAAATGTAGCCAGATAATTTGATATTTACCAATTCTTTGTGAAGAAGGTTGCCAAGGGGTTAGAGATGATACGTCTCTGATAATAGATGTCCTTCAGGATGTCCTTTGACCAGCGCATCATATCTCTAATCTTGTTGCTAGGTGATGTTCTGTCAACATTCCACTTCAACTTCTCTTTCACTTCCTCCCTCAGAACATTCTGGATACAGTAATTGGAAAATTATTTTGATTCACTTCCATTCAATTCATGTCAAAATTCCAATGAACAAAGTTGTTAAGGATATAGAGAAGCCCTTCGTCCATTAGTTCTTCTGTCCATCTGTACGTCTGTCCTTTTTGTAGACTATTTTTAATGGTCAGGCCTAGGATTACTGTAAAGCTTTACATGTAGTTAACCACATGGGTTTGAAGTATACCTACTACCTTACCCTGGCTTTTAACCATACCTTTTAAGATACCTACTGACTTTAACACTGAAGTGTATTCACATGTACTTTGCCTTTAACCCCGAAGTGTACCTACTTTGGCTTTAACCTTGAAATGTACCTACCTTGACTTTAACACTAAAATGCACCTACCTTGACTTTAACTCTGACATGTACCTACATTGGCTTTTAGTCTGAAATGTATCTAGCTTGACTTTAACTCTAAAGTGTACATACTTTGGCTTTAACTCTGAAGTGTACCTATAATTGGTTTTAACTCTAAAGTATACATACTTTGGCTTTAACTCTGAAGTGTACCTACATTGGTTTTAACTCTGAAGTGTACCTCCATTGGTTTTAATCCTAAAGTATAAATACTTTGGCTTTAATTCTGAAGTGTATCTACCTTGGCTCTAACCCTAAAGTATACCTACTATGGCTTTAACTCTCAAGTGTACCTACATTGGTTTTAACTCTGAAGTGTATCTACATTGGCTTTATCCCTTAAGTATACCTACTTTGGCTGTAACTCTGAAGTGTACCTACTTTGGTTTTAACTCTGAAGTGTATCTGCATTGGCTTTATCCCTAAAGTATACCTACCTTGGCTTTAACTCTGAAGTTGACCCGCTGTAAATTGTCATCTTTGATAATCTCAATTGACATGGAACTTTTCTTGTAGAACTCGTAGGCTTGCTTCTGTTCTGGGAGAATATTGATATCTACAACAAAATGTAAAAGCACATTTAAATCTTATTATCAGAGCAAACCTTCAATGAAAAATGATTAACATTGTTTCAAATATTTTATGAGGGGAAATATACGGAAATTTGTATTCACTTATGAATAACGAAACTATATCTCAAAAGTCATTGGATATGAATACAATGTCATAGAGTCTGAATCAGTATGAGGTGACAGGTTAGGCTTTCCTTACATGTGACAACCTCATCTCCTGCCATATTTGGATCAATGTCATAGAGTCTAAATCAGTATGAGATGACAGGTTAGGCTTTACTTACATGTGACAACATCATCTCCTGCCATGTTTGGATCAATGTCATAGAGTCTTGAATCAGTATGAGGTGACAGGTTAGGCTTTACACTACTTACATGTGACAACCTCATCTCCTGCCATGTTTGGATCAATGTCATAGAGTCTAAATCAGTATGAGGTGACACATTAGGCTTTACACTACATACATGTGACAACCTCATCTCCTGCCATGTTTGGATCAATGTCATAGAGTCTGAATCAGTATGAGGTGACAGGTTAGGCTTTACACTACTTAAATGTGACAACCTCATCACCTGCCATGTTTGGATCAATGTCATAGACTCTGAATCAGTATGAGGTGACAGGTTAGGCTTTACTTACATGTGACAACCTCATCCCCTGCCCTGTTTGGATCAATGTCATAGAGTCTAAATCAGTATGAGGTGACACATTAGGCTTTACACTACATACATGTGACAACCTCATCTCCTGCCATGTTTGGATCAATGTCATAGAGTCTGAATCAGTATGAGGTGACACATTGGGCTTTACACTACATACATGTGACAACCTCATCCCCTGCCACGTTTGGATCAATGTCATAGAGTCTGAATCAGTATGAGGTGACACATTGGGCTTTACACTACATACATGTGACAGCCTCATCCCCTGCCACGTTTGGATCAATGTCATAGAGTCTGAATCAGTATGAGGTGACAGGTTAGGCTTTACACTACTTAAATGTGACAACCTCATCTCCTGCCATGTTTGGATCAATGTCATAGAGTCTGAATCAGTATGAGGTGACAGGTTAGGCTTTACTTACATGTGACAACCTCATCCCCTGCCCTGTTTGGATCAATGTCATAGAGTCTGAATCAGTATGAGGTGACACATCAGGCTTTACACTACATACATGTGACAACCTCATCTCCTGCCATGTTTGGATCAATGTCATAGAGTCTGAATCAGTATGAGGTGACAGGTTAGGCTTTACTTACATGTGACAACCTCATCTCCTGCCATGTTTGGATCAATGTCATAGAGACTGAATCAGTATGAGGTGACACATCAGGCTTTACACTACATACATGTGACAACCTCATCTCCTGCCATGTTTGGATCAATGTCATAGAGTCTGAATCAGTATGAGGTGACAGGTTAGGCTTTACTTACATGTGACAACCTCATCTCCTGCCATGTTTGGATCGATGTCATAGAGTCTGGCAAGGACTAGGAAGAAACTGAAGCCATTCTCATACAGTCTTTCCTTCATCTCCTTGGACAGTTCCCTTTTTTCCTCTTGCTGTAAAATAAAGAAAATGTGGCTAAAAATATGTTCATAATGCTAAGCTGCAATATGTTTAGGCCCATACGAAGGGTCTAGATTTTATCGAGGTAAAAATAATTTATTTCTTAATATAGCAGTAGGAGGAAGTTAGGTGTTCCTCTATTGGAAGATTTCTAAAAATGGCAACACCTCTTGCTTGGTTGCCACAACATAGGTATGGACCTTATGTAATTGAAAATAAGTTCTATCTTATAAAAACAAATACTTTAATAAAGTGAGGATTGTTTAGAAAAAGGTAAGGGATATGAATATATAATGTAAATAAAATATGCAGGTAAATGCAACAACTGTTTCAGGGTTTCTGCATGCAGTATAGTACTACAATGTAGTAATAAGTACAGCAACAAGTTATTAAGATACACATATTGAGATGCTTCAGATGTTAATTTGACATACATTACATGTAAAGTTGTTAAGGTACAAAAACTCCATTCTGAAGACAATGTCAACAAAATAAACAAGGCATTAACATGCAAAATGTCACCAACAGTTACAGATGCTGATGCCGAATGCCATTTGTTACAAACATCGACCACAAACAGCTATAACAATATGTCACCACTTCTGGTGGTGACATAAAAAAACAAATTCTATATAAGTCTATAGCCAGAACAGAACAAGTCATCTCTCTATTTTTTAGATAACTTCAATTTGCATTTTAGATAAGGTCAATGTTAAACAAAGGTAACAAATTAAAATATTTATGTTATATATGGTGAAAAACATACGGGAAAACATGATTCAATGGAATACAATACTTATTCCAGAAAGAAAATTGAGATGATTTATCATTCCCAGACAAAAGATGGAAAAGTGGTATTTTAGCAGAATTAATTTTGAAAAACTGTAATCATAATGAAATTTAATCAAGAGTTTAATAAAGTATTTTCTTTTTAAGGAATGCTTTGAAGTTTATCCAGTGAAGATTTCATGAAACATTATTGAGAATTGAAAACGTTATCAGGAAATAATTAAAGGACCCATTCACACAGTGAATTGGAACCACACCGTGTTTGAGAAAAGATTAACTTTGCACAGAAAAACCTCAGCTTTTCACCAAATAATATGACTTTGTAAGTAAGTCATTAAGTTACTCAGACTAAGACTTGGGGTGGGTACTAAGTTATTGAGTTAGTTACTCGGTTACTTAGTTGCTTTATAACAATTTTCAGTCACAAAACCTGCCATTGCCTTTATACTTGTACATGAGAGAGTTCCCTGAAATGACAAAGTCCTACTTTCTGTCATATGTTATAGAGTAAACACAAGTGGTACAATTTTCATGAATCATATTTTAGTGTTAACATGGACGCACTGGTGGTTCAGTGGTGAAATCTTTCCATGGGATTTGCTACGCTTTGGCGTTGCTGTTGTGTAGTTCAAAATCTGGCTTGAAGATGAATTATGATTTTGTTAATCATGTGTTAATATGAACGCACAGGTGGTTCAATGGTGGAATGCTCGTCTGTCATGCAGCGAACCATGACCATGTTTGATTCATTCTCAGTGCAATGTTCTTCATTTAAAAACTGACAAAGATGAATTACAATTTTCAGTTGCACGTGAGGAGAGCTTTCTATCACTGAATCATCAGTGCTTTTAATTTCATTTTTTTTCATTTTAACGCTAACACCATCACTGGTGATCCACTCGATTACGCTGGTTACCGAAACGGTTCGTTTCGGTAACCGTTTCGGTAACAAAATGTCGGAACGTCGAAGGTACGATTTTTCTTTTTTTCCTTGCTTCACGCGTTGTAGCCAGAATCCCAACGACATTTTTTCACACAAACGTGTGTCAGTATCGTATATTTTAGAAAATGTACATGTTTGCGAAAAATAGCTCAGAAGACAACAGAATCGTCGATTTAATTCCTCACTTCAGTTACAGAAACGGTATGGGTTAAAAGTGCAGATCTTAATTGATCTTATTTTCTGACTATTTGTTCGCAAATATGAACATTTTCTTAAACATATGATACTGATATACGTTTGTGATAAAAAATGTCGTGGGAATTCTGCCTACAACGTGTGAAATAAGGAAAAAAGAAAAATCGTACCTTCCACGTTCCGACATTTTAGCGTAATAGATTGGATCACCAGTGACCTTGTTCACACCAACGGCGAATGCCACGCTTCAAATCGGCGAGCATAGCCCCGTCATTTTTGTGTACTTTTCCCAAAATATCACGATCTCCTAAGTAATGTTACGCTCTGATAAGCTATGATTTCCCAACTTGTTACGGTTCCTCACGCTTTGATCCCGCTTTGATCAGGCTTTGTTACGCTTGGAATCACACCTTGATAAGCTTTAGATTACGCCTTGGTGCTATTATGACGCTTTAAATCAGGCTCTGGTACGATTATCAAGCTCTGTTGTACATTGTTACGCTCTGTTAAGCTCTGTCACGCATCGGAAAATGCCGAGATCGCCGATTTCATGCCGCTTTTGATCCAATGACTATATAAACATGCAGTAGATCCATAAAATCAAGTTACATTTTTGACTCCAGAACACTATGGCAGAACAACAAGATCCAGAAGTTCCAGATGTACAAGAGCATGATCTATCTGAAGAAGACATTATGTTTGTCGCCCTGCGTGAAAGAGCGTTGGAGTAAGGAAGCTTGTCAAGCGTAACATAGCCTAACAAAGCGTGTCGATCCTTGATCAAAGCGTCTCAATTCGTTGGAAAGCTTGAGAGTTCTTCATGAAAGCGTAACAAAGACATCTTCCTAAGCAGGTGTCCAGAATCCGTACCTCTCCTTCTTCCCCCAAAGAATATATTCTGGATTTTGTAGTCCTGTGATCGGAGGATGAATAAAGAGTGAGTCAAGCTTTTCGGAACTTTGTTAAGGTGTGTTAAGCTTTGATACGTTCTCGGCGCTTTAATAAATATGCCACCTTAAAGAATAGTTCATAAAAATTGTGCTTCATCAGTTTTTAGATGAAAAATTGCACTGACCAGGAATCGACCCATGGCCAGCAGCATGAAAGGCGAGCATTCTATAACTGTACCACCCAAACAGCCCTAAAGTGTAATTGATGAAAAGCGTAAAAGTGTAATTCATCTTCAAGACAGATTTTAATTAAAATGAACATTACTGGATGGTGGTTCAGTCGTAGAATGCACGGCTGCCATGCAGTTGACCATGGTTCGATTTCTGACCTGTATAATGCTTTTTCATAATAACTGACACGATGATAAATTACAATTTTTATGAATTATACTTTAGTGTTAACATGAAAGCACAGGTGGTTCAGTGGTAGAATGCTCGCCTGCCATGCAGCTTGCCATGGGTCGATTCCTGGCTTGTGTAATATTTTTTCATTTAAAAACTGATATGAAGATAAATTACAATTTATATGAATCATACTTTAGCGTTAACATGAAAGCACTGGTGGTTCAGTGGTAGAGTCCTTGCCTACAATGTAGGTGGGCATGGGTCGATTCCTGGATAGTGTAACATTTTTTTCATTTAAAAACTGATATGAAGATAAATTACAATTTATATGAATCATACTTTAGCGTTAACATGAAAGCACAGGTGGTTCAGTGGTAGAGTCCTTGCCTACAGTGTAGGTGGGCATGGGTCGATTCCTGGATAGTGTAACATTTTTTTCATTTAAAAACTGATATGAAGATAAATTACAATTTATATGAATCATACTTTAGCGTTAACATGAAAGCACTGGTGGTTCAGTGGTAGAGTCCTTGCCTATCATGTAGGTGGGCATGGGTCGATTCCTGGGAAGTGTAACATTTTTTTTCATTTAAAAACTGATATGAAGATAAATTACAATTTATATTAATCATACTTTAGCGTTAACATGAAAGCACTGGTGGTTCAGTGGTAGAGTCCTTGCCTACAATGTAGGTGGGCATGGGTCGATTCCTGGATAGTGTAACATTTTTTTCATTTAAAAACTGATATGAAGATAAATTACAATTTATATGAATCATACTTTAGCGTTAACATGAAAGCACTGGTGGTTCAGTGGTAGAGTCCTTGCCTACAATGTAGGTGGGCATGGGTCGATTCCTTGATAAACATTTTTTTCATTTAAAAAACTGATATGAAGATAAATTACAATTTATATGAATCATACTTTAGCGTTAATATGAAAGCACTGGTGGTTCAGTGGTAGAGTCCTTGCCTACAATGTAGGTGGGCATGGGTCGATTCCTGGATAGTGTAACATTTTTTTCATTTAAAAACTGATATGAAGATAAATTACAATTTATATGAATCATACTTTAGCGTTAACATGAAAGCACTGGTGGTTCAGTGGTAGAGTCCTTGCCTACAGTGTAGGTGGGCATGGGTCGATTCCTGGATAGTGTAACATTTTTTTTCATTTAAAAACTGATATGAAGATAAATTACAATTTATATTAATCATACTTTAGCGTTAACATGAAAGCACTGGTGGTTCAGTGGTAGAGTCCTTGCCTACCATGTAGGTGGGCATGGGTCGATTCCTGGGAAGTGTAACATTTTTTTCATTTAAAAACTGATATGAAGATAAATTACAATTTATATTAATCATACTTTAGCGTTAACATGAAAGCACTGGTGGTTCAGTGGTAGAGTCCTTGCCTACAATGTAGGTGGGCATGGGTCGATTCCTGGATAGTGTAACATTTTTTTTCATTTAAAAACTGATATGAAGATAAATTACAATTTATATGAATCATACTTTAGCGTTAACATGAAAACACTGGTGGTTCAGTGGTAGAGTCCTTGCCTACAATGTAGGTGGGCATGGGTCGATTCCTGGATAGTGTAACATTTTTTTCATTTAAAAACTGATATGAAGATAAATTACAATTTATATGAATCATACTTTAGCGTTAACATGAAAGCACAGGTGGTTCAGTGGTAGAGTCCTTGCCTACAGTGTAGGTGGGCATGGGTCGATTCCTGGATAGTGTAACATTTTTTTCATTTAAAAACTGATATGAAGATAAATTACAATTTATATGAATCATACTTTAGCGTTAACATGAAAGCACTGGTGGTTCAGTGGTAGAGTCCTTGCCTATCATGTAGGTGGGCATGGGTCGATTCCTGGGAAGTGTAACATTTTTTTTCATTTAAAAACTGATATGAAGATAAATTACAATTTATATTAATCATACTTTAGCGTTAACATGAAAGCACTGGTGGTTCAGTGGTAGAGTCCTTGCCTATCATGTAGGTGGGCATGGGTCGATTCCTGGGAAGTGTAACATTTTTTTTCATTTAAAAACTGATATGAAGATAAATTACAATTTATATGAATCATACTTTAGCGTTAACATGAAAGCACTGGTGGTTCAGTGGTAGAGTCCTTGCCTATCATGTAGGTGGGCATGGGTCGATTCCTGGATAGTGTAACATTTTTTTCATTTAAAAACTGATATGAAGATAAATTACAATTTATATGAATCATACTTTAGCGTTAACATGAAAGCACTGGTGGTTCAGTGGTAGAGTCCTTGCCTACAATGTAGGTGGGCATGGGTCGATTCCTTGATAAACATTTTTTTCATTTAAAAAACTGATATGAAGATAAATTACAATTTATATGAATCATACTTTAGCGTTAATATGAAAGCACTGGTGGTTCAGTGGTAGAGTCCTTGCCTACAATGTAGGTGGGCATGGGTCGATTCCTGGATAGTGTAACATTTTTTTCATTTAAAAACTGATATGAAGATAAATTACAATTTATATGAATCATACTTTAGCGTTAACATGAAAGCACTGGTGGTTCAGTGGTAGAGTCCTTGCCTACAGTGTAGGTGGGCATGGGTCGATTCCTGGATAGTGTAACATTTTTTTTCATTTAAAAACTGATATGAAGATAAATTACAATTTATATTAATCATACTTTAGCGTTAACATGAAAGCACTGGTGGTTCAGTGGTAGAGTCCTTGCCTACCATGTAGGTGGGCATGGGTCGATTCCTGGGAAGTGTAACATTTTTTTCATTTAAAAACTGATATGAAGATAAATTACAATTTATATTAATCATACTTTAGCGTTAACATGAAAGCACTGGTGGTTCAGTGGTAGAGTCCTTGCCTACAATGTAGGTGGGCATGGGTCGATTCCTGGATAGTGTAACATTTTTTTCATTTAAAAACTGATATGAAGATAAATTACAATTTATATTAATCATACTTTAGCGTTAACATGAAAGCACTGGTGGTTCAGTGGTAGAGTCCTTGCCTATCATGTAGGTGGGCATGGGTCGATTCCTGGGAAGTGTAACATTTTTTTCATTTAAAAACTGATATGAAGATAAATTACAATTTATATTAATCATACTTTAGCGTTAACATGAAAGCACTGGTGGTTCAGTGGTAGAGTCTTTGCCTACCATGTAGGTGGGCATGGGTCGATTCCTGGGAAGTGTAACATTTTTTTCATTTAAAAACTGATATGAAGATAAATTACAATTTATATTAATCATACTTTAGCGTTAACATGAAAGCACTGGTGGTTCAGTGGTAGAGTCCTTGCCTACAATGTAGGTGGGCATGGGTCGATTCCTGGATAGTGTAACATTTTTTTCATTTAAAAACTGATATGAAGATAAATTACAATTTATATGAATCATACTTTAGCGTTAACATGAAAGCACAGGTGGTTCAGTGGTAGAGTCCTTGCCTACAGTGTAGGTGGGCATGGGTCGATTCCTGGATAGTGTAACATTTTTTTCATTTAAAAACTGATATGAAGATAAATTACAATTTATATGAATCATACTTTAGCGTTAACATGAAAGCACTGGTGGTTCAGTGGTAGAGTCCTTGCCTATCATGTAGGTGGGCATGGGTCGATTCCTGGGAAGTGTAACATTTTTTTCATTTAAAAACTGATATGAAGATAAATTACAATTTATATTAATCATACTTTAGCGTTAACATGAAAGCACTGGTGGTTCAGTGGTAGAGTCCTTGCCTACAATGTAGGTGGGCATGGGTCGATTCCTGGATAGTGTAACATTTTTTTCATTTAAAAACTGATATGAAGATAAATTACAATTTATATGAATCATACTTTAGCGTTAACATGAAAGCACTGGTGGTTCAGTGGTAGAGTCCTTGCCTACAATGTAGGTGGGCATGGGTCGATTCCTTGATAGTGTAACATTTTTTTCATTTAAAAAACTGATATGAAGATAAATTACAATTTATATGAATCATACTTTAGCGTTAATATGAAAGCACTGGTGGTTCAGTGGTAGAGTCCTTGCCTACAATGTAGGTGGGCATGGGTCGATTCCTGGATAGTGTAACATTTTTTTCATTTAAAAACTGATATGAAGATAAATTACAATTTATATGAATCATACTTTAGCGTTAACATGAAAGCACTGGTGGTTCAGTGGTAGAGTCCTTGCCTACAGTGTAGGTGGGCATGGGTCGATTCCTGGATAGTGTAACATTTTTTTTCATTTAAAAACTGATATGAAGATAAATTACAATTTATATTAATCATACTTTAGCGTTAACATGAAAGCACTGGTGGTTCAGTGGTAGAGTCCTTGCCTACAATGTAGGTGGGCATGGGTCGATTCCTGGATAGTGTAACATTTTTTTCATTTAAAAACTGATATGAAGATAAATTACAATTTATATTAATCATACTTTAGCGTTAACATGAAAGCACTGGTGGTTCAGTGGTAGAGTCCTTGCCTATCATGTAGGTGGGCATGGGTCGATTCCTGGGAAGTGTAACATTTTTTTCATTTAAAAACTGATATGAAGATAAATTACAATTTATATTAATCATACTTTAGCGTTAACATGAAAGCACTGGTGGTTCAGTGGTAGAGTCCTTGCCTACAATGTAGGTGGGCATGGGTCGATTCCTGGGAAGTGTAACATTTTTTTCATTTAAAAACTGATATGAAGATAAATTACAATTTATATTAATCATACTTTAGCGTTAACATGAAAGCACTGGTGGTTCAGTGGTAGAGTCCTTGCCTACAATGTAGGTGGGCATGGGTCGATTCCTGGATAGTGTAACATTTTTTTCATTTAAAAACTGATATGAAGATAATTACAATTTATATGAATCATACTTTAGCGTTAACATGAAAGCACAGGTGGTTCAGTGGTAGAGTCCTTGCCTACAGTGTAGGTGGGCATGGGTCGATTCCTGGATAGTGTAACATTTTTTTCATTTAAAAACTGATATGAAGATAAATTACAATTTATATGAATCATACTTTAGCGTTAACATGAAAGCACTGGTGGTTCAGTGGTAGAGTCCTTGCCTATCATGTAGGTGGGCATGGGTCGATTCCTGGGAAGTGTAACATTTTTTTCATTTAAAAACTGATATGAAGATAAATTACAATTTATATTAATCATACTTTAGCGTTAACATGAAAGCACTGGTGGTTCAGTGGTAGAGTCCTTGCCTACAATGTAGGTGGGCATGGGTCGATTCCTGGATAGTGTAACATTTTTTTCATTTAAAAACTGATATGAAGACAAATTACAATTTATATGAATCATACTTTAGCGTTAACATGAAAGCACTGGTGGTTCAGTGGTAGAGTCCTTGCCTACAGTGTAGGTGGGCATGGGTCGATTCCTGGATAGTGTAACATTTTTTTCATTTAAAAACTGATATGAAGATAAATTACAATTTATATTAATCATACTTTAGCGTTAACATGAAAGCACTGGTGGTTCAGTGGTAGAGTCCTTGCCTACCATGTAGGTGGGCATGGGTCGATTCCTCGGAAGTGTAACATTTTTTTCATTTAAAAACTGATATGAAGATAAATTACAATTTATATTAATCATACTTTAGCGTTAACATGAAAGCACTGGTGGTTCAGTGGTAGGGTCCTTGCCTACAATGTAGGTGGGCATGGGTCGATTCCTGGATAGTGTAAAATTTTTTCATTTAAAAACTGATATGAAGATAAATCACAATTATTATGAATTATACTTTAGCGTTAACATGAACCCCTTGGTGGTTTAGTAGTAGAGTCCTTGCCTACCATGTAGGTGGGCATGGGTCGATTCCTGGATAGTGTAACATTTTTTCATTTAAAAACTGATATGAAGATAAATCACAATTATTATGAATTATACTTTAGCGTTAACATGAACCCCTTGGTGGTTTAGTGGTAGAATGCTCGCCTGTTATGCTGCTGAACATGGGTCGATTCCTTGTCAATGCAATATTTTTTTCATTCAAAGACTGGAATGAAGATAAATTACAATTTTTTATGAATTATACCCTAGTGTTAGCATGAAACACTGGTGGTTCAGTGGTAGAATGCTTGCATATCGTGCAGTTAGCCTTGGGCTGTCCATGGATCGATTCTGGTCAATGGAATGTTTTTTCATTTAAATTTAAAAGTGATATGAAGATAAATTATAATTTTATGTATTTTATGCATTAACATGAAAGCATTGGTGGTTCAGTGGTACAATGCTCGCTTCTCATGCAGCTGGCCATAGGTCGATTCCTGACTAGTGCAATGTTTATTTTATTTAAAATCGTGCTTGAAGATGAATTACAATTTTTTTAAATTATACTTTACTTACAACATGAAAGCACTGATGGTTCAGTGGTAGAATGCTCGCCTGTCATGCAGCTGGCCATGGTTTGATTCCTGGTCAGTGAAATGTTTTTCATTTAAATACTGATATGAAGAGAAATTACAATTTTTATGAATTATACTTTAGTTACAACATGAAAGCACTGATGGTTCAATGGTAGAATGCTAACCTGTCATCCAGCTGACCATGGTTCGCTCCTGGTCAGTGTAATGTTTTTCATTTAAAAACTGATATGAAGAGAAATTACAATTTTTATGAATTATCACAGGCTGGGATCGAAAGATTTGTCTGCTGTGACGGAGCGTGCTATTTTGCATAGAAACACTAGGAAATCCACAAAAGTGTACCATTTCTTTTATTTCTTTTTAATGGTACAATATAGCGACACGATAATATTAACATATGTTTTCAGCATCTTTATGTATTGGGTATTTTTAATTTCTTTTATAAAAAATAATGTTTAAATTTTTTGTCAGCTGTGCAGAGCAGTTTCAAATCTGAAATACGTTAAGAATTTAGATTTATAATATATCTCTTTACAACTACACTTTAGAGGAGTGAGCGTGTCAAATCTTTTTCGTAAAGTATTCTGAAAAATAAAACAATAAAAGTACACAATTCAAATTCTGAGATGTATATACGATCACTCTTTAAGCTTCTTTTCTCAGTTTGTACTGTAATCCAAGTTATGCATGGTAACTCATGAAAATGATAGTCAACTTCATTTCAGTATAGGGTATTTGCCTTTCGTAGTGACTGTGGATCCATCACCTGACATGGTCATTTTTTATGGTAACTTGATTATTTGAAGTAAAATTATTTGCTGAAGATGAAGCTAAATACACATAATGGCATGGTCTGCGGATTGTTCTACCCTCTTTAGTCGTTCCAAAAGGTAAGTGGAGTGTATCTTGAACCCGATCTTGAAATACGTAATGCAAAATTTGATTTTAAGATTGTTCTTTATTTGAATAAGAATTATGGCTATCTGATGCAACAACAGTAAAAAATGTGCACAGTGAACACATATGGAGCCCAAAAATGTGTTCCCAGTTGGTAGATGTTCACTCCATACAGGCAATTTCATACAGAAGTCAGAGGAATATTTCATAAGAAGAGGTGTTCACTAGAGAAAGATATTCATTGATACAGGTTTTACAGTGCAGCATGTTTACCAAGGCTTTTTTTTATAATTTTAGTCTATGCAAAACGATGAATTTCAAATAATTACAAATTAAATCTGTATTGGGATCATCTTATATACAGTAATATTATGTGGTAAAAGGTTATACATCTGTCGGAATGCAGGATGTCTGTACGCTATTTCGAATAAATTCATATTAGCCCTATTTACACCGCACGTGACATTCCAAGACGTCTTGGCGAAAACGTATAAAAAATATTATGTTGAGTTTACACCATGTTGATTAATGTTGATTTCAGTACAAACCTCCGAAAAATGCTAAGAGTGGCCGTTTTTATATCTCAGATTTACATTACCCCAGATCTCCCAGATGCTACTTGTCATAACTTAGGAAAGTGATTTTTGACGTTCTCTCTTCTAAGGGTACTTTTAAAAGATATAATTTGAATCTTAAATTCTTAACGTAGTTCACAGTTAAAACTGCTCCGTCACAGCTGACAAAAAATGTAAACATTATGTTTTATAAAAAATATCAAAAATACCCAATACATCAAGATATCATTAATACCTTCAGAGTTATGCTGAAAACATATGTAAATATTATCGTGTCACTATTTTGTACCATTAAAAAGAAATAAAAGAAATGGTACATTTTGGAGTATGATACCTTGGCGCCGTTTTCAATAGCTTTTACTCTTAGCGTTGTTGGACTTCAAACAAAAATTAAAGTTACCCGCAAATGATATACAAATGGAGTAAGAAATTTTCTTTGGTATAGCGAAACATATGAGTAAAAAAATTAATTGTGTGAGTTTCTTAGTGTTTCTATGCAAAATAGCACGCTCTGTCACAGCGGTCTTTTTCAATACCAGCCTATGATTATACTTTAGTTACAACATGAAAGCACTGATGGTTTAGTGGTAGAATGCTAACCTGTCATCCAGCTGGCCATGGTTCGATTCCTGGTCAGTGCATTGTTTTTCATTTCAATACTGATATGAAGAGAAATTACAATTTTTATGAATTATACTTTAGAGACAACATGAAAGCACTGGTGGTTCAGTGGTAGAATGCTCGCCTCTTGTGCAGCTAGCCATGGTTCCATTCCTGGCCAGTGCAATGTTTTTCAATTAAATACTGATATGAAGAGAATTTTTATGAATTATACTTTAGGGAAAACATGAAAGCACTGGTGGTTCAGTGGTAGAATGCTTGCCTGTTATGCAGCTGGCCATGGGTCAATTCCTGGTTAGTGCAATGTTTTTCATTTAAATACTGATATGAAGAGAAATTACAATTTTTATGAATTATACTTTAGGGACAACATGGAAGCACTGATGGTTCAGTGGTAGAATGCTAGCCTGGCATGCAGCTGGCCATGGTTCGATTCCTGGTTAGTGCAATGTTTTTCATTTAAATACTGATATGAAGAGAAATTACAATTTTTATTAATTATACTTTAGGGACAACATGGAAGCACTGATGGTTCATTGGTAGAATGCTAAACTGTCATCTAGCTGGCCATGGTTCGATTCCTGGTCAGTGCAATGTTTTTCATTTAAATACTGATATGAAGAGAAATTACAATTTTAATGAATTATACTTTAGGGACAACATAAAAGCACTTGTGGTTCAGTGGTAGAATGCCCGCCTCTTGTGCAGCTGGCCATGGTTCGATTCCTTGTCAGTGCAATGTTTTTCAATTAAATACTGATATGAAGAGAAATTACAATTTTTATGAATTATACTTTAGGGACAACATGAAAGCACTGGTGGTTCAGTGGTAGAATGCTCGCCTCTTGTGCAGCTGGCCATGGTTCGATTCCTGGTCAGCGCAATGTTTTTCAATTAAATACTGATAGGAAGAGAAATTACAATTTTTATGAATTATACTTTAGTTACAACATGAAAGCACTGGTGGTTCAGTGGTAGAATGCTCGCCTCTTGTGCAGCTGGCCATGGTTCGATTCCTGGTCAGCGCAATGTTTTTCAATTAAATACTGATAGGAAGAGAAATTACAATTTTTATGAATTATACTTTAGTTACAACATGAAAGCACTGGTGGTTCAGTGGTAGAATGCTCGCCTGCCATGCAGCTGACCATGGTTCGATTCCTGGCCAGCGCAATGTTCATTTTACTTAAAATCTGGCTTGAAGATGAATTACAGTTATTTTACACTTTTCATCAATTACACTTTAGGGCTATTTGGGTGGTACAGTGGTAGAATGCTCGCCTGCCATGCAGCTGACCATGGTTCGATTCCTGGCCAGTTCAATGTTTTTTTCATTTAAAAACTGATATGAAGAGAAATTACAATTTTTATGAATTGTACTTTGGCATAAACATGAAAGCACTAGTTGTTCTGGGTAGATTGCTCGACTGTCATGAAGCTGGCCATTAGATGAATTACAATTTTTTATGAATTGTACTTTGCCATTAACATGAAAGCACTGGTGGTTCTGGGTGGATTGCTCGACTGTCATGCAGCTGGCCATTAGATGAATTACAATTTTTATGAATTGTACTTTGGCATTAACATGAAAGCAGTGGTGGTTCTGGGTAGATTGCTCGACTATCATGCAGCTGGTCATTAGATGAATTACAATTGTTATAAATCACACTTCAGTGTTAAACATGGAAGCACTGGTTATTCTGTCGTGGAATGATCAGGTTAGATTACCTGCCATTGCAATGGTAGAATGCCCATGTTGCCGAATGGACAAATTGACATATGGGCGACCCAAAAGATGGGTGGACACCTAGTTGATCCCATAGGCTCAGTGTGAGCAAAAAAAGAGGAATGACTTGTTCTGTTCTGGCTACTAATTTATGCAATAATATGGTCACTCCTTGACTAAAACAAAATATGTTTCATCCAGTCAAATGAATAGTTCCATGGTAATCTTTCATATGATTTGATGATATACTGTATTTATAATGAGCCTAGCCAAGAACTGATTCGTATCAGAGAGTAAATGTAAGCATTGACAACATAAAATGTGTTTGAATGCATGTGGAAGGGTTGCCTGTTGATATGGTCAATATTGCCTAGGGTTTGATTGCAGTGGGAACAGTTCTTCAATTTTTGGTAGTCAACTTCACAATTGACTTATACTCAATATGATGTAACAACTCAACACGACAACAAAACCTTGACTTCTGGAAAGGCTCATTATAATTTTCAACAAAAACACGATTCCAGTATAGTCTAATTGTTAATGTTCAAGACATCATATTACGAAATGATACATACAGTATACCAAAAGTATATGTTACCTTTATTCCATGGATAAACCTGCTCCCTACTTTTGCTATATTTTTAGGGTTTGTTAAATAAACCTCAACGTTACCCTTGGCCATGATAGCACTGGTGTCTATCCGTGGCTTGTGCTTTTCTGGCTGAAATATAGGAGCAATTTCCATCTACATATACACCAACAACCTTTATAAGCAATAGTTTTGTCCTGATTAATAAGCCAGAAGTTCAACACCTTCCTAATATCCCTGTCTAAATGCAACACAGTTTGAAACACCACACCACTCAGTAGTAGTCACAGAGTGAAGAGAAATGATAAAGTAAAGCATTTTCTGATGAAATAGCATGTCCAGAAAGAATAAGAATTATGAATTTTCCATGCGTGTTAGAAAGGTACTCAGAATAGATTGAGAAATGCAGATAGTTAAAAAGGGGTTGTTAATATGAAAATGGGAGACAACGAAAAATCAGGGTTAGTTTGTAGTACATTTCAAAGATGAAAACATAAAAAGAAAGAAATAGCATAATAACTACAAGATGGAAAGATCAGCAAAGAGTTAAGTGATGCTAAGACTTTTCACCCCAAACAGTACAGAGAATGCAACATGAAAAACATGAGGTGTTAGAAGTTGGGAGTTTTGCTTTTTACCAATTTCAGATCCAGCGTTTGAGTTTTAGCTTTCTTTTTGTCATCAACCTAATGTAGAAAAGTTACAAATTATCATTATGTAGAAAAGTCGTCATCAACCTTATGCCAGTATTTAGAAAAGTTACAGATTACATCTAACAATGATCAAGTTTATGCAATGCTGATTGTATAATAATGCGATGCTTGTTTTGCATATGCACACAAATGATTTGTTTGTCATTTAGTAATGGATAAAGAACGCTATCCACAAATGTAACACCAACATTTCTTAGTCCTAAATTTCAAACAAAGAACATAAATAAACAATTTCAAAATTCAGCTATTTCACGCTACTTGCATGTTTGGTAAGTTAAATATAACAATGAAATTTAGAATTTCTATAATGGCAAGATAAATCACACAATTTAACTAAATGGGAAATATCCCAAAATCATGGACAGGTTGTTACAAAGGGGTCACTTCTAAACATTTTGAAATTTCACATCTAGAAAAAGATGAAACCAAACAGCTCATCAGTAATTCAAACAAGTCAAAGAGTATTCAAATTACTTTTGAGACTTCTAAAAAGTTTGAATCGTAATTTCAAGTGAAAGTAATTTAAACCTTGAAGGGGCTGACGTAATCCTAGCTTGATTATTCACAAACGAAAAAAGTTTTCATGTTTCCTATTACACTGTCAATATGGTTGACATTTTGGAAAGTTTACATTACATTTGGATATAAATTGGTCACAATAACAGAATTACCATTTTTTAAGCTAAAGAAATAATGACAATTTTAATCTTTTAAATGCTACCATTTTAATCATTTTAAGTACAAATTCAAAATATATGTCACCTATTGTGTTTCTGTTTTGACTAATTATTGAAAGATGTCACTACCAGTTTATTACTTACTTGATGCATCTGGTAGCAGTATGTCATGGTACGGTACACAGCTTCCTTATCAAGCGTGTCCTTCACTTCCTTGAATTAGATAAATTAATTCCACATATAATATCCATATGGTCAGGAAAATACACTGTTTATATGGATTTTAAAAAGCCGATTTATAGACGTGTTGCAAAAAGCTCGCGCACGCATTGTTACACATTTTGTGGCGTAATCCAGAGGATCCTCGCTTTTAACATGATAGAATGTGACGTTTTTGAGAAAAATGAACACTTATGGAAATCCTTTTGTCCTCCACATTTGCCTTTATATCTCAAAATATTTAAGGCGAATAAATCTGATATTGTATATGTATTAACAATGGGTTGGGAGCATCATAAAACACGAATCAATTGATATTTTAGGTGAAATAAATATACGTGTTGCTGTGCTTGAAAATAGGCGAATGGCGTAAATTAGCCCTATTTTAATGAATTTTGAAAACCTTTCGTCCTCCACTTTTCCACATACAACAGAAAACACATACTTTTGTGAACAAAATCAACTATTTATTAATAAACTAGAGTTTAGGAGCAAAATAATCATGTATGATTTATTAAAAATTGATCTCGTATTTTTTGTTTTATGTACACCTGAAAAGTTGAAGGTACCAAAAAATGAGCAAAAAAGGTCGCTGTCAACAGATTCTATTTTTCAGACTCTATGACGTCACAATATGGGACGCTTACTAAAATTCATCCTTTGAAATAAAACTTCCATCTACCTTTATCAAGACGAAAAATAAGTATAATAGTCATATATTGTTTGAGTTATGAGCGTTTAAAGACGAAAAATAATTCATAATGTAACGTGTCAACATGGGATATTTGCCAGATGTTTTGGTAAAAAACTCTTTTTTAAAAACGAACGCGCAAAAAATGTGAACGGAGTGTAGTTGATCTAAAATCTTCATCGAAACAGCTTTAAAATGATATATAACTTTAATTAGAATATTATCTTATAATCCGGGGAATCAAAGTTACATTCACGCGATACCCTTAAAAAACAAATGCGCCACCTTTTTGCGACACGTCATATGAATATGTTATTCATGCATAACATTCATATCTCATAATATTATATGAAATCAATTCTCATGAAATTTTTTTTAATTGATTCAATTACATTCCTTAATTTTTAAACCTTCTAATATGATCTTATATGTATGTTGGACATAAAGATGTAATAATTACCTTAGCAACTATGAGTGCCTCGGGAGAGTTCTCCTCTAAGAGGGATATGAGGAGGTTTGCAATGATCTGCCTTAGTTCAATCACCTTCTCCATAGGACAATCCTTGAACTGGCCAGCTCTTAGTACAAAGTTGATGTAATCTATCACTTTGTTGTTTAGTATCACAGTGCGGTTGGCTTGGTTACCCTGTAACAAAAATCACATACTTAGAAATAATTTGTTTGAAATAATTTGAAATGTTAGTTACAATGACTGGGTTTCACTTGCATTCAAGTGGTAATTTTTGAAAAAGGAAATCTTGCTGTACTGCAGATTAAAAATAAATCTTGTTTAAAGATAGCACCATGCTGTGAGCCATATGGTGAATCTTTTGCTTATTTTCAAATCAAGTTTGAGATTGAAGATATATGTGGCAGATTGAGGATACATGTTGCAGATTGAGGATTTTTGATGCAGATTGGGGATATATGATGCAGGTTGAGGATAAATGATGCAGATTGGGGATATATGATGCAGATTGAGGATATATGATGCAGATTGAGACTATATGTTGCGGATTGGGGATATACAGTATGATGCAGATTGAGGATATATGATGCAGATTAGGGATATATGATGCGGATTGAGAATATATGTTGCGGATTGAGGATATATGTTGCAGATTGGGGATATACAGTATGATGCAGATTGAGGATATATGATGCAGATTAGGGATATATGATGCGGATTGAGAATATATGTTGCGGATTGAGGATATATGTTGCAGATTGAGGATGATGCAGATTGGGGATATATGATGCAGATTGGGGCGATATGATGCAGATTGAGGATATATGATGCAGATTGAGAATATATGTTGCAGATTGGGGATATATGATGCAGATTGAGGATATATGATGCAGATTGAGACTATATGTTGCGGATTGAGGATATACAGTATGATGCAGATTGAGGATATATGATGCAGATTGAGGATATATGATGCAGATTGAGGATATATGATGCAGATTGAGGATATATGATGCAGATTAGGGATATATGATGCGGATTGAGAATATATGTTGCGGATTGAGAATATATGTTGCAGATTGGGGATATTCAGTATGATGCAGATTGAGGTTATATGATGCAGATTGAGGATATATGATGCAGATTAGGGATATATGATGCGGATTGAGAATATATGTTGCGGATTGAGAATATATGTTGCAGATTGGGGATATACAGTATGATGCAGATTGAGGATATATGATGCGGATTGAGAATATATGTTGCGGATTGAGGATATTTGATGCAGATTGAGGACATATGATGCAGAATGAGGATATATGTTGCAGACTGAGGATATATGATGCAGATTGAGGATAAAACTAAACTTTTGACTGTTCCCAGTAACATACAGATCAGATGTTTTACTGTCAATACTTACAGCAGTGAATTCATTCAGTGTGTTAAATATCTGTACTGCTAGGTCTATTGTATGCTGGTTGATATTAGAATATACAAGATTCAGGAACTGTGCACATTCAGCAACTATGTCAAATGACTTCATGTTGTCTGGTTGTTCCCGTAGGTAGTCCTGGAGACCTTTGTGTTGCCCATCACACATTCTGGCTAGTAACTTCAGGACAAGTTCTATGTAACCATCATCTCTGTATGTCGAGGCTTCGCCTGTAGTGTATACAGAATATACAATCATTTTGAGTGATATCACTTTTAGATAAGTGAGTTGTTGTCAAATATCAACTATGAGGCAATAAAATGATATCACTAGAAATGATCTGATATTGGGTTTATCCCATGATTACAATTAAAAATTCAAAAAATCAACAAAAACAAACATTTATCATACAGATGTGTGGTTGAAAAATGATTTCCTGAAAGATATCACACATGTATCTCCATAATATCAGAAATATAACCGAATGATATTGTAAAGAAAACATCAAATGTAAGATCATCTGTAATAATCAGAAGGATCGTTGGTGGTCAGAGCAGATTCAGGGTGAATATAAGAAAATGACCCTCTCACCAGAATCGTCCTGTTCCTCCTCCTTGCTGCCTGTGTTCAGTGGAGCCTTTGGTATGGGAGGCTTTGGAGGTTTCTTTTTCACTTTGATGTCATTCTTATCACCAACCTTGGCCACATCAGTGCTGGTGTTCACATTGTTCTAGATAAACAGAAACAAGGTTGCAATGAGGGGAGTGGGTTACTTCTATATTTCCATTTTAAGTTCAACTTCTTTTTACCTTTTTTGGTCCAATTTATTGTGCATGGTTCTAGATATTATTGCTTGATTGATTAATCCAAAGACTTAAGGCCATAAATGATACCAGATACAGATAAAGAATAAATGTCATGAGATTTAGAATTAGAAAACTAGAAAATTAAAAACTCCGTGGAGTGGCAAATTTCAATGAAAAAATTATTCATGGATCTGAAAAAATGTCATAATAAATATTTCAGTATAATATAGCCATCTTGTAATTATCAAGAATTTGGATTCTACTCTAAAATGACTTTAATTGGAGTCTACTAAGTGTTCCATCAGGGTTTATTTGATATTGAGCTTGACACTATTTTTTAGCCCTTACCTCTACAGTGACATTAATGAGATCCATCTCAATATCATTTGCATTATTGCATCCATTCACCATAAGGACCTGTCCCTCTGCTAGTGTCTCTAGCCCTGATTTCACCCCTTTAGCCCTGTTCTTTATCTTGGCTTTCACCAGCTTCTTCTCCTTGGCAAGGCTACTCTTCCTGCTGATTGGCTTACATGATGACTTTCTCTGCAAGCGGTTACTAAGATTATTCATTACATTGTTTTGCTTCAATCATGCACTGGTTGGATTGTAAATAATATGGATTGTTTGGTAAGGGAGCTCAATTTAACATTTCTATTTTCTACTGACATATACAGAGGATGGGTAAAGATGTATATGGAAGTTACACGATGTTAAAGTACTTAGTCAAGTGGACCTTTTTCCACATGCCTTTCTAATACAACCTCTAGAGATTGTGTCCAGGTAAAAAAAGACCAACAGAGAGTTCAAAATCATTTTATGTGTACATGCATTTCAAGTTAACAAACAGCCTCTGCCTGTTACCACCCAATACCATCCAAGAATTTGGACCATATGTAGTAATTATAGCAAAACATTTAAGATTGATGTTGCCTTAATTCTCCCTACCTTCCCAAGAGGCTTAGTGTGTGATGCCAGCTCCTTGGCTCTAGCCTCAGATTGGGCAGCAAGAGAACGCCTGCAATTAAAATGTTTTTGATATATTCATTTAATGATGTTAAGCTAAATAAGGATTAAAATAATGATCAAACAAAATTTGTGTTCACCTGTAGACTTGACAGGACCTGACTTGTCTGACTTGTCTTAGGACCATTAAGGACCTGACTTGTCTTAGGACCATTAAGGACCTGACTTGTTTTAGGACCATTAAGGACCTGACTTGTTTTAGGACCATTAAGGTCCTGACTTGTCTGACTTGTCTTAGGACCATTAAGGACCTGACTTGTCTTAGGACCATTAAGGACCTAACTTGTCTTAGGACCATTAAGGACCTGACTTGTCTTAGGACCATTAAGGACCTCACTTGTCTTAGGACCATTAAGGACCTAACTTGTCTTAGGACCATTAAGGACCTGACTTGTCTTAGGACCATTAAGGACCTGACTTGTCTTAGGACCATTAAGGACCTCACTTGTCTTAGGACCATTATGGACCTCACTTGTCTAAGGACCATTAAGGACCTCACTTGTCTTAGGACCATTAAGGACCTCACTTGTCTTAGGACCATTAGGGACCTGACTTGTCTTAGGACCATAAAGGACCTCACTTGTCTTAGGACCATTAAGGACCTCACTTGTCTTAGGACCATTAGGGACCTGACTTGTCTTAGGACCATAAAGGACCTGACTTGTCTTAGGACCATAAAGAACCTGACTTGTATTAGGACCATTAAGGACCTGGCTTGTTTTAGGACCATTAAGGACCTGACTTGTTTTAGGACCATTAAGGACCTGACTTGTTTTAGGACCATTAAGGTCCTGACTTGTCTGACTTGTCTTAGGACCATTAAGGACCTGACTTGTTTTAGGACCATTAAGGACCTGACTTGTCTTAGGACCATTAAGGACCTGACTTGTCTTAGGACCATTAAGGACCTGACTTGTCTTAGGACCATTAAAGACCTGACTTGTTTTAGGACCATTAAGGACCTTTTTAGATTTGTCAGATCTCACTGTGGCCTTGACAAGTTGTCAGCATCCACACGGGCCTTTAAGTGCTAATAAACATTGTCACATAAAGACACGTGTTACTTTTAGGTTTTGCCTAAATGCTTGACTACTATTGAATTAAATTTTTCACTGCTTCTTATGATAACGTACAAAAATAAAGAGGTGAACAAAAAACACTGTAAAAACAACTAGCTTATTAGCTACTTTCGGATTTCATTATTTACATACACATTACGCCCAATGCAATCCAAATTTGGTGAAGAACATATTTAAATTTGTGCTGACAGTGTACTTGTGTTTGAGTTTGTGAGTTGCATGCAAGATGTGCAAAAGCAGATAAAGATGGCAAAACACCAGAATATGATACCTCATACAAAACAACATTTTATTATTTCACCATAGGTCTTGTAGATTTACTGCAATGCTATAATAGCTATTGATCATTTCTTATTTTATATTATTTATTGATAATTGCACTTGTATTTCAAACCATGCCAATCATGCTCAATGTCTCTGCACAGGCGAACTAGGACAAAACAGGACGCCACAAGAAAATTTAAGCCAGATCTCTCCAGTATTTTTCTCAACAGGATGTAATCCTTTACTAGCTGTTTTGGCCGAATAATCCCAATATCACATCCTTTTGATGACAGGGTGCCAAATGATTTTAAACAGGGTGACATGTTATTTGCATCCTCCGAACGCAGGGTTCCAGACGTCATCCAGTAAGTTCCTTCCTTCTTCCACGGTGGAAGAAGGAGGTACGAGTTCTGAAGGCCTGTGTTCGGAGGATGTGTTATTTGATGAACTTTCAAACAGGTGAAGTAACTAGTTTTGTTAATGCTGGGGATATCGCAGTAGCTTATGAGACTCTTCAACTTTTTCACATTATGTATGACCACTTTATATTATGATTTTGCAACATAGTGCAGTCAGTTAGGTTTTTAATTGCACATGCTATATATAAAGCACCATTTTTTGACAGAAGTATCATGAATACATATATTTTTGATATCTAACGAAGTGGTTGTAAAAAGTGGCCCAAGATGATAATAGCAGGCCTCGAAATTTTTGCACATTTACATTGAGCTCCATGTTAATTTATCAATCTTCATAAGGCCCCCTGCAGAACAGTTAAAGAGAAATAAAGCCAATGTTCCTAGTATGTTACAATAACATGATTATCTTCAAAATAAGAAGGGTTGTTTTTTTTCTTTTACCTAGTTCCAAAGATATAGGAGTTTGAATTTTGGAAAATTCCCATTGGCTGCCATTATAAACCGCTATCAATATGGCTTTATTTAAGTCTCATTTTCTAGAAAAATCCACTATGAAATTTTCTAATATTGTAGATTTCTATAGTCAATATATTGACTTAAAAGAAATCAAACAGGCACATTTCTAAAAATCTCTTATTTTTAATATATTTAGCCGTGAAGTTGTATAAAAAACCTATATTGAGCCCCATGTTAATTTGTCAATTTTCAAAAGACCCCCTGCAGAACAGTTCTAAAGTAATAAAGCCCATATTCCTAGTATCTTACAATAACATGATTATCTTCAAAATAAGAAGGGTTGTTTTTTTCTTTTGCCTAGTTCCAAAGATATTGGCATTTGAATTTTGGAAAATCCCCATTGGCTGCCATTATAAACTGCTATCAATATAACTTTATTAAAGTGTCCTTTTCTCAAAAAGTGTACTATGAGATTTTCTAATATTGTAGATTTCTATAGTTGATATATTGACTTGAAAGAAATCAAACAGGCACATTTCTAAAAAATTCTTATTTTTGATATATTTAGCCGTGAAGTTGTATAAAAAAACTATATTGAGCCCCATGTTAATTTATCAATTTTCAAAAGACCCCCTGCAGAACAGTTCTAAAGTAATAAAGCCCATATTCCTAGTATCTTACAACAACATGATTATCTTCAAAATAAGAAGGGTTGTTTTTTTTTCTTTTGCCTAGTTCCAAAGATATTGACATTTGAATTTTGGAAAATCCCCATTGGCTGCCATTATAAACTGCTATCAATATAGCTTTATTAAAGTGTGCTTTTCTCAAAAAGTCTACTATGAAATTTTTTAATATTGTAGATTTCTATAGTTCATATATTGACTTAAAAAAATTCAAACAGGCCTATTTCTAAAAATTTCTTATTTTTGATATATTTAGCCGTGAAGTTGTATAAAAACCTATATTGAGCCCCATGTTAATTTATCAATCTTCAAAAGACCCCCTGCAGAACAGTTCTAAAGTAATAAAGCCCATATTCCTAGTATCCTACAATAACATGATTATCTTCAAAATAAGAAGTTTTTTTTTTCTTTTGCCTAGTTCCAAAGATATTGGCGTTTGAATTTTGGAAAATCCCCATTGGCTGCCATGCTATCAAGATGGGTTTATCAAAGTGTCCTTTTCTCAAAAAGTCTACTCTGAAATTTCCTTATATTGCAGATTTCTATAGTTAATATATTGAATTTAAAGAAATCAAACAGGCACATTTCTAAAAATTTCTTATTTTAATATATTTAGCAGTGAAGTTGTATAAAAAACCTGTGTGCAACTTAATGGCTCAATATATTAAAAATGAGAACTTTTTAGAAATGTGCCTATTCGATTTTTTAAAGTCAATACACTTTGATAAACCCATCTTGATAGCATGGCAGCCAATGGAGATTTTCCAAAATTCAAACGCCAATATCTTTGGAACTAGGCAAAAGAAAAAAAAAACCTTCTTATTTTAAAGATAATCATGTTATTGTAAGATGCTAGGAATATGGGCTTTATTACTTTAGAACTGTTCTGCAGGGAGTCTTTTGAAGATTGATAAATTAACATGGGGCTCAATATAGGTTTTTTTATACAACTTCACGGCTAAATATATTAAAAATAAGAAATTTTTAGAAATGTGCCTGTTTTTTTTTTTTTAAGTCAATATATCAACTATAGAAATCTACAATATTAGAAAATTTCATAGTAGACTTTTTGAGAAAAGGACACTTTAATAAAGACATATTGATAGCGGTTTATAATGGCAGCCAATGGGGATTTTCCAACATTCAAATGCCAATATCTTTAGAACTAGGCAAAAGAAAAAAAACAACCCTACTTATTTTGAAGATAATCATGTTTTTGTAAGATACTAGGAATATGGGCTTTATTACTTTAGAACTGTTCTGCAGGGGGTCTTTTGAAGATTGATGAATTAACATGGAGCTCAATGTAAATGGGCAAGATTTTCGAGGCCTGCTATCATCAACTGGGAGGACTTTTCAACACAACTTCGTTAGATATCAAAAATATATGTACCAAAGATGCTTTGGTCAAAAAATGGTGCTTTATATATAGCATGTGCAATTCTATGGTTTTATTGACCTAACTGACTGCACTAACAGGTTTTAGATGCAGTAAATGTACATGCGATTAAGACTATCTAAGTGTTTCATTCAGGCCATTCCATCTCATTCAGGGGTTATCTAAAGTGATTCATTCAGGGTAAATTCTCATTCAGGGGTTCCAGACAGTAAGCATTCAAATCATTCACGACCAGGTTGTAGTATCTGGTTTTGGATGTGTCAAAAGTATCAATAGTAATACTAGACGGAGGTTCTCCACATATATGGTCACCCAAACCTGTCTGCCTGAAAATTATTTTTTCTTTTGACAAATAGGCCCTTATTCCCTAGCTCAAAACGCTATACAGAAACCTGATAATTTCAGGAAAACTTGTAAAATGGGTTTTGCAAACTACTTTGTAAAAAAATATGCCCAACACCAAGGGACCCCTAATTTTGTCCAACGTGCATTTGTGCCTAACACAATTTGTGTGTACATTTTGACTATTACTATTACACAAAGTAAACAACATGATTGAATAATATTGAAAAAACTTTGTGAACTGACTTTTTTGAACTGAAGATTTTCTTAATCAAAAAAGGGAATATAAACTCTGCAATTATGAATATGGAAATAAAAGAGTGGGGATAAAGCAGGGAGGGTAAATAACTACAACCATGTCAATCACAAGACGGGAGGTAAGCTCATTCTAGATTGGATATTTTCACCTTTCTTTCAAAGCAACTACACTTAATTGCATTCTATTCCTTATTGCTGCAAAGAACACTTCCTCACGGGTGCTAAAGAAATATTTCAGCAAATTGCCCTGGAAAATAGCAATTCATACAAAAACGTGTCAGTATCAAGTGACGACACAAGCAACATACAGTGCCCCCTATCATCAGACATGGGGTCATACAAATATGCACATATATAGCACACACATAAGCTGCACGACTGCCAAGCAGTTACTGTTCCCATTTTGGTTGAAATACATGAATTTGACGCAAGCAATCATGTCATATTTGAACCTCTCCTACAGAATGCTAATAGACAGATCATACAATTAGACAGAAATAATTGTAATGCCCTATTATTGTTTACACATATATATTGTCATGCTCTATCATTCACTTTCTTGAACACATCAACTTAAACATTCATACTAAGGCAGATTCTTGAAAATCATACATGTCATTCTGGCATTTCAATAAATTCTTTTTCAAAATGCAGGAATGGCAGCATCATTTATTCTTAGACTTTATGTTAAGCAACTCAATATCCAATCTGTAAAAGGATTTTGTTAAAAAAATTAAAAATTAAACTGTTCACAATGATCATACGTATCTGAAACACTACCTTTTTAACACTATCCCAGATTAAATATACTGATATGTTCAATCTTGCAAATGATGAGTATGACAATAAAGCAGCGCTTAATCAGCAGCAGCAAGCTCAAGACCTTCATCAAATAATAGCAGCATTAGTTCAGTAAAACATCTCTATTCATCTTTAATCAAAAACAACCAAATTACAGCAATTGAGTGCCATGCCCATTAACAGCAGGCAATGGGCAATTTTCTTCACTTGTTTTTAATAACCATGTGTTAAGATTTGTAGTGAAAATCAGCAAGAGTGGTCTTAATTTAAACTATGGTCTCTTTCTAAAATCTCTGATAATGTATACAGACAACAACTGAACAAGAAAATGTAAGAATATACACATTTTACTGTACAAATAACCAACTATTAGTAAAATAGTGAACTTACAATAGCATAAAATTGCACAAAATGTGATTCAATGCTATGTTTTTTATCAATATCTTTGTGTAGAATTAAATCACATTAAACAATCTGTAATCACAAATATGCAATACATAATGTTACACATAGCAACATGATGTTACACAATAGCATCATGATGTTTCACAATAGCAACACAATTTTACGTATAGCAACATGATGTTACACAATAGCAACATGATGTTTCACAATAGCAACAAAATGTTTCACATGGCAACATGATGTTACACAATAGCAACATGATGTTACACAAAAGCATCATGATGTTTCACAATAGGAACACAATGTTACACATAGCAACATGATGCTACACAATAGCATCATGATGTTTCACAATAGCAACACAATGTTACACATAGCAACATGATGTTACACAATAGCATCATGGTGTTACACAATAGCAACACAATGTTACACATAGCAACATGATGTTACACATAGCAACATGATGTTACACAATAGCAACATTATGTCGCAAAAGAACACCATGACATCACATATATAGCAATATTTCACACAAGAGTGAATCAAAAAAGAATATCACATCTCCTAGACTATAGCTTCTAACCAGTCTCAGCTTTCTACCTTTCTTTCATCCCAAGCACGGAAAGTTGCATTCTGTTCCTGATTGCTGCAAAGAAGGCTTCCTCACGAGTACCAAGAAAGTATTTCAATAGGCCTGTCTAGAAAAAAACATTAAAATAATGACTCAATGAGCAAGCTTCTGAAGAAATGGTGAATCTTTGATTTTGTAGGAGCACTCAAAATCCACATCAGTTATTAGCCAGCCTTGGGTACCTAAAGTTAGAGACATTTCTCTCGCAAATAAACTCACTGTAGGATTCATATCCTTGATCAATATATAAATGGATATGTTTGTTATGGAATGATATGCTAGAATTGCTTTCTTTGACAATTCTTATCCAATATATACTAACTGTCTTTTCAAATATCCATGTACTCGTATATCATATTATAATGGGCTCATGCTAATTACTTGTAATTGGACAGAAGAATATTTTACATTTTGTGTATTTAGTTAAATGTCAAAAACTTGCAAAAATGGAGACCATAACAACTTTTGGTGGTGACATAACAAATGAAAATGCTCTGATTTCAAGTAATTCAAGAGATATGAAAACATTTGCAATAAACACAAGTTTCTCTCTGTGAAGGAAAAACATTAAGAATCCAAGTATATGACGTGTAAGGTAATGGGGCTACTGTTTATTAGCAAGTCTCCACCTAAAAACGAAGAACCAGATTAGTGTGCATTACTATACAAGCTGGTCAACAATCTTAACTTGAGGAAATTTTCTCAACATTCTTCAATTTACCTGTGTCCATTATCCTGGATTAGTAAAATGCACTAGTGATGTACTGAATCACAGCAGCTTCAGAAGCAATCACACATTATACCATATTTGTATTCATAAAAGCGTGTATAACAAATCTCAGGTATACTCCCTGATCATTCACATTAATTTCCCAATTTTAATCAATTTATTTCACTTAATACCATCCCATGAGGTTTAAATGATGTAGAGTTTACAAAAACACCTTAACTTATGTCCTAACTAGGTACTATGTATATGTAATGTAAAGGCCATATAATAAAATGTTTCCAAATCTGGCTCACCTGTGCTTCAGCATTAGCATTGAACAGCATGATTGAGACAAAGCAGAGGACTTCTCTGACGATGCGGTCATTCTTCCGTGCAAGATGGGGTAGCACTTGAATCAGGGCACCCCTGCCATTAAGTAGTGATTGCACTGAGCGGATGAACATCAACTGACTGAAAATAAATTGATATTATATTACAACTAGATTAATTAATTAGTACCGTGGGTACTGGGCTCACATGGTCACATTTTTTGCTGATTTTTTGCCAATAATTTGTAACAAAACTATTTCATACAACTACTCTTTACAGTGACATGGCTTTTTGCAATGCAAGACACCTGAAATTATTTGTAAAGCTAGGAAATGGGCCAAAATTGAATTTCGCGAGACAAAAATGGCGACCATTTTGAAATCAGGCAAGCGTTTGAACCAGGAGTCATAGGGGAGTTTTTTGTATTGATGTTGAACAAAAATAACTTGAAACTGGAATCCTATCTACAGAGGTTTTAAGCAAATTGTCCAAAAGAGGATTTCGCGAGACAGATGGACAAATCAATGTTAACTAAAATGGCTGAAAATAAAAAAAACGGATATAATATTTTGCCGATTTTTTGTAACAAAATTATTTCATACAACTACCTTTTACAGTGACATGGCTTTTTACAATGCAGGACAGCTGAAATTATTTGTAAAGCTAGGAAATGGGCAAAAATGAATTTCGCGAAACAAGAATGGCAACCATTTTGAAAATAGGCGAGCTTTTGAACCAAGAGTCATAGGAGAGTTTTTTGTATTGATGTTGAACAAAATTAACTTAAAATGGGAATCCTATCGACAGAGGGTTTAAGGTAAATGGTCCAAAAGTGGATTTTGCGAGACAGATGGACAAATCAATGTTAACTAAAATGGCTGAAAATAAATAAATGGATATAATTTTTCGCTGATTTTTCGTAACAAAATTATTTCACACATCTACTCTTTACATTGATATGGATTTTTACAATGTAGGACACTTGAAATTATTTGTAAAGCTAGGAAATGGGTCAAAAGTGAATTTCGCGAGACAAAAATGGCGACCATTTTGAAAATAGGCGAGCTTTTGAACCAGGAGTCATAGGGGAGTTTTCTGAATTGATGTTGAACAGAAATAACTTAAAACAGGAATCCTATCGACAGAGGTTTTAAAACGTGCCACAGAAAGTGGATTTCGCGAGTCAGATAGACAAATCAATGTTAACTAAAATGGCTGAAAATAAAAAATGGATACAATTTTTCGCTGATTTTTTGTAACAAAATTATTTCATATATGTACCCTTTACATTGACATGTATTTTTACAATGTAGGACACCTGAAATTATTTGTAAAGCTAGGAAATGGGTCAAAAGTGAATTTTGCGAGACAAAAGTGACGGCCATTTTGAAAATAGCCGAGCTTTTGAACCAAGAGTCATAGGAGAGTTTTTTGTATTGATGTTGAACAAAAATAACTTAAAACAGGAATCCTATCGACAGAGGTTTTAAAACGTGCCACAGAAAGTGGATTTCGCGAGTCAGATAGACAAATCAATGTTAACTAAAATGGCTGAAAATAAAAAAATGGATACAATTTTTCGCTGATTTTTTATAACAAAATTATTTCATATATCTACCCTTTACATTGACATGGATTTTTACAATGTTGGACACCTGAAATTATTTGTAAAGCTAGGAAATGGGTCAAAAGTGAATTTCGCGAGACAAAAGTGATGGCCATTTTGAAAATAGCCGAGCTTTTGAACCAAGAGTCATAGGAGAGTTTTTTGTATTGATGTTGAACAAAAATAACTTAAAATGGGAATCCTATCGACAGAGGGTTTAAGGTAAATGGTCCAAAAGTGAATTTTGCGAGACAGATGGACAAATCAATGTTAACTAAAATGGCTGAAAATAAATAAATGGATATAATTTTTGGCTGATTTTTCGTAACAAAATTATTTCATACATCTACTCTTTACTTTGCAATGGATTTCTACAATGTAGGACACTTGAAATTATTTGTAAAGCTAGGAAATGGGTCAAAAGTGAATTTCGCGAGACAAAAATGGTGGCCATTTTGAAAATAGGCGAGCTTTTGAACCAGGAGTCATAGGGGAGTTTTCTGAATTCATGTTGAACAGAAATAACTTAAAACAGGAATCCTATCGACAGAGGTTTTAAAACGTGCCACTGTTATTGACAGAAAGTGGATTTCGCGAGTCAGATAGACAAATCAATGTTAACTAAAATGGCTGAAAATAAAAAAATGGATACAATTTGTCGCTGACTTTTTGTAACAAAATTATTTCATATATCTAATCTTTACATTGACATGGACTTTTACAATGTAGGACACCTGAAATTATTTGTAAAGCTAGGAAATGAGCCAAAAGTGAATTTCGCGAGACAAAAGTGAGGGCCATTTTGAAAATAGGCGAGCTTTTGAACCAGGAGTCACAGGGGGGTTTTCTGTATTGATGTTGAACAAAAATAACTTAAAACAGGAATCCTATCGACAGAGGTTTTAAAACGTGCCACTATTGTTGACGGACAGACAGACAGACAGACAGACAGACAGACAGACAGACAGACAGACAGACAGACAGACAGACAGACAGACAGACAGACAGACAGACAGACGGACAGACAGACGGACAGACAGACGGACAGACAGACGGACAAGTGAGTGATTGCAAAAGCTCACCATGTGAGCTAAAAACAGCAACACAAAAGTGTGGCTAATCCCATCAAATACCTGGTCAAGAGGCAGAAAACTTTGACTTTCAGCTATCATTTCTCCAAATGTCCATCCTAGATGTATTGTCAAATGATGATCATGTCATGGTTCCATATATCAAGATGTTATAAAATCAATAAAATCACTCTATATAATGTAAAATGTGTAAAATGACAGGTACAATATTCTTGATACATCATGAACATTATAATATTGTGAAATAATAGGTAGAATGTCAAAGGACTATAAACATGTCTTATACTTATGTAAATGTTTCTATAAGAATATAAACATGCCATTAACATGACAGAATGTCACAATCAGGTAAGTTATTGCAACTGGTTAAAAAATGTTACATTAGTTCACTCATTTGTTGCCATGGCATCAGATATTGGCAGAAAAGTGTTGGAACATGTTTATGTATGTTCACAGCAAAAATTTGAAGTCATTCTAAACAATATATGTTAAGTTATTGGAAGTTGTAAGAATTTGTTACATGAACCGAACTACGTGTGATCTTAAAAATACTTTTGTCCACTATATCCTGACTAAGATAGTTCCGTATGTTCAGAAATTTGGGAGTCTCATGCTATTTTCAGATTCATGTACACAAAACTCATTCCATGCATCTACATCTTTTAGTTTTGCTAAGAGTTGACTCCAGAAATGTACCTAGATTATCAAGTGGGGGCTTAAATTTTTCCCCCGATGTATGAAAATTTCCAAAAATGGTGACCTACATTTTTTTATATGAAATAGTAGTAAAGGTCATTGAATTTACTCATTTCTTTGCATCAAGAATATTTATTAATGCTCAACTAAAATTTCCACTCTATCCATTCGGTGGATAAAACCTTACCTACAGTACAACATATCATTTATTGAGGTTAATGAATGCAATAAGCACTTACCGTTTATTGAAGGCAAGTGATGGATTTTCTTCCCAATCTTCAGGCAGCTTCCTCTCCTCATTGTGTATCATAGCACGCAACAACTGCAGACATTTAATGTCCAGTTCTTCCTGGTCTCTACGTTGACTCTCTGGCAGCTTGTTGTTCTGAGCAGAAATCCTAAACCATACAAGGCCAAATATGAACTAAAATATATTTTATGAAATCACTCATTGTTTTGTATATTTCATGAGACAAATAACAAGGTAGTAGTACAGTATTGTCTCCTTTTGGCAAGATCTACACCCATGACATGACATCATATGGCCCTATACCCTTACAAGACACCAAACTTTTAAAGCACACCCAATGAATGTTTAAAAAAATCGAACTTCTGGTATTTGAGATATCAGAGATTATATCTTTTATAAAACATAGTAGCTATTTTGAATTAAGTCATATTGGAAATTACCTGTGATCATAAGGTATCAGCCTACTAAATTTAAACTAATCTGTCAACCGGTATTTGGGTTATCTTCTGGTCATACAAATAAATGGACAGACAGACAAATGGATGATCAGACGGACAGTTTCTCTATATCCCTCATGGTCAACAGATGGTGGAATAATGACGCAAAAACTAAAAAGTAACTTACGCTAACTGATTGATGAGCTTTTCAGCCATTTCAAACTTTTTTGAAGCTTTCTTCTCATGTGGCTTGATGAAGCATCTGAGCATACTCTGGAACTCTTCCCCTAGAGGGAGCTCTTCATCCCCACCAAGATCAGTGTACTCTAAAACAAAAGGGGAAATTCAGAATAATTTCCAAAATAATGGGCAAAGGGGAAGTTTGGGGGAGCTTTCAATGCTATACGAGAATAACATGGAAAATTCTACTGAATAATAACAACATGAAACTTTGTACATTGCAATTTTACAATAGGCAATTTGCGTTATTCAAGAAAGTGTAAATACACTAATTATAATACAGTATACAGTATCTTTCACCACTTTTTTTCTCAAATACATTTTTGATAAAATAATATTCATATAGTCACATGTATTCATTGAGAATCTAAATTAGTAATGCTTAGTAATGTGTATTGTTGAACAATGATTAGTTTAAAACATGTTTTAAAGAATTTTAAAACAATCATATATTCAATTCAATATACATGAATGTTATATCAAGCTGTGTTACTGAAACTTCAACAAATTTTGCATGACACTATAACAACTATACTACAACTCCATCGATTTCTCATATTGGTCTATTATTATGTGAAATCATGAACTTTACACGATTAAATAATTTGTTAACTTTGATCAAATCACTCATTAATTTCCCTACTTGTGCAGCAAACAGTAAATTCATAATACATATGATAGTTGATTAATAAAAACAACTCCTGTGATTTAGTTACCTCGTTTCTGGAATTCTATCAGGAATATGTAAATATAATGAAATAATTGACAACATATACACTCACTTGCCTAAGCTGAATGACCATAACAGCAGTTACCATCACCACAAATGGCAGATAAATATACATGTATGTACTTAAATAGCTCTTTTGCTTGATTCTCGATAACAGGAAAAAATTGATTTCATTTGTGGTCTACATCCTTCTTAAATGGAAATAAGACATGACACTCATCCACCATTATTGATGTTGTTGACTGCTGTTAGGGTTCAGTGCAGGCTCCCATTGAGCAACAATGACATTGTGAGTATAGAATGAACTTTTCATGCACATCATCGTTTCAACACTTTCAAAATATGGGATCATTTGCATATTGGACACACATGTACTTCAGATTTATGATTCATAATTTCATTTTTATTTCAAAAATTGTAAAAAGTAAAATATTCATAATATGTAAAACCCCAAAAAGTTAGTTTTTATATTGTTAGAATATATGTTATTGATTGATAATAAGTTTCAAACCACCAAGGGATTACAAACTTTAGTTTACATTGGTAAATGTTTTAATTATTGAAAAATAGTAGTACAATTTCAGACCCAGAAAAGGTAGACAAAATTCAAGGAATACGCTGGAGTATGTAAGTTACAACAAGAATTTAAAGGTTCAAATCTGTAAGTGAATAAACTAAGGATAGGGACACAGACATATTGAAACAAGAATAAAATTTAGACTCCTTTCCAGCTTTCATGGCTTGGCTTTTACCAATCTTATTTAAAAATAATCTCACCTCGTTTTGATTTAATTTTGAGTTGCGCTGCCACTGTGTTGTGACCTCCAAATAAGGTACTACAGTTCCCAGAGAATGTTCGGAATTTGGCGTTCAGTTCCAATTCTTCTGCATAATAGGCCATGTTTCCCTGTAAAAAACAGTCAATCAACCATAAGTTTTCTTTTTGATGTGTCTTGTTTATAAACAATACATTACATACTGTATTTGCATGTTTTTCCTTTGCTGGTTTGTGATAATAATAACAACTTATGTTTCAGCCTAAATATAACACTATACAACACTATAGTGCATTGTTCAATAACAATAAATAATGTGATCAATCTGAATCTAAATAATGTTTTTAATTCTCTCGCTGTACTCTAGACTGAGTAGCATTTTTGTGTGCATGTTTAAACCCATTATTACCAAACATGATCACATAAGATATGATAATTATTTTTTCCTTAACTATGGACAAGTTTGACAGTTAAGAAAATCTTTTTACAGTTCATAATCATGATCAATCCAAGTGTATCACTACACCTTATCTTAAATATGAAAGAGCAAAAACGAGATGAGAACATCAAAGAGAAGGAATTTCTCTGATAACTGTACATGTATCAGTTTATCCTTTCTTAAACTTATCATAATTCCTGCTCTATTTTCTCAGCATTTACTAGCTACATGGCCATGGGGTAGTATAGTAACATGCATTAGCTTTACACTGTCATCTATTATGCTTTAAATGATGGGATTATCAATAACAACAGTAAAAGCAACATTTCTGTAGTTAGCAAAATACAAAAGACTGATCTACATGTAATGTAAAGTCATTTTGCAATCCTTTACAAATATATACTCTAACATAGCATTAATACAAGGCAGTGTGCTTTAAATATGAACAATGGCAATGTTTCTCTAATATAAAATTAAATATCAGTTTAATCTTTTATTCACTTCAATCTTTTTAGACACATATAACATATAAAAAAGGCATTAACATGCAAATGTCACCACCTGCCATTTGTTACAGACAGAGAATGCCGTAACAACCATCAACAAAAAAGGTGTAGACCATAACAATATGTCATCACTAGTGGTGGTGACATAATTAAAGAAACACAGCCTCATTTGGACCTTTAATCAAAATTGTGCACTGTATAATGCTCTTCTGTCTATTCAAATATATATCTAATATTTAAGGTATATGCTTTTTAAAGTTAAACCCATGCTCCTCTGCAAAGAAAAATTATTTTAAAACAATTTTTTCTTTAACAGCGGGTTTATTTCACTCAAAAATTCTAATCCATAAGTTTAGTGCCACAAGACTACAAAATATTCAAAATTGTTCTTTGTGCAATAGAGGTTTTAGTGCAATTACAACTTGTACATTCATCACATTTCTCTTAATTTCAGTACAACATCTAAATTAAAATAAGCTGATTTCATAAATGAATTCACATAGTGCATGTGGCATATTAATTACACAAGAATCATAGGTGCTTTACGTTGTAATTGGAAGCATCTAACTATTTCATATTTCTATATCATTTTGGTTATTCATGGATTTATTACTAATGGTAACTACTTCTATCAATAGCCTATAAAGTAGTAATCCTGATGCTGAAACACTGGTTTTACAAAGATTTTTACATCAAATTGTGGATTTAAAACAAAGAACAAAATCTAGTATCTAAAAGTTGTTGATGGGAAATTCCATTGGACGGAACATTGAATATAATCAAAATTCCTTTTTTGCTGAAATTTTTTCCAGTTGAAAATTTGTTTTGATCACAATTCCTTAGCAACAGAAAACGCAAAATTTCATAGCAACAGAAATTTTGATGCTCAATAACAGCTCAATGTTTTCTCAGTGTGTCAGATCAGTGTGAGGTGAAATTGTGAAATACTGTACCTCCTGCTGTTTGGTTAATTGCATGAGTGCCGACAATGCCCCAAACTTCAGAGCCGCACATGTGCAGAAACAGGTCAGTGAATGCTCATGTCATATGTTAATACATAGTGAGGAGGGGAATATTCCGAGATGTGGGGAATATTCCGAAAGAAAAATTGAGAGATAGTGGAACATTCCAAAATTAACAATAAAAAGTATGTTTAGGGATCATGCAAAGGAAAGTGATTTGGCTCTCATAGCTACAACTCAGATAATAATTCAAAGGTCATTAATTATTCTGTAGACTGATCAGGATTTGCATTTATTGTGGTTCCATAATTTAATTAGGACATTTTGAAAAAGATGTCGATTAATTTTCAAGTCTCAAACCTCCAAATCTTCTAAGAGCATCGCCAAATCCAATGACTGAAATATATAGTTATTTACACATGTGCAACTCTAACTTAATTTTTGACGCTTGGTGGGCTTATTCAATTCAATATTTATGTTTGCATTGTTTGAGGGTCTTTAGAGGAACTTGTCTATTCTTCATAGATACACTTTTAAGACTTTATCACCACACCTCACCATTCATGTGTATGTAAAGTAATGAGTTAAATACAACAGATAGTACAATGTTTTCATTATATTTGGCATCAACATATATTACATGTACTGTACATGGGTACGAAATGACAAATATCAAAGATGGTAAAATAATTGGAAAACAATATTAATAGAGAATGATGTTGGGTTAATAAAGAAACATTATGATGTTTTTGCCACTACATGTGCATGTATTTGTTAGAAGGATCCACTGATATTAATGGACATTTGACTCACCGCAAAATGTGTTCCCCAATGTATTGGTAATAACATTACAAATTGTTATATAAACCATGGGCTTTTTTCAAAAAAACTTACATCATCCAAATAACAAAAGATTTCATTTGGGCTTTCAAGTTCAGGTATTTTCAACAGAATGGAGAAGTTATTAAGACAGATGATCAAATATTTCAAAAACTTAAAAATGAAAGCACGATTGCAATATTTCAGATGCACTTAACGAATCAGTCCTTGTGAACACATCCATAACAAAGACAACTGAATCAAATTGAGTTAAAGAATCAACATTTTGTATATAAGACAAGTATTTATTTTCAGCCTAAATTGAAGATGACCAAGAACGAACAAATGCTGTATTAAAAAAATAGAATTATGTAGAACTTATTAATTTAATATCATCATTTAACAGTCATGCTGATAGGTTTCAAAATGCATTTACGATACAGGATAGGATCAATAGTAACTATCAGATTTGATGCATGGGAAAATTCCATGGAAAATTTCCAATAATGGAAGATGGAAAATCCCAACTTTAATCAGACTTTATGCAATGTCATTCTGTACAAAAGAACTGCTCAGGTATACATCAGGCAATAAACATAACAAAGCAAAGTGAGGGGGGGGGGGTAATAGCCTTTCTTTTTTCTTTTTGTAAAAGCAAGCAGAGATACAAATCATAATTATGCAAAGTGATTGCCAAAAATTAACCATTTGTAAAATGTAACAGTTTTATTGTTGATGACAACACCCCAAAAATCATTAATTGTCAATATGTATTGTATCAGCAAACAATTTTAAATATTTTGAAATCCGAACTTTGTAAATATTTTAACTTTGCTATATTAAGGTGTACAGCTGGTCATTTTATCCATTTCTATTTTTGAAGAACTCACAAGGTAAGGTTTGTCTAAATCTCTCGAAAATATGTATATATATAAGCCAAAAATGTGGGGTAGAAAACATGGGTTAAATGTGCATAAATTAACTTAAACTAAATTTCCTCCAGCTGCCTACCTTAAGGTATACTGTATTAGTGAGAGGTGTCGCATCCAAGTGATGTGATTGTTATATAAAACTATGTATTGGTACATATACATATATATTATACACATATTTTAAGTTACAGTCAAATAAAGCTATCTACCTGATTGGATGATGTTTGCTTGGCTTTTATCCTGGTGGCTGACCGTAGATTATCAACAACTCGTTCTACAATCTGAAAAACACATTCATTTAAATGAATATTAACACAACTAAAGTTTCAAAAGAAAATAAATATAATCTAAGATTGATCAAGGTACTTTAAATGTATAAAATTATTAAGAATTCAAAATTAATCATGCCTTTCATTAACCTTGCTCATGTCAGTCTGCAGTTCACTCACAATGATGTGAACTCCACTTACATATGATCTGTACTTCATTTACAAATGATCTGTACTTCACTCACAATGATCTGTAGTTCACTTACGAATGATCTGTACTTCACTCACAATGACCTGTACTTCACTTACACTGATCTGTACTTCATGTACACTGATCTGTATTCCACTCACAATGATCTGTACTTCACTCAAAATGATCTGTACTTCACTTATACTGATCTGTACTTCACTTACAAATGATCTGTACTCCACTCAAAATGATCTGTACTTCACTTACACTGATCTGTACTTCACGTACACTCATCTGTATTCCACTCGCAATGATCTGTACTTCACTCAAATGATCTGTACTTCACTTATACTGATCTGAACTTCACTTACAAATGATCTGTACATCACTTACACTGATCTGTACTTTGCATACTGTTGCAAATGCATTGATGCCTACTACCATGGTCTTCAAGTAGTTTGTGTTGGTTGAGAAAGGAGACATTGCATCACAGGCAGACTGAAAAAAAGGAGACAATACACAACAGGTGATACATGTACAAGGGAAAATATGTGCACTGTACATGTAAAAGAACAATTCCTTTGGATGAGATGAGAGATATTGCATCACATATATAAGTAAAACATATAAAATATCATAGTACATGTATACTTTCATTCATTACTTCCATTAATGAGGGCAGATCATGCTTCTTAATTGTGAAATTAAGTTCACCTTTACCTTGTTGTCCATTTCATGAATAGAGGATGCAAGTATGCCATTTAAAATATCATTTCTTAAAGTATGGGATGGTAAAGTGACTTTGATATAAGAACCTGAAATAAAGAATTTAGTTGCTGCACATACCCCTAGTGCCTTGGACAGGGCCTCTGATAGTTCAATCTCTTTGGGGTAGACCTCTTTATCTGGGCTGTAGAAGCTGCCATAGAATGTCTGTAATGAAAGGACTATATGTTATTTATGGATGATACAATGGGTTATAATATGCAAGATTTGGTCAGAGTATAAGTATTGGTATTCACAAAGAGCTTTGTTGAATTTTAGACAGAAAATACCAGTGGCAATTACCATTTTGTCATTCTATAAATCCATAAAAATTCAGGCCTTTTACAAGAATGTGGAGAATAGAAGCCTGTGGCAATTTGTATGTTGTCAATTTCACCTGTAAGAATGGTATGACTGCATCTATGAGGTAGTGCATGGTGTGGCACATCTCCTGTTCTCTGTTGTCCACTTCAGCTACTCCACTCTTCAATGGTGGCTTCTTCAGTTGCTCAGTCACAACTTCAGCTGGGGTTTCACTAATATACTCTGTTACCTCATTGAATTCATATATAAGGGTTGCTATGTACTGCCAGATGTTGCTGCATACGCAAATGAATGAATTTTAAAAATGATATATGATAGAAACAATGATATTTCAGAATGGTACTGAATAATGTGTGAAGGAATGTGTAAAAATAAACAGTTACATTGATGCCTAGGTTACATGGATGCCAAGATCAATCATAAGACAAGGCATTATCACGCAAAATGTCACCATCTGCTATTTGCTACTGATGCCAACTGCTGAACACCAACCACTGAATGCCAAACACAGTCCACAAAAATATGGAGACTATAATCATATAATATACTAATATATTGCAGAATTTTGCATGGAAGTGCTTTCACTGTTAATTAAACAAAATAAATGAATAATAAAAATGTTAGATACAATAACAGTGGCTCACTTGTCATGTGGAAGGTCCCCTGCCCCACTCTCTATTATGGTCCCAGCTGTACGCATGTAGACATAGAGTAGAAAGCGCAAGTAGGGCCTCTTTAGGTTGCGGTCTATGTCTGGGTGGTTCAATGTCCATGTAATCTCCTCTATAGACATGACAGTCTGACACATTGACTCTATGTACCTATTCTCTCCCTGTATTGTGAATGGAGATATAAAATAAGATCAAGCATTAGTCATTTCTCTTTTGCCAAGCTTATGTTACAAGGTGACTGGGGTAACACACTGGCTAGATATAAGACCTATCGGTCCTTCAATTATAATAAAATGTTGATTATCCGAACCTGTAGCAAATTATATTAAGGTAAATATTATAGATTGACCTTGAATTCACACCAAGTTTTGTTCAATTCTGATATGATTAAAAAATGTGTTCTGTCTATTGAGTTACACATGTACTGTAAAATAAATAGACTTCTTACCTCAGCACATATAGAGAAAAGGTCTATCAAGTTAGTCAAGTATTCCACATGGTCTGGCATCTGACCTGTTAATATCCTCTCCCTAAAACACATGAAGTAAACATACAGAGAATTTCCATAGCATGAGTTCAGAGAAATAAAGGTTCATGACACAAACCTTAAAAATGAGTGGCTTATAAAAGTGTGACAGACTTGGGTCCTTATATGTAATATTTTCAGGTCTTCTATCTCCCATTCATATTTTAACAGTATTGTACCATTGCCAACCAATCACCATTGTGTATTTAGTTCCAGTTCTTATTCTAACAGTGGCCGGTGGCTTTTAGTCAGTGGCACACTTATATTTTTATTGTACATCCAATCATTTATGTTTAATTTGTTCTGGTCTATAGTTATGGACACCACCGTCAGTCTTTAGGTTTTAAATAATATTTGACAGGATAGCCACGTGTCATTGACCAATGGGCAAGACTGATATTTCTGTTTTTGGGATAATCCCTGCCTTTTGCTTTGTCTCTGGGGAGTATATAAGTGCCCCTTCCCTCAGAAACATCAGTCGTTTTGTGCCCAGTTCTCGCGTTCGGTCTTTCTCAGCCTTAAGGATAGGATCAAGCATTTTGTAATTATATTGGATATTTTATAACCTGGTCATGGAGAACAGTGAAGTTTGGGTGAGTCATTAGGGACATTATCAGCTTATTCCAATTATTCTTTCAAACACTTTTTAATCTATTTCGTTTACTTTAGATTTAAACTTCCAAATTATATCATATCTATTTTCTGGATAAGGCGTTTCCTGATTGAGTATTTTGTTACTGTGTCCATTGATTGTTCATATTGCATTGTCTCATTGTTTGTATTACTTGTATATTCTCACACTGCATCGGACGGTTCTAGTTGATAAATATATAACGACCGATATTGTTTGATTTTAAATGTAAGTTTGTGAACACATCTTTGTATTGAATAGTTTTAGTATGCATTAAAGACTTTGATTTATATAACCTGACTTATTTATTTTGTTGTTTCATTCCATCATATTTGAGTCAAACTCCCTTCATTACTTCCTAAATTCATTTCCCGACAATTAACTTTTTCCGACACACTTTAAATTATCCAATCCCTTACGCCTGCCTACGGCGGGTCGTTACATAAAGAACAAAATGATTCAATTTCTCACATTAACATACCGTTTCACACAAACAACTCCTGCTCCAAAGGTGATATTACCTGAATGCTCTTGGTTGGTCCAGCACATAGGCAACCTTGGTATAATACTGCATAACATATTTCATAGTATAGCCCTGGTTTCTCTTCAGGGTCAGGTCGAGGCCTTCAACCTTGACTATGCCACAGATCAGGTCCAAGAACTCAGGGGCTCTCTCTTTATGCTCTGCCACTTTGCATACCATCCTCTCCACTTGGTTAGCACTGATTTTCATACAGGTTGACTGGTTGCCCTTGAATGCCTAAAACAAGAGAGTACAAACTAAATTGTATTGAATCCCTTTATTCATGTATCCATAAAACATGTAAAAATGGAGCTGCAGTAAAACCTTCTAGTAAGTGGAAAACATTTGGTACCTCTAAAAAGTGTTCCACTTTGGGAGGTGTTCCACTTATAGAGGTTCATTTAATAGGCGTTCCACCTCTTATATATATGTTGATGTTGTTATACCATGGTTGCAATGATTGTACAGTATGTACTATACCTCTTTTAGAGCAATAGCCAGTGCTGACTCTATTCCTTGTAGTCCTAGCAGAGTGTCCAGCCTCTCAAAGATCTGCATCTGAACTGCATCGTTGCCCTTAGCAATGGCCTTGAGTAGCATCAAACATTTCTTCATGATGTCTCGGATACCTCTGTACTGTTCCTATATATCAAAGAATATGATTTTTCTTATACTTAATGATTATTTATCAGGGTTATTTAAACAGTATAAATGACCCTCATTGTTGTGTGTCCTTTACTTGATAAATAAGGTATCAACAAGCACCACCTGCCATTTGTTACAGATACCAAACACCGACAGACATCGATCGCCGAAAACTAGCCAAAAAAAGGGTGGAGACATAGAAACCTTTGTATGACCTCATCAAGTCAAGGATGCTGATAGACAATGTTGCCAAACTTCAATATTTTGGAATATGAATGAAGAACCTATGAACACAAGGGGAATGCTTGTCAAGGTCAAAAACAAGGTCAATGTAATAGCTAAATATGATGTGAAATCTACATTTCAGAGTACATACCAATAGTTTAGAGTCCATCTCCTGGGAGAGTATCTCAAAGACGACTTGTAGTACACCATGGTTGATCAATACATTCTGGTTCATAGGGTGACGTTCCTCAGGGTCTTTGGGCAAATGGCAAAACCTGGAATGTAAAGTCACTTTTTTGTCATAATCATGTTTTGCAAATGTTGCTCATTTCTAAATTCCACCAATACACTACAATGAGACATTTTTTTCCATTTAATTATTTTTCAGAATTCATCAAAAATTACTGAAAAAAAGAATTTCAATTCAGTCATTCCAATGCAGCCAAAATGGTAAAATTACTAAAATGTAAGCGTAGGTACTGTCATGAATAATGAAAAAGCATAATTTCATGAATCATATGTAAATTGTATATAAAACTTGAAATACATAAACACATAAAGCTATATGAATTTCTTATTTTGTACATACTCAATGAGTCTGTCTAGTATCTCTCCTACAATCCTGACCTGCTCGACTGTCAGTTTAGACTTGGTCATACGTCGTAATGTTGGCAGACTTTTCTGAGCCTCGCGATGAACATTGCAAGAGTCTGGAGTGTTTAGCACCTACAGAACAAAATAATCACTGAAATGAACAGTTCATTGAAATAGTACATCTAGAAAAATATAAACATTTTTTCTCAATTTCAGACTATTTATTATCCCTTGGCATGATTTGGCAAAATATACATATCTTTTATTGAATCTCCTACAATCAGGCCCATAGCCAGGATTTGCCAAAAATTTGCTCAGTTTTCAAAAATTTCCAGGGGGGTTCACATTTGACAATTTTGGCCAAAATATGGCTAAAATCACTTGAGAAGTGAAAAACTGCATAATTTTGAAAGAATTTTTGGCCAGGGGGGGTTCGCCCAAACCCTGCGAACAATCCTAACCTCCCGCTGCTGTATACTGTCAGTTCAGACTTGGTCATCGTCGTAATGTTGGTTAATGTTAATTCCAGTCACAAAAAGAAGATGACGACAATACTTTATTGATAATAATCCATTACCTGTGCAGTTGAAGCCACCTCAAATAGGTGCATCTTGGATGAGTAATATTTGTTGAGCAGTGTAAGAGATTTGGTGACCATTTTGTCATATTTGTAGTTTGACAGGTCCTAGAAACAAAAAATACACATTTACATATTTTTGTATTAATCATAATGTTTAATTTTATGCAACTAACTATATATCTCATACTCATCTGCTAATTGTGACTTGGACAAGGCACAAATGTCGAAAACTAGGGTAGTATGACAAAACAACGATTAAATCTTAACATAGGATCACATGACAATTGATACTTGAATTTGTTGCCATGAGTATTGCAGTAACATTTATTTAATTACAGTGAGTATTGCAGTAACATTTATTTAATTACTATGAGTATTGCAGTAACATTTATTTAATTACTATGAGTATTGCAGTAACATTGAATTAATTACCATGAGTAATGCAGTAACAAAGAATTAATTACCATAAGTATTGCAGTAACATTGAATTAATTACCATGAGTATTGCAGTAACATTGAATTAATTACCATGGGTACTGCAGTAACATTGAATTAATTACCATGGGGATTGCAGTAACATCGAATTACTTACCATGAGTATTGCAGTAACATTGAATAAATTACCATGAGTATTGCAGTAATATTGAATAAATAACCATGAGTATTGCAGTAATATTGAATAAATTACCATGAGTATTGCAGTAACATTAAATAAATTACCATGAGTATTGCAGTAACATTGAATTAATTACCATGGGTATTGCAGTTACATTGAATTAATTACTGTACCATGAGTATTGCAGTAACATAACATTGAATTAATTACCATGAGTATTGCAGTAACATTGAATTAATTACCATGAGTAGTGCAGTAACATTGAATAAATTACCATGAGTATTGCAGTAACATTGAAATAATTACCATGAGTATTGCAGTAACATTGAATTAATTACCATGAGTATTGCAGTAACATTGAAATAATTGCCATGAGTATTGCAGTAAAATTGAATAAATTACCATGAGTATTGCAGTAACATTGAAATAATTACCATGAGTATTGAAGTAACATTGAATTAATTACCATGAGTATTGCAGTAACATAACATTGAATTAATTACCATGAGTATTGCAGTAACATTGAATCAATTATTATGAGTATTGCAGTAACATTGAATTAATTACCATGAGTATTGCAGTAACATAACATTGAATTAATTACCATGAGTATTGCAGTAACATTGAATTAATTATTATGAGTATTGCAGTAACATTGAATTAATTACCATGAGTATTGCAGTAACATGTTCTGTTTCAAAGAATGCAGCACCATCAAACATTTCCCTCAGTTCCTTTAGCTGCTTCTTTTGTTTCTTTAAAGCCTTGCTGTAATAAAACATTAACTAGACAACAGCAACGCCAAAGCGTAGCAAATCCCATCGAACAGCCATGGCTGGCATTTTTACAAAGTATATAACACAGATGGACGGACAGATGGGCAGACGGAGGCGTTCCCTATATCCCTCCAAACTTCGTTCGATGGGATAATTACTAGGCTCCACAAATGCACAATAACAGATCTTAAAGTGGAAATACTAAATTCATAAAATGGTAGCCTTTAATAAATAAAAAACTGACCCTAAGAATAAAACCCATTCTGAATCCCTCCCAGTAAATAACTTACATATATTACCTTTTATCCTACACTTAGTGTACGATATGTATAATAACATCAAAAAATAAATTTAATATCTATTGGCAAAATGAATAACCGGATGATATCGCTACGATATACTCCGGAAAACCAATATGCGGAGGATATCGTGATGAAATACTCCGGGAAACAAATATGCGGAGGATATCGTGACGATATACTCCGCTTGTTGATTTCCCACCAAATTGAACTATTTGACATAAAAATTTATTTTTCAATGATATTAAACATTTAGTACACTACTAGTAAGTGTAGGATAATAAGAACATCCTATGACTTTTTCAGACTATCATTTTAATCTACTCGGTGATATTGATATATGCACTCGTTCGCTTCGGTCTCTTGTACAGATATCAATATCACCTCGTAAATAAAAATGATATTCCTCAAAATCATAGGATATCTTATAAATATGCATTATAACACTATACTACTGTATATAATAATATCATATCATATCATATTATATTACATCATATTAAATTATATTATATTTACATACTACATCATATTAAATTATATTATATTTATATCATATCATATTATATTAAATTACATTATCAGGCCTCCTAGACTTCGACTCACGCAGTTCCAACCTTGCTGACCTCATTCCTTCCACCCTAACCACGTTCTCAAAATGTGAATATCAGTTCTTTAGTATCGAACCACTAGTTCCTCTCTCACGAACTTATTTCTCCAATCACACATCTAGTTTTCTCATCGCTTTGTGGTTCGGGACTAAAGAAACTATATTTGAGTCGTGAGAACATCGAAGTCTTAGAGGCCTTATTACATTTCATTGATTACATTACATTACCCATCTGACTCTACTGTCTTACCTTGCAGTATCTGTAGCATCATACACATCATAGAGTAATGGACAGAGAACACTCCTTCGCTTCTTCTTCTCACCTGCTGTCGTCTCTGCATGTTTAAACTTCCCAATGAACTTCTGAAATAAAATACAGAGACACTTGATATAAAATAAAAACTCAATTTGATTCTAACTTTTTTATTCTTAGTATTGGCTAAAAGTGTTTGGAAAGTCATAAAGTCATATTAACAGGCATGAATGTCTATATTCTCTGTATATCTTTAAAGTATAACACAACTACGGTAAGTGGAACGTTTCCATCTGTATTCATTTAAAAAACTTACACACACAGAGCTACTGGGAGCACCAGTTTGTGGACTGATAAAACAAGCCAGAAATATATGTACATAAAAAGCTTTAAAATCAAATCAAATTGTAGTAAAATAGGACATTTAAAGAATAATTTACCTCCAAGCGTGTATTGAACTGTAGACTGAGCAGCAAGTCCAGAACCTCCATGGCTCTGTAACAAATTAATTGGTACAGGAATTATCTGAATCTATATGTAATCTTAAAGGCTTTTAATGTACCTTATCAGGCAACTAGCTATTGAGTATTCAAAAACTCCATTAATGAATTGAGCATATTGAAGTGTAATGCCGTGATAATAGTTTGTATGCATCTTTTTTGCTCAATTTTGATCAGGTTTTCCCCTTTACCTGTAAATTTTAAAACAAAATATATTTTTATTTAAAATCTTCCTTAAATATTTTACACAAAAGAAGCTGCAATCTTACTGGTATTTGGCATCAACGACAGCTTTAGTCTCGGGACTTTTTTCAAATCGTTCTTTATTTCTGTACATGGTGACCATCTTCTGTGACTCCTTGGAGAATCCTTTCTCAGTCTCCTGAGGGAATGGTTTATCATTCTTGCCACAGAGAAGGTTGATCACTGCCTTCAGAACAATGCGGATCTCATCTTGAGCATAGTAGCCAAACTTCAGGAGAAAGTGGAATAGTCGCAGGACCTACATTAATGATAAACAGCATATTGAGAATATATATTGTTAATGTTTTAAATGAGTTCTCTCTGTACATACAGGTGGGTTAAAGCCAGAACAAAACAGCCTGTGACCCAAATCATAGAAGCTAAAACTTCAAGAGAAAGTGGAACAGTCGTAGGACCTACAAAAACCTAAATTACTGTTCTGGAAAGTGAGACCTAGACAAAACAAAAGCCATGAATACAGTAAAACCTGTCTTAGTGAACACCTCTCTTTAGTAACACCTGTCTCTAGTGGACACCCTTCCTCCACCAGAGACATATAAAACATTTTCTGCCTCCTCATATATTCTACTGACTTCTGTATAAATTACCCTCTCTGTAGTGAACACCTACCAACACTAGATGCTTTTTCTCGGCAAGAAATGTTCATACACATATTTTGCTGAAATTAGCTTTTCAGATAATTAACTCTGAGAGATAATGCATGCCTACTTTAGCTATATTTGAACTTCTATTAACTTTACATATTACTAAAAGTGCAATATACTGCATACCACACTGGCGGATTAGAGGGGGGGACCCAGAGGCTAAAACATTTTTAGGGCCCCGATCAGTGGGCCTTTTTGGCCACTATTAGACTTTTTGGACCTTATCTTTTAATTTCAGGCCGAATTTTCAAGATAATAGGCCTCAAATAGTTCCCAGATCCAACCCTGTAGCATAGGAGAGTGGGAGATCACATCTTTACCTGTTGTATCAGCATGTTTGTTCCAATCTTGCTTGCAGTCATTTCTTTGTTCTCATTGAGAAAGTCTGCAATCCAGTCTCTCAGCACTGGAAACAATGTCACCAGGTCCTTGATAGCCTGTAATGTAATATTACATTTGTTACTAAAGTAAATCAAAGAATGTGAATACCACCAATTAACACATATCACTTATATGTGAACAATTTCTGTAAGACAATTTTTTTTCTTTAAAAACAAAATATAAAAAATATAGTAAACACAATCTCCTCATTACCATATGTCAGTTGAACATTTAACACTTACAAAATCCATTTCCCCGTTGTTCTGCCCAAATATGTTAATATCCTCATAGACAAATGACAAGTTGGTGTGATCTAGCACTGAATAGTTCGTCCCAACATCAATGAACATTGCGATTATCATCTCACAGTATTTAGCTCTTATCCAATCAGGGAGCAGATTTGAGCGCAAACAGAGGAATGCCTCGTCCCAGGTCAGGTCACCAGTTTCACGGGTAATCACATGAATTGCAAATGCACATCTGCCCTACAATGTGAAATAGTACATATATAAGGGTTATGTACTGGGAGGTTTTGGATACAGGGTTTATCCCAAGGGAAATATGTGTATCTCACGAGGGACCGCAGGGACCGAGGGAGATACACATACTTGAGTGGGTTTGGGGTAGATATAACCGTTACCACCTTTTTCAAATGACAAGATAGGCCTATTCTGTAAAAGCACAATTTATATTTAACATTTTCATAATATTCCTTCAGTTCAATACATAGAAATTGTAACATTTAAACTTTTTGAAAAATTTTGAACTTCTAAAATTTAAAGGAGCACGTAGGTTATCGCAAACAATTTCAAACGATTCTAACTTGAATTATGAATATTTTTTGATCATGAATATGGGTGTATCTTTTAGATCCATTCATTATCTTCAAGAAAAGTATGTATAATGATAATTTAGTTAATCAGACCTAAGTGATATTGAAGGGGCAATGGACCAATCAACATACTTTTACAAAAATGTTGACCTAATTTTCACCAAAAATGCAACCTATTATTATATTGTTGAATGCATAATTAGAATGTGCTTTGAGACGTGTTCGATTTCCTAAAAGGAAAATTTGATTGCTCCATGGACTTTAAAGATATTCAATTTGGATGACCAAAATGAACTGAAACCAATGGATAGCATGAGATTTTTCAATGGAGAAATAACATGGGGAACACTTATCTTAATGCAATTAAGTTTTTCTGTCAAGAACTATTTGATACATCAAAATAAAGAATAGTAATGCATTAAACATTGTAAAAAATGATTGCATTTTTGGTGAAAATGGGGTCAACATCTTCAAATGGGGTCAAAAAGTGTGTTGATGGGTTAATTGCTAGTTAAATATCTCCGAGTTTGTTTGAATTTATTATTACTGTGCATAATTTTCTTTGAGATAATGAATTGATCTAAAAGATAAACTTGTCTTCATTGTCAGAAAATAGTCATAATCCAAGATATAACCTTCTGAAATTGTTTGCGATAACCCACGTGCTCCTTTTTAAAATTTTTAAACTTTTGAAAAAATTCCCAGGAGCGGGATGGATATATTATATCTGCCCGCATTTGGCCTAGAGCGGGACATATACAATATATCCTGCCTGCTCCTCAGATATGATATATATTCCCGGGTGATATCTACCCCAAACTCACTCAAGTATAAAATACATAATAGTTTTTATGAAGTGATTGTCTCAGATGTGGATGATGGTAATTAACATTAGTTCTTCATGTAATGAATGCATTTTTGTGTAATCCACACATGAATACTTTGGAGAATCTGGATATCATGGACATAAAGAACTGAAATCTTTGGTGATACAAAACAAAATCTCAACACCTTCCATTGATTTGATTTAGTGGATTATATTCTAAGATATGAAACTTACGTAGCACAAGTTGATAAACAGATCCATCTGGTGTTGGTAGAACAAACTTTTCTCCTCATCATATGTGTAGTATTCTTTCTGGAATATCAAACAGAGAGAGCTACAGGTACCAAATTCTTTATTTGTAAAAACATAAAAGGAAAGAGAGATATTTAAGTTTATAGAGATCCTACACAATGGAAATGAATTCATCATGACCAAAATGTCTCAAGAATTTGAAGATAATAGTATATGTATGTTTAAAAGTATTATACCCAGTTCTAGTTTTATAGTTCCAAATTATACTAGTATATTTATGTCATATTTTGATGAAACAGGGGCTTTATCTTCATTATCAAGCCCATTGTACCTACATTGTACATGTACAGTATCTATGCATATCAAATCTCAAAGAGCATGAATACTACACTTAATCTGAACAACAAATACAAAATAATTATTATATAAATCGAAAATATGCTATAAATAATGGTCAGTTGTTATTATGTTTAGACAATTCAAAAAAGTCAGTTACACATTTATGTCAGTTACACATTCAGCTGTCCATGTACAATAGAAACTTCAAAAATGAAATAACTTAGTATATCATACATAGAAAACCACAGATTCACAAAAATCCCCTTGTATTACTAAACACACCCTCACTATATATACAGATACACAAGTATGACCTTCAAAGATCTTCCATTCATCAAATTGAATTGTTCTGTTAATTGTTAAAGTTCAAGAAAACCACACAGCTGAAGTTAACAAGATTTATAAGGCAGAGCCAAAACACAACAAGGACTTACAGTATCTAAACATTAATTCAAATGGAGGTTTGAAAACAATAAATTAATAAGGTATCTGAGAAAAGAAATCCATCAAAATCTTATTGAGAAAGTCAGTTCTAAATCAGCAAGTCCTATTAAGAAGGAAATTAAAGTCCTTTTGAATCCGGAAGTCCTATTGAGTAAATAGGCCATGTTGAGTTGGAAAGACCTACTGAATTAAGGAATTTCCTATTGTATGAGTAGCAAACATCCTGCTTGATGCATAAAGATGTAACATTGGATTACCACATACACTCTGTCTGCTTGTTTGGATGTCTACATCTACAGGGATAGGGTTGTCATACCCACCTCCTTCCCCTGCTGCCTCCGTATCTTCCCACTCTTCATCCCCAAGTGAGGAGTGGGGTTTCTATATCACATATAGTACAACACATGCATAAATGAAGTGAAAGATAAAAGTGATTTTAGAAATAGCATTAGGGTACATTTATACAGAATTCCTCCCCTGCTTCCTCCGTATCTTCCCCATCTTCATCTCCAAGTAAGGAGTGGGGTTTCTATATTACATATAGTACAACACATGCATAAATGAGGTGAAAGATAAACACAGGGTGGGACAATAAAATTTGTGACACTCATATATATTATACATGTATTTCACATTTGGCCAACCTATAGAAGTGGGTGTAGAATATAGAGACATAAGTACAATAGAATTAGAAAGTACAGAATTCTTTCCCTTGCTGCCTTGGTATCTTCCCTTTCCTCACCACCTTTATTACAACACTTGCACACAGGTGGCATATAATACATATGTAGATATTGCTGTATTGATTTCTATCATTGTTCCTTTTCCCAAAGATTACCAAGAATCATCTTTTTATGAAGACGTGTTATTAAAATTTTAGAAACATGAGATTCTCGTCTAAGAAGTCAAAAGTCATCAGAATACACAACTGGAAGAAAAACACAATGAAGTTAAGAAATCGCCAGATTTTAAACCATCCCATAATGAGTCAGAAAATTAACAGAGAAACTGTAAGAGATCCAAGTTGAATGAATAGCAATTTATAGTAAAAGTTTGTTTAGATGATAGAAGAATTGTAGATCACATAACCCAAGACACAGATCACCAAGCCACACTAGTGCCTCTGGTACCCACCATCCAATTCACTTTATGTCCATATTCATCTTCAACTTCAACCAAAGTGTGGCCAGTCTGAGTAAATGGATAATACATAAAATAAATCAAATCTAAAATCTAATTATGAATGAGATGTCATGGTTTATTATGATTTATGTGAATCAAAATGTTGAATACTATACATACATTTGTTTGAAATTGGAAATGTTCAATATTTGAACAATCTGTGTTTATAAACAAAACATGTAAAATGAATGCCATAGTGGTTTTGATGCACAATAAAAAAAATAGTTGCATTGTTTCACATCTACATGTCAGCACGGGATGTCAGATATAAAAAATAAAAATGCTTTAGAACATCTAAAAATGAATGACACTACATGTATGAGTCGAAAGCAGCATACAAAAGACTTAAATAGCATCCATGAAGGTGTAAAATAAAATATACAATGTTACAACATCGAACTGTGACATATGGTATGTAAGAATTTTTGTGAATTTTTTAATTACTTACGTCAACAAATTCATGAAGAGCTGTCCAGTTTTTGCCATCATCAGATGATACATATATGATGTTTGGTTGTCCATTGATATTCTGCCCCCTGTCTGTCAGATATATGCCTTTCTGTAAGCAATGCAATGATAAGGATCTTTAAGATTGTCTGTCTGATATATGCCTTTCTGTAAGCAATGCAATGATAAGGATCTTTAAGATTGTCTGTCAGATATATGCCTTTCTGTAAGCAATGCAATGATAAAGATCTTTAAGATTGTTTGTCAGATATATGCCTTTCTGTAAGCAATGCAATGATAAGGATCTTTAAGATTGTCTGTCAGATATATGCCTTTCTGTAAGCAATGCAATGATAAGGATCTTTAAGGTTGACTGTGTACAATCAAGCAAAAATATTCCATTCATTTATTTTCAATACTGGACCATGATTCTCAAAAAAAGAAGTCTCATTTTTTAAATGCTTAATGTTTAAAAAAGGCCACATAATTTGTCCCATGCTTTTGCAGGGAATAAGGATTTTCAATACAACATTTCTGGTATCATTTCAATCTAAAGGTCCACCCTAGGACTTACCCTATTCTTGCGTATAAGCTGGTCTGTGATATATGTTTGATTGTCAGGTATAGCAACACCATCACACACACATAGAACCATCAAAAGGTCCAGGTAGCGGTAGTTCTGAAATGATTTATAACACAATCAGCATAAAACAAATATTTTTTATCACAACATTGTTAAAGACAAAAAATGAAAATAATGTATATTATCACATAGAAGACTCTAAGTTGTGTGGAAGTGTCAGAAAACAAGTATTCTGGGGGTGATGACTAAGAAAATGTCTTGAGACATCGCCTGTTGTGTAAGTGATCTAGTCGCCTAAGTTTCCCTAAACTATTGTATAATATGTGACAAGAGTAGTATAAGTCAGTGTTAGCTAAGATGAGATATTGTTTGTATCTTAGCCTAAAGTCATATTTATGTGCCACTTTGGGGAAGTTTATATTGAATAGTAAGTGATCAAAGATAAATTGCTTTTCTTTTTTGTGCTTGAAAATAAATTCAATTACGAGCCTAGTACATGCTAGTAAGGGCCTAGAATTTAAAATTTTGAGCCTCGTACATGCTCGTAAAGGCCTCACAATTATAATAACAGGCCTCATGCTTGCTTGTACATCCTCAAAAATGAGCCATACACGAGCCTGTGAGAAGTGTGCCCTTTTTTGCCCGTAATTTTCAAGCCTCTTTTAAGCTTGTATGGGGCTCAATATAATTTGCTAACCCCAAATTTTGGAATTCTGTGTGATAAGTGTAATGTTGAGCAGAGAGACATTTTTGGAATAGCATGTGTTGATAACATACCTTGTTTTCACTAAGCAGTGTAATGAACTCATCTATTTGTTGCCTAGTGATACGATCAACGATCTTCCTGTTGTCACGGATCAGCTCCACAATCATCTGAGCAACATTTAGGCCTAGTTCTCCCTATAATACATGGAAAAAAGGGGTTTTGAACTAACTATCTATATAATCATATAAGTGCTTTCTTTAGATGCCATTTTAATTGGTATATAACAATTCATACTATAGTTAAACCTGTTTTACTTGAATGTTGTAGGTACATGTACATCAAGAGATTTTGCAACACTTACAGCTTAGGTGTTCTACTTTACAGGTTTTACTGTATTGTAACTTGGAAACAATTAAGAAATAAAATGAATTGCCTTAAAACCCCATAAAGCAATTAAAGTGGAACCAACCTTTTGACTAATCTGTGTTTGGAAAAAGTCAATGTACTTTGCAAAATAGAGGGCGTTCTTTCTGCTTCGACCAATCATGTAAGAGTACAGTACGTCATAGCCTTCTTTGAATACCCGGGTCAGGTGACCTTGATCATGAGCTGTACGGAGGTCTGTCTTCAGAAGCTTCACCAACAGATCAATGATCTACAAAATAAAATATCAAATTGTTTTTTAAATTTGAAAAATAGAAAGAAATCTTATTGTAAAGAACTGATATGTTAGACTGTTGGTTAATCCGCCCTTGTTGGAATTGAACCCATAACTTTCTGACTAAATGTTAGATGTTTACAACTTGAGCTGAATGGTGAGGTTGAGTAAGTCTTCCACTTCAACATTGCAAAATATACTGTTGTATATGGTGCATTATAGCTGTAACTTGCATGCATATGCCAAGTTCCCATTTTAGTTTCAAAGAAATTTCGGAATATGGTCATTTTTATAATTTGTAAATTTTTTTTATATATGATCTATTTCCATGTATAACTAACATATAACATACAAATGTCTGTGGCTTTTTAGAACTTATACATGTCATGGATATAAGGTACAAGATTGCTTACTCTTAGGTTTCGCATAAGTTTCTGTCTCTCTTTCTTTGCTTCTCCCCCTACGATCATAAAGTCTTTGAGTTCCTTTAGAGCTGTGCAGATACTGTGCGTCTTACTGGCGTTCAATGTCTTTCCATCTTCTCTCTGGAAAAATATAGCAGGAGACATTCAATTTGTACCAAAGATTTCATTTTGTGAATGCATGTAATTACACATGTGAACGAGTCTGATACATAATTATTATACATGTAGTGAAGGAATTGATCGCTAAAAATATACAGTATACAGTAAAACCTGAATATTGGAGCACCTGTATAAAATCCGAACACCTCTCAAATGTGATTGCTTTTCCTCAGTCACAGGTTTTACAGGTGTATTTTATTTACCACCTGCCACTTGTTACAGAGGCCAAACTCCAAACACCAAATGTCACCCATGGAACACCATCCACAAAAATGTTGGAGACTATAAAAAACAATGAAAACTATTCTTCTGCAAATTGGATCAATGGCCTACCTCTTGTATGAAGTTTAACAGGAAGGGAACTGAGCCTGCCACAAAGTTGAAGTTCCTCAAGTGTTGGGGTTCAACTATTTGCAGGGTGTAGGCATCATCATACATCTTCTCCCCACTGGCAGATATCTGTAGAAGCAAAACAGCATGATTATGAACATTCCACTAATTGCATTAACATACAAGGCATTAACATGACAAAATGTCACCACCTAGTTGCTCTCAATATTATTAGTTCAATCAGTCAGATTTGAATTTCTGAAAACTCTGTAGATGATTTTGAAGAAAGTTGAAAAAAGACCTTTTTGACACTGAGAAGGTCATTGAAGGTGAAATTTCAAATCTAAAGTCAGATTTGAACTTCTGAGAATTTGTAGATGATTTTGAAAAAAAATTGGTCAGTTTGAAGCAAGATGAAAAAGACCTTTTTGACCTTGAGAGGGTCATTAAAGGTCAAATCTTTTTGACCTTGAGAATGTCATTTAAGGTCAAATCTATAGTCAGATTTGAACTTTTGAGAACTTGTAGATGATTTTAAAAAAAATTGGTCAATTTGAAGCAAGTTGAAAAAAGACCTTTTTGACCTTTTTTTGACCTTGAAAAGGTCATTGATGGTCAAATCTTATATATAAAGTCAGATTTGAACTGCCAACCACCAACCGCCGACAGCCGTCAAAAAAACAGAGACCATAACAATATGTCACCACTTTTTGTGGTGACATAAAAATGAAATATGCTTCAGTATTCAACCAGTACACCATTTAAGCATTATGAATTTATGTTCCATGAAGGAAGCTATTAAGATCGTCACATTCCAGGGGAAATATCTACCAAGGTCAGATGCAGAGTCCAAGGTCAACAACAGAAGTGTAATGCTTCTTTGAAATATCGACATCATCTTACTACAGATGTATTCTGATCTAAAAATGATTCCTTTTTATTGGATGTTGCATAATATCCAAAATGTCTCATGTTTCCAGATACATCTACTTTACATCCTATCCAAAATATTCCTGATTTCCAAACAATTCTTTTATTCCTAGATGCTGCATTAACTTTTCCAAATGTCGTTTATATTTGGCATTGTACAGTACTTCTAATCCAAACTACAAGTAGCACATTTGATATGTGAACCATGCTGATATGTAATCCTAAATATCTCTGCATATGTACATATCAAATATAATATTCAATTTCTGCTTCTCCATATCGTTATGAGGTCCCTACATGAACATGATATTGTAATTATGATCCATGTTTCTAAATTCTAAAAGCCTTTATTTTGGACATTGTACCTGTTATTCTGATCCAAATTATTTCTAAATTGCTGGAGATCATATATTTCATTCCCAATGTCTCTCAGCATTGATATATCATAATCACTTGTTTCCTCAACACAGGGGGCATCTAGAATTTATACATTCCTAGGTACTGCTAAAATAATCCTTTGAATAGTCGTGATAGCTGTAAATGAGTTGTTGATTTGCTGAAGGGTTTAAACAATAGCATTAATTTGAAATTATCCAGCAATCATCTCTAACAGACCTCTAAAAAGTTCATTTTTATTGGAACAAAAGATAACAATCAAAGAAATGGTTTTCTTATTAAAAGATGCACATAGTTTAAAGATAGAATACATAATCTTTTATCTCTCTTTGAATTCAAGATTGTATCAACTTGACTATTGATTATAGAAATTACTGATCTAAACTACTGAAATTGTTTTTCAGCCTACTGTTGTATTATACCTGTCTGAGGTCTGCCCCATCCCACTTCAGACCTTTCATATCATTCTCTCCATCTGCCTCAAGTAAACTACGTCTTTCATATTGTTGGTCTGAAATATCATTTCCAAGATCCCCTTTTTATCATATTAAATAATTCAAAATGCTTCATTATATTAGTGAGTTTATTTATACATATAACAATTAGTGTTGTCGCGATGTGCCATAATCGTACATCGATGCATCGGCAATTTTCAGGAGTAAACATCGATGCACATCGCGATGTACATCGAGAAAAAGTCCGAGAAAAGTGCACTGAAATACCGAACGCTAATGCACTAAAATACCGAACAGAACAAATTAATAAGAGTACGCTGGTACATACGGGAACTTCTAGTAACGGTGAAATGAAAGTAAAAAGTAATTTTTTTAGATTAATGGTACATTTCGACTAGCTAAAGCAGTTTTAAAGCGAAAGAATATCAGAAAACATTGGAAAATGAAATAAGTCATGAGAAAGGTAAGCGATTTGCGTCAAAATAAGATAAGAAAGGGTGATTTTTAGCAAATTCAATTTTTTTTAAAAACATCGATGTTTTGTTTCAGACATCGATGCATCGCCAGAATCAGCTTTGGCGATGTATATCGCGATGTATCGATTAATCGCGACAACACTAATAACAATACATGTAAGTTTTTGCAAAAGTGCTCCTCTTTTAAAATATCATTTATTGAAACCATGCAAAAACTAATTTGTGTTCATCTGTCTGTTGACTTATGGTAGGCATCAATACAAAATGCACTGATAATGGGACAAAGAACTACAAGAACAAATTAAGTAAGAACCTACCTTTCAATGCATGCAGCCAATGTCCACTAAGGACATGCTCTATACGGGTGTAGTTCTCAAAATGAATAGCATCCGATTCCTAAAATACATTATTTCTTATAATCCTTTGTAGTTTGTAATATAATTGATCAATATGCAATAACTAAAAATAAACCTCGTTCTGATATGCCTTTAAATACTGTACCATTATGAAGACATGTGAGTTTCATAAAACCAAGAATTCAAAGATACTTTTGAGGATTCTAAGTTCTACTGCAGTTTAAAAAATCTATTCAAATCCATAAATATGTTTCAAAACAATATTGTACCTTCATGATAGGGTGCAGCCTGAACACTGTATTTGGGTCCCTTGAGTCTGGTGTAAGGGAGACCCGTAGATCTGGTGTAATACACAAATACTGCCTGGTTGGCATATGACGGAATCTCACTTGCTGTTCCCATTTTACAACCTCACCTAGAAACACATCATTTTTTATAAATTATGTATAAATACATGTATTATATACTCACTCTATATGGGAGATTATCCGTACTAAAAGAAGCGTTTTCAGTGGGTTATTGTACAGAAAATGTTTGTAAAAATTCTTCAGTATAAATTTCAGTACAAATATGTACTAAAAAATATACTGATTTTTAAAGACATTTTAAGTACAAAAAAATGCTGAAAAAATTAAACTAAAATAATGTACTGAAAAATTCACCTTATATTGGACTTCCCTTGCTCTGGGCCAATTTGGCATTTTGAGAAGATTATGATACCTGGTGGACCTGGGTACACCTGTTCGTTTTAATAAGTTGATTAGACAATATAACACTAATAAATTGATTAAGACAGGATGTGTATGTTTGTTTGTAGAGAACAAAACAAATGTCTGCAGTCATCTAGGTTAATTGGTTTACTTGATAAAGATTATAATGGTGCAATGAAACATTACACTTTTATGTTAAAATTGTCATTATTTTTGTAAATTCTTTGGTTTTATTATGATTAAATCTGAAGAAATGAACTATTCAGCATATTTGTACTTCCTCACCTTTTGAGTGTATATAATAATAAATCCATAATTACTTGATTCCTTGCACAAACAAAATGAAACTATGATGTGATCACAATCGCAAATCTTTTGATTCACTTGTCTCAGGGACATTTTGATTATGATTGTTCAAAGTCATTTATTCCTTGATCAAAGTATATTCTTATATGATTACAAAGTTAAATTGTCTCCAGGAGGTCTCCACTACAACTGGATTTCACACCTATTTCATATGAAAACAAATACTTCCTGATGTTTCTTTGAAACCAACAATGTCTCAATTTTAAAGTTCCCTTATTAAGATGTCAGTAATTACACACACCTTGATTGCAAATTTGAGAGAGAAAAGAGCCCCCCCCCCATCAATTGCTTGCTATGCCAGTGTATCAAGTAAATGTTTCAAAACAAATGAATACTTGAAGAGAACAAGAATTGTGTATAAACTTTGATGAATGTAGATGGTTATTAAATAAATATGTTTCATATTTAGGCTATTGCAATTTATATACAAATATATATTACAAATCATATACATTTGCATACATGTATATGCTCCAATAGAAATGAATCTTTGATTCTGAAAAAGTTTACAAACATATTCTGATCTCCCAATCTTAATTTTGTACTTAAAAGTCTGTATATTCTTCTGTACATTTTTCATACTTAAAAATGTCCTTAAAAAGAACATATATTTGTTAGAAAATTTTGTACTGACATTTTTCAGTGCATAAATATACTGAATTTTGAACTTAAGTATAAGTTAAGTATAAGTATATCAAGTTAAGTTAAGTATATTAAGTTCAAAAATGTGCTGAAAACACTTCTTTCAGCAATTACCCAACAGAATATTTTTTCAAACCTCTGCTCCAGGCCATCCAAAGATCTGATTATGGTATTATCTGATTATAGTTTTCTTTTGGTCTAAAATCTACAGTACTTTTTACTTTTCCAGGCCTTGAGTCTATATGTTTTCTTTTGATTATAAAGGTGGTTAAATGTAGCATTAAACGTACCATTCAGTATGCTTTGTTCTGCCTCTATCTGCCAGTATGTAATACCAGAGGTTGATGGGTACAGGGTCTTTGGAACTAGCTGGTCAACCTCTCTGATGCGCAGGTGAACTGGAAAACATGAACATTGATGGAGATGAATGTGATTTCAGAAATGTCAGCAATTCTATCCTGATCAGCATTAAAGGTCTCAGTTGCATTCCCTTTCTACATGTAGTTGCAGACCCATAGACAATTCAAAGTAAGTCTGTTTTACACTGTCAGTGTGATTTATATTAAATGGATTCAGTGAAGAATTCATTCAAATGTGACTGCTTTAAAGACATGATTTATCCTTAAAGTGACAAAATCCCAATGAAGCCAATGCAGTGGAACATTATACTCCACTGATGTCCTCAAATATTTAAAATCTAAATTATATGTAATATTCCACAAATCTTACCATCTTCTGTGATTTCATCATCAAAGAGTCCCTCTGCTACCAGGTAGGCTTCTAGCTCCTTATGGAACAATCTCAGTACAGAACCAGCCTGAAAGTGAACAGCATACAGATCATAACACTCTATTGTACTCAGGGCTTGAGCCATGGGCCAGTCCAGTGGTCATTGCCAGGTTACTTTTGAAATGGACCAGTTGATTTTTTCACTTGGTATGAAAAAAACAAACCTTAAAGCTCAATCCCTGATTGTACTCTTACACTGGATACACTATAACTGTTAAACTGAATATACACTCATGGGCTATCATAATGGTGAATCTTAATATAAGATCAGATCATTGGACATTTTTGAAGTTTGGAACTTCTTATATTAATCTTATGACCATAAATGAACTACGTATCATAAAATGGGTTCCAAATTGTGCATACTTTCACATATCTGACTCTGTAACATATTTTTCACTCACTTTCGATGGTCTTGATTAGTTAATGAGGGTTCAAAACATATGTTTATTTTGCAAAGGCATGTCCCAATTTGATAGAAGTAAGCAGAATAATGGCATAAAACAATAGAACAATGAGGTATCAGAAATATTTATGGAGATGTGTAGATTCCAATTTTCAGGAATGAGCCATTGAGGAGTAGGGAAAGATTAAAAGATGAGAATGAATTCTGGATTGCAGATTATAACCTTTATTTAATAAGATCAAATTTTCACTTTCCGGACAAAACCAGTTGTCTAATTTTAACTCCACAGAATTTACAAGAAAGTTCTAATGCTAAAATGGAGTGTCATTCCTGCAAAAATATGACACAATAAATATATGCAAGTAGGTACCATCCATCATAAATTCACAAGGCACCCTTAATAATGTGGTTCAATTATATATAATATTGAATAATATCAAGGAAAATCTAAATTGTTCTGCAGGTGATCTACAAACTGTAGCAAAATGAAAATGATAGGGGTACGAAATATGTACAATATCACAGTCTACGCCACAGACTCTCAGAAATGACCTAATAAGTAAAATGGAGTGATATCTCCAAATAGGCATTTCTAAGAACTGCAACATCTATTAAAATGTGACGAAAATATGCATGACAAAAGTTGGGTATTGGGGTATATAAAATTGTACAGTATGCATGGGAGCAGGCATATAAGCTATATGTTATACATGTATTGGAATATGTACATGTATAATGTAATAATAGTATATGGGGTTGATATAGTAAAAAAGAAAATTATGGTGATCATCACAAATTATTTGTTACCAACAAGCAATAAATATCAAGTGAATATATTATGACTTTTTCATAATGTAAGCTCATAAATATGGCTCATAAATCAGAAGATAAGCCATATTCATTAAAGCAATTTGAAAGCATTGCGCATAAAGGGAATCATATGTATGAAGCATACCCCAGTTTATGGGGCAATTGTATGTAGGTCAGCCATTTTATCACAAGATCGCAAGCGCAGTTGGGAGCATTTTTAATACATGTATAGACTAAAATTAGGCCTGCATCTATGCATGTACATTTTAAAACTTTAAAACTAAATTTTTTAAGTTTGAAACTTAACATGTGATAGAAACATCAATCTAGGATAGAAATCATCGCAACGGGACCATTTTATCAAAACAACCCTTTCCATCAATTTACTATTATCAGAGTGTATAAAATATATTCATCAATCATGGAATGTGACTCCTTAAAATGTGAACACATTTAACCTTGAAACTTCACTGATGAGTTTGATTTTAATATTTTCTTCATAAAGCTCAATGATCATACGTTTTAAAATGCACGCATAAGGCCTGTAATACACTGTATAACATTGGAATGCGGTGGCTGACAAATATTCTTGGGACTTTTACTCCTACTGCAAGTGCAACATTGGTGTATCAGAGATAGGTGAAACATTGCTAGGACTTATATCTAGAAATTGAAAAAAGGATAATTTATTGAGAAGCCCTTTAAAACAGTTAACACATAGATTTTGTTATCAGAATTATCAGATTTGGTTATGCACAGTAAAGTTTGTCTCAGTGAACACCTCCCTCTAATAAACACCTGTCCATTTCTTAGATTCTATTCCAGTCTTTACAATCTACATAAAATAAAAAGTCCCCTCTGTTAGTGAACACCTTCCAACATTGAACATATTTCAAAGATATCCACTATACAAAGGTTTGTATGCTTTGTACCATTTTGAAAGATCAATGATTTGATGCTGAAATTTTTCATTTTAGGCACATTTCAAACTTTGTGTGTAAACTGTTTCAATAATCAGTCAAATGCACAGCCCTCAGAGATTTAAGTGAATGAAAGATTGTATTCCTTGGGGCTGTGTGCTAGACTGTGGTTAATAAAGGCATCTTTAATTCTTACTCTGACGGCAGACTCAAACAATCCTGGATCAAAGAGTTGCTAGAATGGAATATACATACAAAAACACTTCATTTTCAGTATAGAGTACACTTATACAACATTTACAATAAGCTAGATAATATATACATGTACATTCAAAATAAACATACAAAACAACTTGATTTACAGTTGAGTTGGCTGTATCATTACAGGGGGCTGTAGCCACATAATTATCTGAATGGATAACCCCCCCACCCCCCCCCCCCAAAAAAAAACAACTCCTACCCCTTAAAATTAAGGGGTCTTCATCAGTCTCAAATGAATATTGGCTACAGACCTCATAATGACAAGTGCAGTCATTCAGTATCAATTGTGCATGCAGAAACAATAATTGATGAGTATAATAGTAATATTCTGGCCATTTTGTGTGAATAAATAGATTTGGTATATAGATCTACAAATTGTTTTGGAAACCTAGTAATTTTGCATGTTCCAGTAAAAAGACAAAAAATGAGGCCACTGAAAACCTAGTAGAAATTACCACTAATAGCATGTATAGCATGATGGTCTAAGCCATTGTTTAACAAAATAATGTGCACCAAAGTTAATGTCCTATTATAGGATACAAACCCATTAGACTGACATGTTGATGACTTATTAAAGGCAGAATCAGATCTAACAAGTAACAAGTAAAAACCTATGTACTTTTATTTCATTATTTATTCATTTCTGCCACATGAATCTAAAAGTATCTTCACAATTTGATAAGTTGTTATGGCTCTTTTCGGAGATAATATATTTGAGGTGGTCAAGATTATATTTCTAAGTCAATTATACATGTTGCTTACAATATCGTACAATACCTGTTTATCTGATTCTGCCTTTATAATCTACATACAGATTTAATTAATGAATTTGGTGTATAAGAAACCATTACTTTATAAACATGTACTTTATATGCAGAAAAATTGTTTTAATCACAATGGTTGAGATTCATATTTTCTGTTTGTTTATTCCATGACACTGATCTACATGCAACATGTAATAATAGCAGATACTGTGACAGAGAGAGATAACAGATGAAAGGATGTGACGATGATAGATGTCAATAAGCCTGGTTACCTTGACAACAGTTTCCTGGCCCTCAGTTGGTCTGTAGCTCTTGATTACTGTGTAACCCGATGGAAGGACTCCTAGATTCAATTCGGCTCTACAACACAATCATGTCATAAGTGCATCATATTATTTCAAACTACATTAAAACCTGAACAGGTGAACACCTCTCAATATGAACTTTTTTGGTCTGAATTTGGTTGTCTCCCATTGACTCACATATAAGAAACCTTGACATGTGAACACATTTAACACATGCTAATCTTAACACTTTTAGTTGCACATATTCTACACTTATGCCAATAAGGGGTTTTGTGGTCTGAGCGTTTCCATAGTAACACAGGGTTATCCAATGAGAAGGAGGGGACTGCTTGGTCAGTATTCCATTCCAACACAAGTATCAAGCAGTCTTACAATTACAGTGAGAGAATACGAACTCACTTTATGTATACGTATAAATATTGAAATTTAAACTTGATTAAAACCTGAAAATACACATACCCAGTGCAGAAATTGTCTATTCTGAAAGCATCACTAGCGTGGAAGAACTGTCCAGGTGATTTAATGCTCTCTAGGATGATCTGATCATATATCTGGACCACCTCCCCCTCAGACTTCACCTTGTAGCGTGGAAGAATCCGGAATTGTGCGTGTTTTGCATTGAAATCTTGCAAAAATATCTAAAACAAAATGGAGAATAATAACCATATTTCGTATCCACCAGTATTAGTATTTAATTTAAATTTTTTTACTAAGAAATGCATAAAACGGTAAAAAAAGATCAGATCGCATATTGGCATATAAAATATGATAGAAACCTTGAAAACATTTTCTGAATACTTTTTAAGTATTTTACAATAATATTGCTATTGTAACATTGTAAAAATAGGACCCACGGTCCTGTGCTCACACAGTTTGGAACATTCAGAGGAATGTATATCCTGACTTTCAAACAAAAATATTGATTTGGATTTGTACAGTAGTCTCGAACTTTGAGAAACTTAGACAGCACAGTTGTGTGACCTAGTTTGATGACCTTGACCTTGAAAATTTTACTTATTTAGAGCTCAGTAAGGTCTTTTGTGATTAAGCTGACCAAAATTTACATCCAAAAATCAATTTGAAAAATCAACCTTTTTGACCTTTCAAAGGTCACTGAAGGTCAAGTAAAGGTCAAATCCTAAAACTAATGTCAGATTTGAACTCCTGGTAACTTGTAGATGATTTTCAAAAAGAAAATTGGTCAAATTGAAGCAAGCTGAAAAATAACTTATTTTATTTTGACGTCAAATATCTCAAAACGGTAAAAATTTGATGCTGACATATATTGAGCAATATGTAGGGAATGCTTAAATCTAGTTATGATGTAATTCATTGCAAGAAATGATCAAGTATAAGGCAAACTTTGAGAAACTTGTCAATCACAAAACCTGCCATTGACTTTATACATTAGAAAGTTTCCTGAAAATGACCAAGTCCTACTTTTTGTCAAATTTTATAGAGTAAGCACCAAAAACTGTAATTCCAAGAGCTTTGAAATCTTCAGAGGACATAAGTTGCATATACAGCAACTACTACAAGTTATTTGAAAGTTCTACTTCAACAAAGGGTCTAGTATTTACAGAAAATTTGACTTTTTGTATCAAAATCAGCAAATTCTCAGAAACCGGGCGAACTTGGGAAATGGCGATGATAGGTCAAATAGGCATTATGGATATGCATAAAATGACTGTGGATATGACTCAATCCGAATAGCAGTTTTAATTTGTGCGGCCAATGTTGACGGACGGACCAACGGACGGACGGACGGACGGACGCCTGGTCGATCCCATAGGCTCACTGTGTGAGCCAAAAACAAATGGCAACTACTTAAAATATTTTTAAAAACACATCACTGCATTTGGAACAGACTTGCAAAGTAACCATGCTGATATAAGTGATAACACTGACCTATAGGACATGTCTATCATTGAAATTAACAAATTGTGACTGGAAAATCATTTCTAAGACATGGACCCCTGGATACATTGATTCCAGATTGAAGATCTAAGGGTTCTGAGTTTAAATAATTTACCTGTTTAATATTTTGCAATTATTACGGTTAGCTAGGCTAAGAGGTGTTTACTGTCAATTTAATTGTGGCATCGCATGACTGCATTTACTAGAGATATTCCTTTTAGTGTCTGAATATTTCAATATCTTGTACACTGCACTCTGATTTTTTAACACTTGAAATTTAACACGTTAAAATATGCTGAGTTTCACACATGCCACCTATGTATTTACTGATTCAACTTTAATTGAATGATTATTGCATTTTCATTTTGCAGCTTCACTTAAATTACTTCAAAGCTCTATAAATGGGTTTCCGTTTTCATTTACTTCAATTGTTCAGACTGTATTATATGACACGCAAGTTTGTAATTTACAAGAATAACCAGGGGTACAATGATATATTGAAGCTACAAATACTCAGTTTAATTGCTTTAATAAACATCTACTTTTGATCCACAACCTTGCACATTATTTGATATTGGACATTTCAGACATTTCCTGGCCTATAAAGGGGTCTATGACTACTGTACTTCATTTTAAGTCAATTTTTTTTGCAAATTGTTTTTCTTGTTTATTATATTTGAATTGTAACAAAGACCTTGATATGGCAAAAATATGACCTTAGATTTTTTCTGCCAATTGCTAAAGACCTCAATTGCTCTGCAATTTCAGATGCAAAAACCTCGAAATCAGAACACCTCCTAATCCAAAGTTTAGCAAGTCCTGATGGTGTTCAGATTAGACAGGTTTTACTGTATCTTCAAATCAGCATGGATCATGGGACACAAGAAACAGTCAACAGGTCAAGGTCAGCATCAATCTAATGGCATTTCAAGAATGTATTAAAATTTGGCATTTGCGTCTTGCAGCTTGTTACTATATTTGTATATACTTGAATTGTAAAAATGAATTACATGCACATTGATTCTTTTTCCACAACTGATTCCTTCCATGTAAAAATGTAGACCCCACAGATTCAGAAATAGCAAACGAGGAATGTATCTTTACACAAAATTGCCTCAAATCGTGAAAAGGGATTTTACATAAATGCAACCCAGAGGAGAGTAGATCAAACAAGATCCCCTTAAAGTTCTCCTAGTGGGCTATTTTCTCACCATCATGTTATTCTTGTCCCTCCTACTGGTCTGTGTTGTACTGATGTGGATATATTTACCAGTGAAGACATGCCGCAACTGAAATAGAAATATAACAACACTAGAACAGTCATTTAAACCAGTTATATATTAACGATTAATGTGTATTTAAACAAGGCACTAACATGCAAAATGTCACAACCTGCCATTTACAGACAGTGAACACCTACCGCTGGATGCCAACTGCAATCACAAAAAGCTAGACTATCATACATTGACTGCTATATAAATATTTAGCAGCAATTTTCGAATAACAAAGAGTAAACATAACATTTCTTTAAGAGCTTTACATTTACAGAGATAGGGAGAGAGGGGAGAAAGAGGGAGATGGAATGACTAACCTGAACAACCTCTCCATAGCGGACCTTCTTTCCTTGTTGTCTTTTTTGTTCTGCAACATTATCATCATTTTCTGCATCAGCTGCTAGCTGGAAATATACAGTTTAGCCATTGTCAATCCCAGACTCTTAATGATTGACTCTTATATTCTTAAATCTTGGAGGCAGAGTTTTGCTCATATACTCTAAATCTGGAGGCAAAGCATTATTAGGATTTGCCATTGACAACACTTCTTACAACAGTAAACTACATGTACATGTACAATCTGATCAATTCATCCCAAGTAAGGATTTTTGCCCAAAGCTAAAGCCAAGAATGAATCCAAAGATTCAGTAACTTGATATCGGAATAGGTGCACAGTGATCACCCCAGCATTAAAGGAAGTGGGCGAAGCACCCACCTGACAGCCTGAGATTTTAAAAACAGATTTCAGTGTGAATTGTGAAAATGAGAATTTTGTGCTCACTTGAGAAAAAATCCAGGGGAGATCAATGGTGCATGATGTCATAGATGGGCATATGAATCATTTAGAATGATATCTTTCTATTCATTGGGTATGTTTGATTGCTGAATGGGTTTTAAGTGGTTAAACTGAATCAATGGAAACATAAACGAGCATCACCAATAATCATGCACTGACTGCCCTTGCATGATTAATACAACTGTAATTGGTGGGAAATTATTTCTTGTTCAAAGAATGTTAATAAATAACACTTATTATCTGTTCATAGCCATCATAAATTCTTTTGTATAAATGGTTTTTAATGATGCATTCACAAACACACAACTTTGATCATTTCTTTGATTAGCCAATAATTGCTTTTATGCATCCATTATCCTTGCTTATCTCACAGATAAATCACACATTTTGGTGTAAAAAATCAAGGTGTTTGGGGGTAAAGCAACATGTGACTCTATGATGATTGCCACAGAGCTCAGAGATGACCTCGGTATTATCTTTCTTGCTTACAACATTTACAACATAGAGGGGGGGTCAGGGGGTTTGAGCCCCCCCCCCCCCCGGGGTTACTCGAGTCTCTAGCCATATGATCCTTAGAAGAAGGTAACCCTGGGATATTTTAAAAAGTGAATGCTCCTTGGCAAATCCTGGCTATGGGCCTGAGTTTCTGAGTGAATAACAAACAATTAGCCTAATTCACTCGGCAATGTTAATTATTTCTCAAGCCTTCCTAGCAGCAAAAATCCCCTGTCAAAGACCCCAACTAAAGTGTCGATGCTTAGAATTCATAATATATTTAGAATACATATAGATGCTATTTTGAAAATATAATGATAAACACAGAAAATCCAAATTGAAAGCTTGAAAACTAACTTCAGCATTTTCAGTTTCATTGTTATTTCCGGTTGCTGCCGGATTACGCGGTTGTGTTTTAGCGCAACCACAGTGAGTTGCGCAATATTCTTCTCAATCCTGACACAACCCGGACTGTAAGCACAACTACAAAGGCTATATTGCATCTGGATCAGTTACCTTTGCCTGTTGAATAGAAGTTTTCTGTTCAATGTCTATTTCATCTGGGTTGTACGGGAGCCACTTGCGGTATTTCTTGTTGAGTTTGTATCTGTTCTGTATACATAGTTGGAATGTGACGGCTTGGGGATTGGGGATACCAGTTGGCTTTTCCCTCTCCTGCCATTGGTTGATGTGAATGACATTGTGTGATGTGCTGAAAAACACAAAGTATACCTCTCGGTTAGCCCTGTTACAATCAGAGTTGATAAAGAACGGGAGTTTTGTTCCCCAGTGCATTTCTTACACTGGTTAGGGGGGAATGTCGCCTTGGTTTCTCCCCCAGACAATCAGTGATCTCCCATTATAATTATTGCTCACGGGATAAAATATCTAATCTACCTAAGATATATCTTGAGGACAATTAATTGAGGGCACAGTATCGCCGATATATCATGTATATTGAAAGTCAACAGAATAACCATCAGAAAAACCAACGGATAAAAAACAATTAGTACAAAGCAACATACAACTGTTTTGCCAATATTATGAAACCCTTGAAAGTGTTAAGCCGAAAGATAAAAAGAAATGTTTAGTGGTTCAATATTAAAAAAATATATTTTCATTTTTTTAATTTCATTTTGACTTTTTTACTAGCCAGTAGAAAAGTAATTTCATGAACAATCATCAAATTGATCGTGTAACGAATTAGTTGAAGCCTCAAAGTTGGTAAGTACATGTACATGTACAGTAGAAAGACCAACATCTTATACATCTTTCAGAGCCAAAACATCAGGGGGTTACTCTAAATGTGCCTTTATCAGACATTGCAGAAACTACGATGATCGGATTTTGATATACCTGTTGTGAAATGACAATACCCGTCCCCGACTTTTATATTTCTGAATGGGATGCGAGGTGATACTGTACATGTACGTAATGATTTGTATTATGAACTGATGAAGGGTAACATTCATCCCAAGCAGATTGTGTTTTATATTTATAGAGGGAATGTCAGCAAATTATTATATAGAAGTAGTTTAGATGTGGAATAATTATCAATTCCAATTGATCCAAAGTGCACATGTACTTTAGCAAATGCTTTTGATTGTATAGTCCCGTTTGATTGTGCTACACATTTATTGTGTTTGAACAAATGTCCTGCATTTCAGAAATCTAATCCTTTTACCAATTCATCTCAAGAAGGATATTAAAATGCTTAACAATATAATTAAAAGATGTGATGAGAAACAGAATGGTGCTGCCTTGTATACCATTTAAGAACACGTACGGTTTTACAACTCCAGTTAGCAATATATTTTAACAAGTATTTAAACTAGTGGAGCTCCCTAGTGAAAATCCCCAAATTAACTTAGAAATTGGTATTCTCGGCATGGATTGTGCTCGAGAAATGAAATAGCTTGTAAAATGAATACACAGAAAGATCCAGTTAGATTGATAGCTTAGGGGTAGTTCACGCTGATCTTTACCACCCTTCAAATAATTAACCATTACGAAAATGATACAAACATCATGGCAAAAGCAACGAGATTGATGGCACAACCAAGACGAGCCACGCGGCGGTCTTCTATCAAAGGCTGTCTCATGGAACACGAAATGATCTTGTTAGATTGATAGTTTAGTATAGGGGTAGTTAAAGTCCGGGAGTTATAAGAACAGCTTTTCAAATAAAGCACAATCGCAAAATCACCTTTATGTTATCGTTATGATAGGGCCAAAACTTTGGCCAACCTTTTTGGCAAAGGTTTTGTAAACATTTATAGAGGCACATAATATTCATCTGGTTAAAGCATATTGTCGAATAAAATGGATAAAGGGGTAGATTTAGACTGCCTTGAAAATGAATGTTTTACAAGTAAGCGACACACCCATGATCGAAGCATCAAGCGATACCGTGCAACAGTTAGCTGAAAATACAAATATACAATACCGACTAGTTCCAATTTTTATGAAACATTAAAGAATTACTGTATTTACTGGTACATTACTCCGTGGTTCTTATCCAAAGATCTATTTTTAATGTAACTGCCTACATCAGGTAAATGTCTTACAGATCAGTAAATTCCAACAAAGATGGTGGTCATAAATAAATGAATGATTTGTAGATTCGTAGTTTGTAGTATATAATTACTCGTATACCTTACTAATATCATTGTAAATATGATACAAGGCAATATAAGGAAACTGAGTTGAATCAAATATTCTTTATCCTATATTCGCCTTGTGAGGGGGCGTCCCGTGATCGGGAGGACAACTGAACACTGACGACAGGCTTGTAAGAAGATCAAACCTCATAAACAGAGATAAAGCCCAAGGAATTTAGATTAATCCTCATTAATAGGAAAGATGTATCAACCTATAACTACAAATGTCAGACTCTTATGTTTATGTCCTGGTAAGGTCATCCGTTATCTCAGGTATGCGTACGCGTCTATATCCCCATTTTCCTTACTGACGCGATTGACGGATTCAGTAACATTCAGTTTTGGTTTTGTTATCGTAAATATCAATATCTGACAAAATTGAATGTTTGATTCAGTCAGTGTACATGTAAGTGGAATAAGGAATATGAATTTTGAAGTTGATTGCAAGATCGAATCTAGTTCATTAGGAACATTTCATGTTTATGTTTAATTGACCTTTTATGGATTCAGTTGGATTCTCTCCTGATTATGATCTATGATGGTGTTACTTATATCTAAATTTATGTCCATAACACATGGCCGTCAGATGGGGGGGTGCGATGGGTGCGACCGCACCCCCCTCTGACACCCCCCCCCCCCCCAAAAAAAATAGCACCAAATAGCATCTTAAAATTGTAAAATTTTGTAGGGGGAGAGGGCCACCCCTCACACCCCCACAAAATAATTGAAAAGTACTGAATTTATTTTATGTATTGTCATAGACACTTTTAAAGTGCCCAGACATCATCAACTAGCTCCTTGATATAGACAATGTTTCTTGGGGACTAACACTTGTTCCCCCTCTGCGTCCTCACCCCACCTCCTCTCTAGCAACCCCCCCCCCCTTGGACACCCCCCCCCAAAAAAAATGAAATAAATTTTTTCTTATCTTTTTTATTGATTCATACAATTTGAAAGTGTCCAGAAAGCACCAAATAGCATTTTAAAATTGTAAAATTTTATAGGGGGACTAAGTGGGCCACCCCTCACACCCCCACAAAATAATTGAAAAGTTTTGAATTTATTTTATGTATTGTCTCAGAAACTTTAAAGTGCCCAGACATCATCAAATAGCTCCTCGATATAGTCAATGTTTTTAGGGGACTAACACTTGCTCCCCCTCTGGCATCCTCACCCCACTTCCCCCTCGGCACCCCCCTCTTGAACCCCCCCCCCAAAAAAAAATTTAAAAAAAGATGATTTAATCTTTTTATTGACTCATACACTTTGAAAGTGCCCAGAAAGCACCAAATAGCATCTTAAAATTGTAAAATTTTCTAAGTTGGCCACCCCTCACATCCCCCACAAAACAATTGACAAAAATTCTGAATTAATTTCGTGTATTGTCTCAGACACATTTTAGGTGCCCAAACTTCATCAAATAGCACCTTTATATGGTCAATGTTTCTTCAGACAGATATGGGGGACAAAGACTTGCTCCCCCCCTCAGGAACTCCAACCCTACCTCCCCCTTTGGCACCCCCCCCCCTTTGACTCTCCCAAAATTTGAAAAAATTGTGATTGTTGTTCAATTTCTTATTGACTCATACACTTTAAAAGTGCAAAGAACGCACCAAATAGCATCTTAAAATTCAAAAATTTTCTAGGAGAGTTGGTCACCCATCACATCCCCCACAAAACAATTGGAAAAATATGAATTTAATGTATTTTCTCAGAGTCACTTTTAAAGTGCCCAGACATCATCAAATAGCACCTTGATATGATCAATGTTTCTGAAGGAAAAACTCGTTGCTTCCCCCTCTGGCATCCCCACCTCACCCTTTTATCCTCTTTGACACCCCCCAAAAAATTAAAACATTTTTTATTGACTCATACACTTTGAAAGTGCCCAGAAATCACCAAGTAGCATCTCAAAAATTTTAACTTTTCTAGGGTGGCACTCCTCACACCCCCCAAAAAACAATTGGGAATGTTTGGTAGTTGCATTTGTTAATTTTAAACACTTTAAAAGTGTCCAGAAATCACCAAGTGACATAATGGAACATAAATAATTCTGACACCGCATCCCAAAAACTAAAGTATTCTGATCATTTACTCAAACACATTTGATTTACGCGGAAAAATGTCAATTTTATTTTCTCTTTATTAAAAACCACACCCCCCTTGGAGAAAAGTGTCTTACGGGCCTGTAACAGTATGGTGCAACTTATTACACTTTGTAAATGCCAGATCGGATCTTGAATATCAAAATAAAGCTTCAAGTTCACGATCATAGTTTTTCTCTTTGCTAAGCGATATTCGTGTAAAGAGGCATCCACTCACCGTCAACATTCACACCAAATACCCGAGGGAAGAGTATACGAAGAACACTCTCTTTTATTAAGAATTGAACACAAAACAAATACAAATGGTAAACATCACGAATGATTCAGTTCTCACTTTGAAACCTGACTTGTGACTTTTAATTTTTCCTTTAGGGCTATCTCAAGAGAGCAGAGCTCATCACCCCTCCACCAGACATTTGAATTTAACACGTTGTGAAATTCACCAACGAAGTTGCTCTTCTCCGCCAGAAGAACCCACAAATGATTCAGAGCCGTGTGTGATATGTAGGAACGAGCACACCTTCTTCCAACAATACATATGGCCCCGTGTGATGACTTTTATATCTGTCACCATCAACTGTAAAATGCAGTTGTACAGTATGTAAATATTTTGATTTTGTGTTCATAGACTTCTATCCTCGTGGGGATTGTGGTCCATGATGGTTATACCTTTACGTTGTATTTTGAAATGTCCTTTATTATGTAAACTTGATTGTAACAAATATACCATTCTGATACCCATCACATCTGCCTTCAAGTAGAGATATAGAAGCTAAGAGAAGGCCATGATTTCTTACGATGAAAATATACTGTTGTAAATATTTCATAAAATCTGAGATCATCATAAAATGTTTGTCTCCGATAAAACTACCAGCAAGTAGAAGCATTGCATGCATGTGTGTAAGTCGATCCAGGTGAAGAACGAGTAAACAATTAAGTCCATCATCCATTATCCTTTTAAAAATAATAGATGATGAGTGGTTGTTTTGCAAGTGCAACGACTCCCGTATGGTGACTTTAATACTGAGAGCCAGTGATAGGATGGGTAGGATGGTCCATTCTGATACTCATCACATGTCTTCACCAGAACCGTGAAGCTAATAGAAGGCCATGCTTTTTCATTATGAGGATGGTCAATGATTGACGAACGAGAGTTCATGTCAATATGGGTGGGTATTCGTCAGGTACAAATCAAGTGCAAAGCAGTAAAAGTTAATGTCCCATGTGATCCGGGTATATTTAGAGTAGATAGCTCCCGATGGAGTCCATAACGAAAGGTTGTTTCGTCAACGATTGAATAAAATCGCCAATAGATACGTTTTGATACTTGTTTGTGGTTAATACTTACTTAATACAATTAACGGATTTAGCTATTGGTATTAAACTATTTACATTATTCCAAATATAACTAGATAATGGCAACTCCGCGGAGTAGCAAATCCCAACGAACAAAATATCAATTACCAAATTCCAATCAATTATACTCATTACTTTGGTTAAAATTTAGATTTTAGAATTGTGAATTCCTGCAAAGCAGCCATTTTGAATTTTCTGGGGTACAAATCTGAAAAATAATACCATAATTGTGATCTACTCCAAAATTCCTTCAATTTGAGTATTATATAGCCATACGTTGAAGGGATCGAAAAATTATTGCGAAATCGTACATTAGACGGCCATTTTGAATTTTACGAGGTTCGAATCAGAAAAAAAGATAAAATATTTGCAATCTACTCTTAATTTCCTTTCATTTGAGTATAATAAAGCTATACTTCAGAAAGATCTAAAAATTAGCAAAAATTTCTGTTTTCCTGACCCCCCCCCATACACGGCCCCTGGGGTCAGGATGAAAAACACAGAATATATGTGAAATAGATAGATGTTGCGAAAATACTACCAAAATTTCAAACAATAATATTAATTACTTTGGTTTAGAATGGAAAATTCATGATTTTTGCGAAAAAGTTCCGTCATTTTTAAAGCGGCAGCCATCTTGAAAAAATCCATTTTGAATTTTCTGAGGTACAAATCTGAAAAGTAATACCATAATTGTGATCTACTCCAAAATTCCTTCAATTTGAGTCTTATATAGCCATACTTTGAAGGAATCGAAAAATTATTGTGAAATCGTAAATTAGACGGCCATTTTGAATTTTACGAGGCTCGAATCAGAAAAAAGATACAATATTTGCAATCTACTCTTAAATGCCTTTCATATGAGTATAATAAAGCTATACTTCAGAAAGATCTAAAAATTAGCGAAAATTTCTGTTTTTCTGACCCCCCATACATGGCCCCTGGGGGTCAGGATGAAAAACACAGAATATATGTGAAATAGATAGATGTTTGGAATATATTACCAAAATTTCAAACAATAATATTTATTACTTTGGTTTAGAATGAAAAATTTATGATTTTTGCGAAAGAGTCCCGTCATTTTTAAAGCGGCGGCCATCTTGAAAAAATTATTTTTTGCGTAAAACTATTCATCAATATACATCTTTCCACCAAATATGAAGAAAATCCGTCAACCGATATTTGAGTTATCTTCCGGACGGACAGACGGACGGACGGACGGACTGACGGACTGACGGACTGACAGACTGACGGACTGACGGACTGACGGACGGACGGAGGGCTTCACTATATCCCTACCGAACTTCGTTCGTTGGGATAATTATCCATACATACTTGCATTTTAAACTCGTTAAAGTCCCCGTCTAAAGTTTGAAAATATTTTTTTTTCATTCATTTACTATTTGTCAGGACTTAAAAAGTGATTTTAGAGATTTTTGAACAAAAAAAGATTTTCAAAAAAAGTTGTGAGCATTTCATTTCTCAAATATTCAAATTTCCCGCCATTTTTCAAAAAAAGTTGAAATTTCTTAATCATCAAATATTTCTTAATGCATTTCCAAAAAGATTATCTTTTTAACATCAATGCAAAGATTGAACAAAAGACACGCTATTTCAATAATAAAATGTCATATTTAATGGGCTACACCAATGTTTTAGCTTATCAAAAATATTTTGAAACATTAGTGATGTCACTAAGGTAACAAAAACTTTTTGAAAAAAATTGAATTTTTTTTTTCGATGTCAATCTTTTCTAAATATGCTAGACTTTCATAAAAACCAATGTTGATTGTCTAACCAAATGAAAAGGAAGAATAAATTATGTTTTAGATATCATTGTACCATTGGTTTCTATGAGAACTAAAATTTTGAAATGCATTTTTCTCAGAACCATTTTCATGCACTGATAAGTTCATTTCTCGCTTGTTTATCAACCGATTTTCTTAATTTTTTCGGCAAAAAACATGGGAGGATGAATGCTATGCATTGATATGAATTGTGGCTAATTAGAAGATATGAGTGACCTCTAAAAGTTGGTTTTAAATAAATTCACAAATTTTGGAACAAAAAGTCTATCAAAAACCACTTTTTGAAATTTTAACAAAAAGTTTCATATATCACACTTTGATAACATTGGGTAAGACTACAATATTAGCCAAAGTGGTTTAAACTTTACATGGGGCCTTTAATTGCATTCCTAGAAAAGTAAAAAATTGAAACGACGTGAATTTTGAGTTTTTGTTTATCACAGAGTGACCAGAACTTTCGACGGTAAAAATGGTTCCATTTGTCAAGGAAGAAAGCATTTACAGATCTCTCAGATAACCTAAATGATGAAACTAATGATTTCTATTCAATTTCAAGTTCAGACAGCATATTAATTTTCATTTTAGTTCAATTCAGAAAATAATGGAATTAGCAAAAATGGACGCATTAGTACCATTCTCCTTTTTACAAGAAGTAACCATAAGTACATGTAACCTCAATTAAGGACTACAAGAATTGGTAAAAAATAAACTGGGTAATATTTATGACAAGTGAGAATGATAAATAACAATGAAAAGTTACATAATGCCCTGTTGATATTTGTCAAAACAATTGCTTAAGTTTCCCATTAATGTACTTTAAATGACAAATTTAGGGAGAATCTGCTACAAATCCTTTGAAGTGAGTTATCTCAGAGATTTATTGCTACGATGGTCCAAAAACTGTCATTTTCATTTTAAGATTGAAATGTCTAAAAGTGTAACTACAGCACCATAGAATAAATGAAAGTTGAGGCGTTCTGACTTTTTCAAAGGAATCTCAAGAGGCCTTGCTTAATCCCAAGTCATATTTTCATTAAAGAAAATACCAGAACATCCATTTCCCGTACATGTCTTTACCAGAATTTAATCATCCTCTTTCATCCTAGGAGGACAGATCAACCTCATCGACTTCTCGTCTAGTCTTTATATTACCATTGCCCTCCCAAATTCTTCAGCGAAGACTTCCCAATAAAGTTATGAGAACAAAACCGTGGTAGAAAAGACTTTACTTGTATTGATAGGTGGTGTCATTGTAATGTTTTGGAAAACGTCTATATTTTTCACTGGCTGTCTTTAAAACCTAGAGCTGTATATCGACGAAGCCCCTCCCTCATTATCGCAAATATACGTAAATATCGTGGTATTGGTATTTGTAGTACATGCTTATATGATGGAAGAGAACCAAAATGGGCCCAATGGCAGTATAATACGTAATTGTAGGATGTAGGACCGTTAGGAGACGATCTGTGACCCGTTACATGATGTTTGTGATTGCCGCTTCTGGCTGTTCTGTTAAGTAATGTCGCAACTTGTTCTATTCAAAGTCATGTTTTCTATAATAAACGTTTTTGTGGCAGGCTGATGTTTCATTAAATGCACCATATTCGATGATTACACAACTTTTTTCAAAAACATGTATTCAAAAACTCTAATAACTTTTAAGTCATGAAAAATAGGCTAATAAATGATAGATAAAACATACTTTCAAAATTTGCACGGAGCCATTAACATACGATAATAAGACATTTCCAGTTTCAATAAAATGCACATGATATGCATTGATATTTCTTTTCTGTAAAAATATCGGCTCGCCTGCCCCATGCCTGGCAACGCCTGTGGCTATATATGAGCCTGGCCATAGGAAAACCGGTCTTATCACAAAAATTAAAATTGTGCTACAGAGCCAAAAATGTGCCCAAGATTAAGAGGAAAATGTGCTAAATTAGGATCCAACTTTTTGGTCGCATGGAAAAAGTGTTAAGACACAAGTCATGGCTCATTTGAAAGGTCTTTTTGTGCTTTTTAAGATTAACAAAAAATCAAAATATTGAAAAATCTGTGATAAGACCTGTGGCCTGGCTCATATATTGTTGTCGAATACGTCAATGCATTATACCGTCTTTTTAGAATTATAAGTGACTTACCTGGACTGGCAGTTATAGACGTATCCCTCGGTCTCTTCGCAATAGAGGCAGATGTAGTCCCCAATACATAGGAAGTCGGACATCATCCTACCAGCCTCCAGGTTCTCCCTGAAACACACAGAAGCAGAAATGTTAAGAGTGTACGTTCAACAATAAAGGCTTGTAGCACAACACAGTTCGTCAGACGCAACGCGACATATCACAGCACAACCAAATCACAACACAACACAATACGTATTATCCACGTTGTATTGCAGCCAAACTCAATGGAATATCGAAATATACAAATGGAATCCTCAAAATTGACGTGAAAACAGAAAAAATTAACACCCCAAAAATATATTACATAAAACACTCAATTTCGAGCCTACACCACAAAACATTGAAACAAGCATTTTTCAGTCCAACTGAATGAAACTTGACATTGTTAAAATTCACCATTTGTAAGGTAGATCTAACGTCGTATACATTTGGTCTTTATTTCCATTCCGATGTGGTGTTTTGTCCTCACTGTGAACCAGTATACGTCTAATTCATATGCCAGCCTGACTTTAGAACATTTAGTTTAAAGAATATTCCAAATTTTTGTCAGTACGTCTTTGTTTTTCCAGTCGCTTTTTGTGAAATGTTGGCTGTCAATGTTAGCAGGCAAAGTCCAGAACAATTTCCAATTTTATTCAGATCGGGGATTCTTCGGGTTATTTCTTATAACTTGGAGCTATTTATTGATTCAGTATACTAAACCGTAATTATTTTAAATGACAGTAAATATCCCTCGATACACCGGCAACTACAACTTCTAATTATCAAGCGCCATTGTGATGGCCTCCCTGGTATCAAAGATCAACCAGTGCGCTGGAATGCACAGTGTCCGTGAAAAGGATCACCTCTAACTACTCACTACTTGTTTCATCGTACATCTGAAATAGGCCATGCAATTTCTATAATTGGGGATCACTTATGTGTTGATTTGTGTTTAATGAACGTTAGCTATCAGGTCTGCAATCAATTCAATTCAAAATACTAAAATGATAACATAATTTGGTCAAACAGGGGGAAACATTTTAATTCATCACAGGTATAATGAGAGTGATTTATAACTTATTCCGTTCTCACCCTCTGAATATTAAATAAACGAACTGATGCACTTATGCGATGTTGTTGCCAGCATTCTCACCATCGTGCGAGAATACAGATCTATATTAGATCTATATTACATGAAATCACAAATGGCAATGCAAGACACAAAAACACAGCAAACACAGCAAACACAACAAATCGAATTGGTCACTTCATAAAATTTTATCATCTTGTTACGTTGCTCCACCATTCTTGATACTCATCACATCTTTCTGCCTTCACATAGAAATATTCTAGTAAGAAGCCAATAGAAGCCCATGATTTCTCTCTATTTCTGGAAAACACGCAATGACTTCATTTCTATGTGCAAATACATTAGGATTTGAGATTCAATATACACGTAGTATCAATTTTGACATTTTTGACACCATGCATTTTGTAAGGTTTGTCGGGTAAATCATGTTGTTTTGTTATCGCTTCTTCATTTAGAGACAACAGTACTTCAGACATACGAAAAAGTGAATGAGAAATGACTTAAAAGCAAAGTACATCTACGAATATAGCACCTTTTCTTCGACCAAAACATTTGAACAATTCTTGGTTTTCATAGTAAAACGAAAACAGAAATTCGTCGAATTTCAAAACAATATATCCTTCATGTACATTCAGAAGGCGCTTCAAGGCCCAATTACTGGAAATTCCTGTAAAGCCATATCAGATTTTAGAGCACAACTAACACGATATCTGGCCAATCGCTCCAATCACCTCCTCCATTTGTTAACAAATGGATCTACGCAATTTGTAAACAAACTGAGAAGTGTTATGACTAACAACTGTCCGAGCGATTGGTTTAAGTACAATAAAACAGACATAGAAGTCGATACCCCCTCTTTTCATAATCAACGCTTTTGATATGGTTCATGTAGAGGACAAGGAGGAACTGCTTGTTATATTGTTTTTTTTATACAATATGGCGCCTAACGCCTAAACGTACATTGGGAATCAGGTTGTCCTATGTACATTAATTATCGGGTACATACATGTATACGAATAGCCCGGGAGATTCAATTAAGGTTTCTCTTTTAATTTAATCTGCAATGCTATTCCAAAAATAAAGCACGCTGCATTAACATGCAAAATGTTACCACTTGCCATTTGTTACAGACTTCGAACGCCGACCACAAAACGCTGTCCACAAAAACATGGAGACTATATAACAAGACGTCGACACTTGTGGTGGTGACATAAAATCAAAGAACCATAAATATAATATCTTTTCGCTTAATACAACAGGTAATGTCAAAACTGGATTCAAGGAAGAAGTACAGGGGTGACATAGATTATCATGATAGAGACGATCTACATTTGCCAGTCCCGACTGTGTAAAGCCTTTTAAGTGAACACTGCCTACAAATGGAACCTCACCTGAACAAAGGCGTAATGAGGCTTTTAGTGCAATTTCTCAACCATCCCTCCAAATACAAACAAGCTCTGAGGCACTTCAGGTCATTAACACATTAATCCTAGCTAAAGTAATAATTAACTTGACCTAAATAGTCAACATTCAAAACATTCTTACGGAATATCCATGACCCTATCCTGCATGCGCATTGATTCGCCACGCTCGCTCATTTTACAGCCTGACGACTTCACTGTTCTGTAACATTTAACATCAAGATTAGGAACCAATCAAAAATAAGTCATTGATAAAAACGATTTGCAACTCCCTGCTTCACAAAGATATAACCTTTACGACGTTTACGTCCAGGAACAGGAAGTTGGCACCACTTCAATTTATCCACACAACAAAATAAACCCAGAAACAATTTATAATTTACAAGTTTATTTAGACCTGACATAAACAATCACCTGTAATCAAAGGCGATCTCCAAGGGAATGCGAGGTTACTGATAAGTTCAACGCGCCAATGAGTGATCCCCTCCATGACCAAACGGCGGAACAACCTGAATCGCAGGGAGATGGAACGCAGCTTGATTGGTGATTGACAAGTTCTACACCAATATTGCGAACGGTCTGGTTATGTAATACTTTGATAAACAAAAACAGAACATCCAATTAATCTTTTTTCCTTCTTGAATTTAATATTGGAAGTTGTACAGTATATATATACGATTTTAAGCCATTAAGTTATAGCGAGTAATATAAATACATCATTATGTCATTACATCTGAAGTAACGAGACGTTTATGTTCCAATCACACAAATAAAAGTCGTAATTACGTACTTTTTTACTCAGCTGTTTACGTTCGGGAATTTTATAGTAAACACTTTTGAATAATGCGAAGGCATCAGTTCTGCTATAGTTAAAATGTTATATTAGAAAGTGGCCTCAAGATAGGAGATTTTATAAAAATGAGATTTTCCAGTTTAACAAATATTACCTCTGACACTATTTTACATTAGATATCTTCATGAGTTGTAATAGATGCAAATTGAAAGATTGAAATCCAAATAGTATATTTGGAGAAATTAAATCGCTTAATCACAATTTTAAAGACAAATGACATGTTTACTCCAGAAATTTATAAATGTGGGTTTTGTATTTATGTTACAGACTTCCTAACCCCCCTATCACACCAAACTAGTTCTTACCCGTTCTTGCCAGTTCTACGAAAACGTCGTAAAACGGGCTCAATCTGGCTGTGGTCGGGAAATATGTCTGAAATAATTAGCTTCTTCGTTCTTAAACAGTCTCCAATACGTCCATCTCGTTCGCAGTTCGTTCAGGTCGCACCACGTCGGTGTGCAACGTCGAAGAACGCGTCCCTTAGTCTAGAAGGTCATCATGACCTGATAACAGAACGGTATGGTCGCAATCGAATTTTGAATCGATTCAAAATTCGAAAATCACATTCCCGTCTGAGTACGTTCATAAAGTTCGTAAATAGACCTTAGAAAGTTGCAGCTACGTTCATTCCGTTCGCACACAGTTTACAACCAGTTTTGAAGAACGCAGTGGCAACTTGTTTGGTGTGATAGCTATATTTTTGCTAACTCGTTCATAAGCAGTGTTAAATACGTTCTTAATCAGTTTAAACCCGTTTGCATTTAGTTCTACCTCGTTCTCAACACGTCCTCGGACAGTTCAACTCGTTGTTAAAACGTCCCTAGTAGGATTGAAGTACGACGGTTCCCGTTCGTAGTACGTCCAGCTCGTCGTTAGTACGTTGTCACTCGTTCTAATTGTAGAACGTGACGACCACTAGAACATTTTGAGCATTGTCTAAGTTCTAGAGGACCTACCCGTTCGAGTACGTTCGATGAAGTTTGTAAATAGATCCCAAACGGTTCTTAGTAGGTCCAGTCCGTTCCTACACAGTTGAAGCCCGTTTTCGAGAACGTAGTGAGAACTAGTTTGGTGTGATAGTAGGGTTAGAGAACCAAACTTTTATATAACATTCCATTGGATCAAAAACATGAACTCGTGAAATTAGAAATTGCGAAAATGAATTTTGAAATTTTTTATTGAAAATGAATTGCAATACTTTCAGAGGAATATACCTGTATTAAGTATTGTATTTGTATACATTTTGTATGTTTTTTTTCAGTTTGACGTTAATTTTTGATGGTTGAATGAGATAAATCAGATTTGTAGATAAATCCACTATTACTTAATCGTGATCAGTGTTATGAGATGCTCAGCAGAGAATGTTGTTTCTTCAGTAAAGATAAATCACAATGAAGATAAGCTATCCGAGGAAAATCCCCACAAAAATAGATAAAGAATTTAGTCCTATCTCAGTGCGAATCAAATCTTGAAAGTATTTTTTTTTTTTTTTTATTAAAAATATTTATTCTCTAAATTAAAATCAAATACATAATAACACTTGACACTTTAAATAAGTGTATCAGCGTGAAAACATTTAAATATTAACCCGAGTCACATGGAAATGAGAAAAAAGACAAATTAATAATATTTACTCAGTAAAAAGAGAATAAAATTGATAACAATATATAAAATCTACATATATGTTTGTCAGTAATTCAGTTCATCATATGTTGATGTCATATGGATTTTAAAATTCTTTTTAAAACAGTAAATGGAAGGTGATGTTTTCAAAGAAGTTGGCAGATTATTCCAAAGCTGAGCACCTGAATATTTTATTGACTGTTGACCTATACTTGTTCTAAATTTTTTCATGTGAAGACAATTTTGGAATCTTGTCTCATGTTCGTGAAATATTAAATTTGGAGTAAAATAATTTTCAAATATGTCAAAAGGAAAGCCATCGGGTTTTGTTGTGTATTGATAAAGAAATTTTGTGCTATGTGCTAAAAAGTCAGAATTTGTGATTATCCTCACTGCACGTTTTTGTAACAAAAGCAATTTATTCAAAAAGGTTTTACATGCATTACCCCATATGATGTTGCAATAGTTCAATTGTGATAATATAAGTGAATTATAAATGGTAATCATGGTTTTTGTATTCAATTTATATTTAATCTTTCCCAGAATACCAATAATTTTTGATATTTTATGTATAACCTTATTTATGTGTTCATTCCATTTTAATTTACAATCAATTGTTACTCCCAGAAAATTCGTATGCATTACTCTATTAAGAATATTACCCCCTATTTTTATATTAAAATCTTGATTTTCATCAATATTTAACTTTGATCTTGTAAATAGCATATAATTTGTCTTGTCTATATTTAAAGAAAGTTTATTTGATTTGAACCATTCTAATGTCTTTTCCATTTCTAAATTTACATTTCTATATACACGGGTGATATAGATCATGAAGATTTTTGTTAGAACATAAGATATTTGTATCATCTAAGTTGTTTATTTTCTTTCATTGAATGAATCCAAACTTAACAGCTATTTCAATTATGATATTGCTTTAGGTTCCGTAGACCTGTTGAAGACACTGACCCTATTGGTATAAGAGAGGCCGGCCATGGAATGAAGATTGACTGAGTCCTCGAACGCCTTTGTCCCAATTCAAAAGCATCACCATTAGGATCAGCACCTCCGGGCGTAGTAGAGATATCCATATCCGACACCTGTTTGATCCTAGATTCGTCTCTTTAAATATATCCGAAATTCAATGCTACAGGATTTATTCAGAGGGATTCATTCATGTCCTCGTTATGATGAAGTTGTGAATTTGAAATGTTACCTAATTCGAGAGAATCGCCATCGCCTTCTGTAATAATATTATCCTCCAATGTTTGGAGAAAATAAGGCGATGTTATCCATATGAGGTGCCCATTGAGAGATTCCCTGTCTTCACAAACTAAGATCAACCAGTTTAACACATTGAGAATCTCAAAACATCACCTTGTGTTTTTCCAATCAGAATTATCGAATTTACACCGTTTGAAAAAGTTTATTTTCAAAATAGCAGGTTTAGCTATACCTTTAGGTAGATAATGACAGATGTATGGGAACCGTATATCTTGTTATCCCTAATTTAGTGTAGCAACTTATAGCATCTAAATTGAAACATGTCTTATCATTGAAACAAAGGTCGATTGTTCAGGCGCCACAAAGAAAATGATAAAGCCCTAATCAAAAAGAGAGGGTAGACGTGTGAATGAATGGGAGGGCGAGGGAAGGGGTCGATAGGGTAAGGAAGAAGAGGGAAGAGGTGGGGGTAAAGAGGGGGAGGGGGCAAAGAAATGCACAACCCTTCTTTACCCCATCACCTATATTCAAAATCAAACGAATCCCATGAGTTTTAACTTCCATAACATATGATCACCCAAACAATCGTAATGAACACAAAACGCAAGGGGTAACATTTGAAGAATGAAAACTCACTGAATGAATCGCATCAACCTAGATAAGCAAAATAAAAACAAACGATATCTAAAACGATGTATGATATTAAAAAACGATTCCTCCAATTTTAACAAAACAGAAAAATATATGATCCATACAGTCCCACATCAGAGAGAAGAGAATAAGTAGCAGCTTGAGAATATGTCGGGTGGAAAATGAAAATGTAATAAAATGATCATTGTCTCATTAATAATTAATTTTTTCCATATTCCACGAAAAGACATGATGACATACAATAAGAAGCAGACGCTATTCAAAAAGCGTAAAGTGAAATAGGCCGGAAAATAGTTCACCTATATCCTACTGAATGCCAAGATACTTACACCCGCAGAATCAATATTATGGTGGCTGTGTTTTATACAGAAAAATAACATAGATTGAGTGGACGTGTTTGGACTTAGATCAACAGTAATTAATCGACACTCTTAATCATAAACACCACATGTAAAAAATCTGAGAGTATTCGAATTAATTTTAACGGAAGGAAAAAGTATGACTTTGGAGATTTTCAGAACTGGTTTCGTACTCGCCGCATAAACCTTCCAAATCTCTATTTCGGTTTGGGTCAGGTGATGTTCTATCGCGACACGGCCCAATTGATTAAAGAACCATAAATACTGGAACATTGTTTATATCAAGGGCGTCAATGATCAATGCTAAGAGGAAGGTTATAACCTAGGGTTCAAAGAAGATCGTCTTCAATGTAAATCTGTATTGAGAAGAGATCGTCGCTGATTCAAATCCGCAACAGACAGACAATGGCAGTTTCAAAATGTTCCAAACACGCATCAAATGCTATTCGAATAAGCTTTGGGGCTTTCCCTCATCTTATCAATACTCCACCCTGGTAATGCATTTAAAGCAAGGAGGATCGGCTCCCAGGGTTCCAACTTGATATTCTGCCATATATGGAGATGTCGTGATTACAAAATTCGAATTCAATTCAGACGCCATTTTTTACGTCAGAACGTAGAAGACATATCTACACTGGTATTCAATAATGGTGAAAGTGATATAGAAATGCCCTTGATGCTGTTTCATTCATTTCATTACATTTATTTGAACTACCTGATGCTGTAAACATGGGGAGTACCATATTAAAATTCATGAGGTGAACTATTGGTACCATGTCAAGATGACATTTCCCCTGACCTTGAACTTGACAAGTGCATTTTAACCACCTTAACGGACATCAAACAGTGACTCTTACGTACATCAATCAGAAACTGAAAACGGAAAAACATTTAATCCAGTGATCATCCAGTGAGAGCTTTATCTACATGTACAAAGAGAACCTTACTGCAGCCTTGATCATAAATAAACCTCATCAATCCAGGAATTTCAAAGTTATTTATGATTTTCCTTGGCTATCATTCACAATCACTAGTAATTATCACAGTTATAAACGATTACAGGTGCAATTAGGGGATACCACAAATTCTAAGAAAACATGCAATTAGCAATTATAGAGGCAGAAAATAATCGCGTTCGGTAATAGCAGCGGACAATGCTTACCAGACTCTATTTAGAAATCTTGGTTAATAAGAAAAGTATTCTTTATGATCTAGTTAAAAATCACACCAGGCAGAGGGAAATATTTTCACGGATAATGAAATCGTAAAATTACAGGAGTTCTCGTATAATATTATGGCATCTGTTTTGATATACCTCATTCAGTTGCTTGCTGATTCTGTATATAGCTAAAGTTGATTTTTCGAGGTAAAGATTAAAGATATATGACCCATCTTTTAAACACCATGTACCTTAAATAACGTATTATCATGACTGTAATACGCAGCATTTTGTAGAAATCAGGATTGTGACATCGAAAGTGCTGATTTATAATGTTTTTTTTTGAAAAATATAGATATGCCTACATCAATATTCTATAGTACCCCACACAAGTTTTTGTCGCACTCAATTTTTGTTAGAGGATTCAAGTAATATTGGCGGAGTATAAGTCATTTAAAATGATTGAGTAGGGACCGAATTTCAATTTGGAATAAAATTAACTTTTACCCCAAATATGCTATATAGTGCACCAAAATTATGTTATCTCTCTTGACGTAATGTGATGGCGAATATTCAAGAATGTCAAATTTTCCACGAGACACAATATTTGCATAAGGGATGGAAACGCGTACAGTATTTTCGAAAACCGCTATTTCATTCAAAGTGAAACATTTTTTATACGTTTTGCCTTTATCTGCAACGGGCTATATTTTAGCAACGCAAGTGTAACGTTAGCAGACCGACCTTTCTAAACTACGAGTACACGTACATGAGTAAATGATTTTAAGTTTTAATTCATGCTAGATATTTTAAGTTAAGGTAACTGATACCACTATAGCAATTATATTATTTTAGTTTTATTATCCGGGTTCCAGCATAGGATATCTCCCATTTACCATATCATTTACTTGTTACCGAATAAATTTAAAGATATCAATAATTCGTTGATTAAATAAGTCACATAATCAGGGCCACATTTAGCCACGTACATTGTATAGACGGGGACGAGTCTCACGAGGACAATATTTTGAATAATTATACACCTTGTACTGAAATCTGATTGGTTCTAAGCTGCTGGTGATTTGGCCACATCGGACCTTTTCAAAAACCGACCAATCTCTTTCGAAACTGACCAATATTTTTTTAATATTGGTCAGGAGAATGTCCAGTATTTCTTGGAAGAATCCCACTAAAGAATTTCATTTCATTATAACTTGAGTATCATTTGAAATAAAATACACATACTGTATGCCAAACAACAGAAAAAAGAGTACCTAATCATTGAAAAAGCATTCGTTATAGTCAGAACTTGTGCGCAAAACTAAAAATAAAAAATAAAATCCCCGGCAGGACAAGACTTTTCGTTCGGTATATGGGTATAGGTAAACGGAAGTTCTAAAAATGAAAGTAAATTGTAACTTACACTCAAAAAATCGATTGAGAATAAGGTGCATAATAAAACAACTGATCATCCAGTATTTATATAAGACGCTGATTTTTACCTTTACGTTAAGTTCGCTTTTTGCTAATCAATATAGTTCAAATGATACATGATTTCTAGCTACAATTCATGGCAAGTAAACAAAAACAAAATAATTTGTAAATGAAAACATCGACAAATTATACGATAAAGTATAATTGACGCAATATTGGCATACGATTCCAGCGTCAAACATACAAATAAATACCCCGGATAATCATCTTTAAACAGTCACGCTAGACTGAGTTAATGGAAAAATTGAATGCCACCCTGGCGTGGAATGAATTATATCTCAAGATTCGATTAATAAAAAGTACAGAAGATCGTGTAAACGGATACTATGAATATGTAACCGCATGAAATCAGTTTCCAAAGACGTAAATGTCTCGTGAAAGGTTTAGGTCACACTATCACCAATATCTCTGAATACATTTCATATAATCGGACATGCCATTAATGAGCCATATAGTAACCTTTTTGATTCTCAAAAAATGTGAAAAGGTTTATTCAATTGGTTTTGATAAATATTTGTAATGGATGAATGAATGGCGGAGAGTAAACTTGCAATTAATATGTACGATTTACTACCATACCGAGACACATAATGTAATTCATCCCCTTCACCTAAAGCACAAGCCTACACATATTCGTTCTGAAGATCTGATGAGATGACAATTAAAGATGACACTAAAACGTGGGAATATAATTGAACTTATTCACTAAAGTTATAACTATAATATACATAATGGCCGTATCGCGCACTCACCTATAAGTTGACTCGGTTGTCTGCGGTGGAGCCGCATAAATTTCCGAGTTACGCCTAGATCCGGAAAATACCAGAGGTATGGGCTCTGGAAAAAAGATGGTCGATCTGCGCCTTTCAAAGTTGTACCCCGTCGGTAAATTCGTCATTTTGGCGTTTGAGGTGGAAAATTATATCCGTTAGCTTTATTTTTATTGATACGTATCATAGTTTATAATATAATTGAACGGTGAATCTAGAATATATCTTATTTCCTTTGAAACCATATATAGGTTCCTTGCACATAAGATTCCGAAACAAACCTCCTCGTATTAAATTTCATATACAAGTACTTTTAATTCATGCTGGATTTCAACTATTATTAATTACCTCATTCTTATTATCGGATCTTAATTTTATTATCCTGGTCCCGTATATAAGATTTGAGGAAAGGAAATTATTTACTTCCAAAGGATGTTCCCATGCTACAGAATATAGAAACACTCATTTGAGTGTTCAGCTTTAGGTTACTAGTATACGTTTCCGTTATTTCTTGGTTTTGAAAAATGAAATTTTTAGTTTATACAGACATATTTTGGTAGGTCTTTCGTAAATCTATTTTATGCCCACTGCAAGTAAAGTTCACATTTTCATTAATTATCAATTTCAAATTAAGTATAGTTCAGAAGATAAATAATACAACTTAGTTTCAATCATATCGCATATCAACGATCACTCATGTAACTCGTGAATACAATACAATACAATACTATGAATATTCAACCACACGAAATCTATTTTCCCAAGATGTACAGTAAATCCGTCAATCAGGTACCTGTCTAATCCGAACGCCATTTGGACCGGCTAAGAGTGTTCGGGTTCGGTGTTCGGTGCATTCGTGATTCTGGATTTTTGAGCTTGTAGCTTTATGGCATGCATTCATTTGATGACTGAGAAATATTTTCGAATTCGAAGGTGTTCAAATTAGCCAGGTGTTCGGATATACAGGTTTTACTGTATGACTCCCGTATACAGTTAAGGTCACACTAACTCATCTTTAAATACATTTCAGAAATCATCAAATCTGGCATGCCAGGATGTGTCATATGGCAAATTTTTATTCATTCTTGGATTCTGCGACGTGTCTAATTCTGAAGCCTATCATAGATTTCCATTCAATCAACAGGTGTACACCCAAAAGAACTCAAAATATTTGTTCATCAGTAGGTATGATATTTATTTACGTTAAGGTTACCAACCCACCTTAAGGTTTCTGGACCATAGTGCAGGCTTATAAACAAAGTATTGTTAAAAGGTGTGGACCCACCCAACATAATGTAGCCTCATTGATGTTTTGCAACCTAAATGGTTGCCTAAAACCACTCTGCAATGTCTAACTGAATGCATGTTCATCGATGAATGAATTAATGATTTAAGCCCTGGACTAAGTGCATTGTGAACTGATTATTCCTCAAAGGTGTTGTTTCAAACTTTGCACGAGATGCGTAGCATTGAGTGCTAAGTTTAGGAAACAATGCCCACGTGGAAAGAATCAGCCAAAATGCATTGAGTCCTGGGCTTGTTTTCACACATTGCAAAATATCTCACACAATATCACTTAAAAGATACGAAATGACTTAAAATAATACATTTTGAAGGAAACGTTTTGCAAGGGTCATGTTGTCACCTTGACAACCATTCAACACTTTCCTTTTGACCCACATAAGCTCTTGTCTTGTTATTCCCCATGATAGTGTTTATAGATTTTTACTCAACTGTGAAATTGATCAGTTTATCGGTTTCATAGGTTTCCCTAGGAACTAAAAATGACCTTTGGTGGGTTGTTGGTTATATGATGCAATGCAGTTATATGAAACAGCGTATTTGGATTGGCTGGAATTGGTGATTCAAATAGCTTAACTAAGAAACATCTAAGAGCAAAGTCAGTCATAAGGAAAACAAACCCACAATATCCTAAATAATCTCAAACTCAAACAATCTAGGACAGACAACATCCTGTCTCAAAGTCAATAGGAGTAAGTCCGCATTTATAAACAGAAACTTGATTCTGGTCTGCACCTTTAAATGGTCTCAGTAGTTCTTGAATTGATTTTAACTCGTTTAGATGTTTTGAAGTTCAATGATGCCAGCAGCTGCGCTCGCTGATCATGCACCATTTGCACGAACTAATTAATGGACGGCATCAAAGGAAATATTGTTTTCTTAAAAAAGGTATACCTATTAACATAGAATGTACTGTTTGGAACATATATCATAATATTATGGGTCTGTATTTTCTACAGCATGAGATCAACGGCCACCACCAGAATTAGAAATTCTTCATAGCCGCTCATAAATGTTATTTACCTATTGCTAAATGTACTATAAGTGCAAACACACGATCGTTTTTAAGTATAAACAGAGAAACACTCTCTCTGATCTATATATTCCTTTGTCCTTAAGGCCCTCCAGACTTCAGTTTTAACCCAAAACAACAAGGGATGCCACTTAGGGATATTTTATAATTTCGAAATGTTAAGTTAGGAACTACCGTGCATAACTTGCCGCGTTTTCGAGCATGCGTTTTAATTTGATCCGCTCACGTTTTAGGCCTGTATCTATACTAAATAGTAAAACACGTGATTAAAATCGTCCATAATTCATTGAGTCTTGAGCTTTAATCCTTTATTAAACAGAATTGTTCACATTCGGCTTCACCTAACTATGTTTTGATATGAAATATGTCCATGAATCTTGTGTTGCTAAGATGCGCTATTCCGCCATCTAAAGTATGTAACAGTTTACACTTACAAGGAAATTAAGCATTTTAAAATGTGCCACCAAATGTTATAACCTCTGGGACATAAAATATTTTTCCAATCTTTATTTTTGTTTTTTATTTCAATCAGGTATCGATCCATGCCGTCCTCACTACATGTTTATTTAAGTTCATCAAAAGTCTACGAAAACACCGACTCAACAGTCAGGAAAATAAGTCACGTTGTTCCTGGGGCTAGCGATGCTAACAGGGGTTAATGACATCATAGATAACAAGAGGTTCCGACTAATTCTTTTCATATCTCAGCATGTACAAATTGGCATACCGTATCTCTCAATATTGTCAAAATGGTTGAATAAATGCCATAAAAAGTATGAGTGATGCCAAACTTAGAACTTGCTTAATTGATGAAGTTTTCAAATAACTCTGGTAAACTTTACGGAAGAGAAAAGCTGGAAGTCTCCCATTGTGAAGAAATGGTTGATTGAAGGTAAACTTTAAATAAAATTGACAGAACTGACGTACGATTTGAATCCAAACGCTCCCTATGATCACTTACACGCAAGATGTGCGAAAGTGAAATTAACTGCTTTTGATAAGAATTTGTAATGGTTGTATGTATGGAGGAAAACTTGTAAATATAAGTATGATTTACTTTCACATTAAAAAAAAGACCCTCCGATCCCTATACATGTACCCTGTGTCCCACACCAAAGGCACACTAGCCTAAACAACCTCTCTGTAAGGCCTATGCCAAATAACACACTCTTGTCTACTCGTACTGGGGACTTTAGTTATCCATCCTAAGTTATAATGGCCGTATGGCGGACTTACCTATAGAGTGACGCGGCCGTCTGCGGTTGGGCCACATAATTAACGTTGGTGTCCGAGTTACGCCTAGATCCTGAGAATTCCATAGGAATAGGCTCTGGAAAAAAGACGGTCGATCTCCGCCTTTCAAAGTTGTACCCCGTCGGTACACTCAACATTTTGGCCTTTAGAGTAGAAAATAATATCCTTAATTTCTAGTTATTTGTGTCTTCATCGGAGCTGCCATTATTAAGATGGCAAAGAACTTATAACGATATGGAACCTCTAGCTTCTTAACTTGATCCGAGTTTAACAGTCCGTTTTCTCCTTAAGCTTTCACTAATTTTGCCATTTACTGCGAACACCGTGACCATGGTATGTTGTTTATCGCATCATCCCTTATCTATCGGCGTTCTTTATTTATGCCATTTTCAGTGTATTTTTCACAGAAATATGATCGGTTATCCGCAAATGTACCGTAACGACTCTACCTTTACGCTATGTTACTCACTGGGAGTCAATGTAACTAAATATAACCCACAAAAACTTTGCGGTTCCGTCTTTGAGTGAACTTATCTTTCCAGGTTGTGGGCAGAAAGCGGACTTAGCGTTCACGACACAGCGTTCAAAGTCCGTTATCTCTTATTTTACCTTGCCACAGCGCATAGTTGTGATAGCCAGCAAATAAACCTGACGAAACAATAAATATTTACCATTATGCGTCTCGTATTTGGAATACAGCTTATCCATGTCTAGAAGTTGTTAATATTACATCTACGGGAAAATAATAATGTAACTTAATTCTCTGCGAAGTTATTCTTTAGTTTTCATCAATCACTTAATGAGGCCCTTACAAATAAAAGTTAGTTTTAGCTCCATAATCTGCAATATCGTGTCATCCAAAAAGCTCGGTGGTTAAAATACAGTGATACTTTTGTTTAATTGTTTTTTGGCCAAGAATTTAGTGAATAATAGGTTTCAATACGTTTTTCATTTTGACAGATTGTTTTGTAAAGTTTATTAAATATTATAATAAAAATCGTCTGTCATTTTGATCTCGAAACATCCGCTTTTAAAAGAGACAGTTAAACTACTAGCCAGGGTCTGACCTTTGTCGAGCATGAATGATTCCCTTGTACAAAATCGGTTGGGCTTCAAAGTGACGTAATCCAAAGCTTCAAAACATTAACTAGATACATTTATGACCATTGCTGCTACTCTATGTCGTTCTAAAGTTTTTTTTGTTGACATTTACTACCCGCGAAGCACCAATAACCGCAACCCTTAATTATTCAGTAATCACCAATCACCTACAACTTCCGACATAAAAACAGCGCGTATTTTTTACTTTCTCTGACATAAGTTGGTTAATGAAAACCCAATACGACCTACCCTTCGCAAGGTCGACTTCACCCGCACTCTTTTAATTAAAATTAATTCTTTGATTTGGCTTAGATACTCAATCAGAATATGTAGTAAAAAAATTAAGATACAATTAGTGGCTTAGCTATCATTCATACATGCACATACTTTCAAAATCCCATAAAAGACTATGGAGGCTACATTTGAGATCGTCAATGTCGTTAAGATTCGTATCAAAGCTGTTAAACATCTGAAATACAAGTCAGAGGGAGTGACTAGCCGATATAGATTTAGAGTAACAGAACGGAGCTTCAGTTTAGAATTATCTTCTGGAAACCTGACCAATGAATAGTACGTTTATTTATCAACTACCTCAGATGGAACACATCTTAACATTATGATCAAAAGGTACTTTATTTCTCACAAATTGCCTTCAATGAAACGCCAGTAAATGTTTAATGAGTGAATTCTGGAAAGGATTCCGATTCTGGGATTGATAACAACTGACTGTGTGTGATTTCCTCGGAATTTGTTATTCGGCGTATATGTCTGGATTTTCTGACTTTTCCGCCCAATATAATTCTGGATCAACAATTTCATGAATTTATAAATATGATTCACTTTGAACGAGCTCTATGTTTTACCTAAAAAGTTAATTTTGGATCAATCCAGTCGTAGAGAATCAATAGATTTAATTTTTGTATGTCGTATTTATAATTTATTTTGTTCGTAGTCGCACAGATTAAATGAAATTGTACAACGCGAACGCATTCTACAATGGCCGCTGCATCCAGACATTGCGATATTCGTTTAATAAAGTTCACAGATGAGATAAATAATGCTAAATGTTATGTTTTCAAGTCATCAACGTTGAGTTATTCCTTCGTCTGCTTTTTCAAGACGAACTGAATTATTTTAAGGATTATTACATGAACACTTCAGCAAATTCGATCAACATACTTGTTTTCTATTTGGTAGTACCACACACAAAATGTTTAAATCTTTACGTTTATATTTATGTTTGAACACTCTATATTCAATGTATAAACGGGTGATGAGCGAAATATTGCATATTTAAAATATTCTACCAGGCAATGTTTGGGATACAATGTAAGTATAAATGAAGACAGATATTTTGCAGAACTGAATGCTTTATGTTATTTTATGGACGCAATATAATAAAACTTGGCGTAGTAAGTAAGCCATTCATACCCATATAATCAAAACTGGAATATCTTCGTTTAGTATAGCCCCAGGAAATTACACAAGAACGATCCCAGTATTCATTGTTAAACCACGTGATCTACCTCAACCAATTATCAGTCGTTTCCAAAAGGAAATTGACGATGCTCAGAAGTGTCCTGTGGCCAGGCAAGTGAATATCGAGGGGTTGTGATAACTCCAGTCTGTTGAAAATTGCCAATAAAAAAGTGCCAAAGTAAAATAATATGGAAAATGGCATACTTTATTTTAATGCGTATATTGATATTAACCAGCAAATCATAACTTACACTTTTTAAGACTTAAAAGGTTCGTTCAACTTTAAAATGACACTTGCCTTATTTCTAAATGTTTTTTGCCTTTTCCGGGGGCAACACAAGTAATTAAATGCTACATATCTAAATCATTCCGTGATGTTTCTATGAACCTGTATTGTAATTTAGAGTCTTATTTAAAGAATATTGCCAAAGTCAAAGAACTCGGACCTAGATCATGAAAATGGAAGGTAGGGTAAATTGTTGACATGTGGATTTATGAACGTTTGACCCAGTTCGAATAGACACATGCTTATATATGACCATGTAGATCACTTACGGGATGATAGATGCTAAAAATCTAAAACATCTTCAATAAATAATCAACGTTATCAAGAAATTGTATCGCCCCGGGCAATTGTTTCCTTGCTATAAACGGCGTTTGATTTACACAAGTGTGGAAAATGTGGAGAACTTTGATAAACCGTTACAGATTTTTCTAAACGATTCACATAAAATGACCAATCCTTCCCGGACATACGCTGTTTGTTACTGATAATGTAAAAGACAAGTGTCTTTAACACAAAGACAATAATCTGATAATCGAATAACAAAACCATTTAAGACAATTTTAAATGAATTTCTCGAATGATGTGTATCCAATCGAAGCAAATGTGATTACAAACATGAAAGATCTACTGTAAAGGTGTTTATATAGGCCTGTATGGATTGTGAATTTCAACGGAATGTACAGGCTGGACCACTTCAGGATTCAATAGATTGGGTCTGATAAGCAATCAAACACAGATTAAGTTGTTTTTGTTAACAGTTAGTGGTTTGTTAGCATCCTCATATCTTCCTAAATCATGATTATCAAATACCAAGTACCTTCCAGGATAAAACAAACTTTAAAGTAAATAAAAATGAAACGGTTATGATTTATCGAAATGGATCGAATGTCATGTATCTTCCGTGTGGAAAAATAGATTATTATCCCCAGCGGGGTTACTGATCTTAATCTACGTACTTGATAAGTATTTCTGAATGTGTGTGACAATTAGGTCATACTAACTAGGTTACCATGTATATAAATATATTGCCAGGACCCAGCAATTAATACCAAGTCCTAGAAGTTACACTAGAACACTGGTATCCAAACCAGCGCTCGCGAAAAATACAAATTCAGTTTTGAGGCAATTGGGCGAAACACACTCTCTTCTAAACCCAAGATACATGTCGTTCCACTTTGGACCAGAAATTCGAAGTTTCAAACAATAACAGTTTAACTCGCTATCAAATCGGAAGCTCCGGTGAAACTATTATGCATCAGAGGATTTCGTCCCCCGAGAGCTAATGCACATGACAAGGAATGAGCACTGGAGAATTGAGTTCAGACCTAGGTTCGGACAGAGACATAAGGTTCGTCGTACGATAAAATAATATAAATATGTTAGCGAAATAAAGATAAAGTGACTTTTGGAAAGAATGAAATTTGATCTTCACATTCCAAATCCAAAAAGCTGGCAGTTCCATAAAACAGTACGTAAAAAGGACTGTTGGGAACGTGGTGGAAGTTGATAAAAGAGATAATACAAGAAATGTTGATGTAAACGAACCCACGCATAAACACTCATCTTCAGATCTATAGGTGTTAGATAACGAGGTAATCTCTTTATCAACTATAGGCTTAGTGCGTCTCACAAAAATGATCTTCATGATCAGTCGCCTCTTCGAGCGTTATTAGCGCTCAAAATATATTTTCCTTGTAATGTCTGAGAGATTCTACAGCAGTATTTTCTCGAAAATTGTATTCATCAAATAGACCTAAGGTTGAGTATATATATTACGACAACAAACCGTATTTTAAATCTTGCGTTATTAGGTATATGAACCTTCTTATGATTGCAAAGATGAGATGGTGTGGTCATTTTGCCATAAATGGCAATTTGTACAAAAATGCCTATCCCAAAACATTCAAATTGTATAGTCAGTTTTCAAAATGGCACGTAGCTTCTAGATATGCCACATATGTCCGAAGTGATTTTTGGAGAGGGGGAAAGGCCCGCAAAAAGCTCCGGACCCCCTAGGCTGCTTGTAGGAATACATGGCATATTCTTTACTGTATCTGTTTTATTTATACTTCACATCTTATTTCACACTTCACCTAATAAATTTGTTTTAGTTCCACATGTCACATATGCTCATACAGGAGATGTGATATGATGCAGAAATACCTGTTGTTGTGATGTCATAGTAGTACAGGTGAGATGCCAATCCCTGCCATGCCCATATGTAGCATGAAGTAGTGAGGCAAATACAGATATCAAACCAACAAACAAAGCAGAACATCCAACATTCTTCAAGAATCAAAAGCAAAATAAATCAAGTCAATCAAGAGTCACGGTTACATCTGGGTTGCATGTGTATAAAACAAAGATTTACGATGAGAAAAACTACTTTGAGTACTCTCATCCTTATCAATTAAATGATTTTTAAAGCACTATAAATTCATAATTCATTAGACTAGTATTTAAACAAACAAACTATCTGTAACCTGTAAAAATATCAATTGAATAAGTTCATTAACAAGGAAATAAGAGATGTTTTATTAGCATTCATTGAACAAACCTCGTATAGTTGCAAAGTCTGTATAGGTAATTAAACCGATGTAAATGCTGCCATATCAATACTGGCAGAAAGCAGTGAGACAAATATACATATCAAGCTAAAATAACATAAGTAGAAATATTTGAGATCCTAATGAACTTAAAAAAGCAAAACAATTTAATCAGGGGGGGGGGTGAGACGGGGTATTTGAAATCGTTTTTGTCATTTTTATGATGCGAATTAATTGAATTAATACCTATTGTATCAAAACAATTTAATTCTGTTTTATTCAGCATTTTTGTTCTGGCTCTGTCAGATGTAATCAAACTTTTATAACTGAACTATTTTGCTGGAATATTTTTTGTGTAATTATTGTTTATGAGAGAGATATTTTAAACATACGGTAAAACTGAAGTTTTGATATTTGTAATGTAAACTTTAGTTATTTCCTAAGAATTGGACCCACTGGAATTTTAGTGTTACTGGTAGCTCTTTTAAAGTTTTGTTAAAACATAATGATGGAATAAAACATTAGAAAATATACAACGAGAAAGCAGTTGATGTTGCCTTTCAGAAGGTGTGAAGATGTCACAGTGATATGGAGATAACATCAATCTAAATATTTGTGATTTTCTAAAAGAATCAAGATCTGTAAGAACGAAGATTCGCAATGATTCATAGATCATTGCCAATACAAGTTAACTTTTTTAATATCATTAACGCCGTCTTTTATTAATGTTCCAGGCGCTTGGCTCTGCGGAAACTTATACTACGAATGTTTTCATAAAGTTCAATGTTTGAAGCAAGTGTTTCATCACTATGATTGTAATGATCATTTTATGAGGAATCCCAGATGGGCTGACAGATATTTCCCACACCCGGACTGGACTGTTTACTCCAAATCCCGTTCGTGTTTAGACTGTAATCAGAAGAAACGTACGATTTCAGATAAGTTATAGCAATAAAAAGAGTGTTACTTAAGTTTAATTAGGACGCTCTAATGGTATTATCTGTGTGTACTTTACAGGTCAACCGACAAGCAAAAACAAAGGCACATGGGGCCAATAAGACACGCTGGAGACACTGACACATAAAAAGGTGTTGACGATACCAATAAAAACAGGATCAAACATAAAACAACGGCTGTCAACTCCGAATCTACATAGATCAATAAAACCAGATTGAGGTCAAATACCCTTGCGGGGGTGGACCGACTTTTTCACATCTGCTTTTAGCACGGGGTGTCATTATTCATTTTCATTAACAAATAATACCTCCTTTGGGGAATGACTCGTGGAAATGAGTCCTGGAGCTGTGTAAAGACATTGGTGCAATGCTATGCAACTGACGATGATCGATGTGTTGCACTAGACCCTAGAAAGCCAGTCTTAATAAAACTAGGCCTCGATCCTTTTTATCCCACAATTAATGATTTCAAAGCCAAGTGCCAACTGGACAATGGTCTGCAAAATGATATTAATTTTTAATAGACCTGAATCAATTTGCTAAATTAAAATGAAACCATTATGCAATGCCCAAAGGAAAGCTTGCATAGATACAATACTATAATAAATCTGTTCTGTGGCTTGCTTAATCAATCGTATCATAATATTTTGTAATCATAAATATCTCATTAGGAAAATTATTAGATACTTAGTTTCAGTGTAGTTTTATTGGGGAGCCGAAAGGTTATATTTTAATAGCTAGGGGTCTTAACAAACTAACAGTACGAGTACGTAATGTTTACTACCGGCTACCCTGCGCGCAGAGTCTATAGCTAGTTATAAAGACGAAGATCTCTTTTAAGAAGTGAAGTCAAAAGAATGCAAAGGGTAACTACCGAGCATTTTCAACTTTGCATTTGTTCAAGATATATACACGTATACACTATCTAGCTATCTGTCCAATCAAATGATATATGGTAAATATAAATTTATCATCGATTCACCAAAAATACCTTGTTAACCGATATGTACCCGGAGTTTTTTGATTAATGATAAAATGCCAGTTAGTGCTTAATATGCGCCAGGCTAGACATTTAATGGAATTTACTTTTGCTGACATTAACAACAAATATCACATTTCTCAGATAAACGCGTAGAATTACGTTTGACATCGTCACGCTTGAGTGTTATGAGAGGTTAACCTGAAGAAATATACAATTGGCAAGTTTAAAAAAGCATGAAATTAGAAAAACCACCTTAACACGTTACTTTTTTTTTATTCATTACTTTATTTATTTATATCAGTAAAATATTTTACACAAGAACTCCTCGATCGCCTTTCAGCATTATAGAGGAGCAAATAAACACAAATAATATAATAGCAAATGCGTGCTGGTCAGGCACATGCGTTTCCTGGGTCTTGGGTGAGATCAGGTCTGGAAGCCGGGTCGGTACTCGTTAGGTTTTGAGAGCCAAATTGTTGGTGTGAAGAAAAGTTGCAACAGTTGTCAAAATAAGTGAATTTTTAACTAGGGAGATGTCAAGACTTCCATGCTTAAATAAGTTCAAGTAATAATTTTGATTTCTATGTTCAATTTGTGCTATTTCATTGATATCTTTGAATAATTTTTCTCTCTCTGCAGTTAATAGTAGGCAGTGAAAGAAAACATGTTTCAAGGTTTGGGGAAGTCCACATGTACAATTAGGAGTATCAATAAAGTTAAAGTTGTGAGCATATAACTGGGCTTTAAACAGGAGATCTGCTCTAAGTCGATTAATGATAATTTAAACACGTTAACACGTTAATCATGGCAATATATATACAAACGTGTTGTTATGTAAACTCATATATGTGCAAAAGATTAATTGATTCCCGTGGCAGACTTTAATATTGTTGCTTGATACCTTTGCAGAATATCTTTAAACTAAGGCGATCATTGTGACATTTCAGATGCTAGCCGAGCAAATATGATTTAGCACTAATCCGCTTGGAATAATATTTCTGTTAATATAAACAGGATTAACATGGCAAACAGACACTTTGTTTATTGATCATCTTCACTTTAAATCATTTATTTTGATATTATTTGCTATTGCTCAAGAGGCATTAGTCATATTATATATCTTAGCCCTATAGTACAGGATTTCATTCTATGTTTTCATTAACTTATCAGTCGTTACAGGTACAAACATTAACTCTATTAACTAGTCTACAAACTAGAAAAATATTTGTGACAACCCAGATGAATGGAGTACTAGTATACTGTAGGTGTGTTTACATCTCCCTTTGAAATAGTCTTGCTTAAAAGACCATGTACTCCCCCCTTTATCCTTCTCTCTGTATATTGCCAGGTAACCCCCCTATCACACCAAACTAGTTCTTAACTGATTAAGAACGTATTTAAGACTGCTTATGAACGAGTTCGCAAAAATATAGCTATCACACCAAACAAGTTGCCACTTCGTTCTTCAAAACTGGTTTTAAACTGTGTGCGAACGGAATGAACGTAACTGCAACTTTCTAAGGTCTATTTACGAACTTCATGAACGTTCTCAGACGGGAAGGTGATTTTAGAATTTTGAATCGATTCAAAATTCGATGGCGACCATACCGTTCTGTAATCAGGTCATGATGACCTTCTAGACTAAGGGACGCGTTATACGACGTTGCACACCGACGTGGTGCGACCTGAACGAACTGCGAACGAGATGGACGAATTGAAGACTGTTTATGAACGAAGTAGTTAATTATTTTAGACAACTTTCCCGACCACAGCTAGATTGAGCCCGTTTTACGACGTTTTCGTAGGACTGGCAAGAACGGGTAAGAACTAGTTTGGTGTGATAGGGTGGTTAAGAGAGTGAAGGTGACGGGGGGGGGGGGTGGATACAGTCTTTGAGCAAGACTACCTTTGAAACAAGGTACTAGGTTTAATCCTGGTGGAATAACAAACATTACATAAATTATACTGTCATTGATGAAATGGACAAAAGCTTATCTCCTGACCAATCTTCATCTATGGTTTACAATATTACTATCGTTTCCCGAATCCCAGGTAAATTCCCCAGTCTCGTTAGTTTCAAGTTTTTTTTCTTCTCTGAAATAAAAAAAGTAAATAAAAAAAGTTCAAAGAATAATTTGCCATTTACATTTGATCTAAGAACATTTTTATCGTATTAAAGAAGACAAAGGCAGTAGCAAAGGGTATTACATGAGAACAAATCACGTGATTACGCGAGATTTACACGAGTTTTACTCTTGACTTTTTTTTTATATTTAAAATTTATTTTCATATCATTTTAAAATTTTACAATTACAATACAATGTTTCTTTTTTCAAGTTCTATTTTAAAGTTATGTAAAATATTATTATTTTGGAACTTTTGCTTGTGGATTGTCCACTTGGCAACAATTATTACTTGGTTAATATACTCTTTATCTTTACCTAAAATGCCTTTAAAGATGGTTTGTGCATTTAAAATTATTTCACAATTGTTTCTTATAAAGTCCCATATTGGGAGTACAAAATTGCATGTTATAAATCTGTGAGTTAAATCATCTTTGTTTTCATTACAAAAATTACAATTTGGCGTTTCCTTTATTTTCATTTTAAAAAGTTTATCATTTGTTATCACAATATTGTGTAAAAATTTCCATTGAAAAACTTGGTCTCTTTAGTGACATTATGTGCTAAGCACCAATAAAAGTATTTATCTACATCTGTATCATCCTTTAATAAACTGTTTGTTGGTTCTAAAAATAAATTCTGTATGTAACTAGAATAAACTTGTTTTGTTGTAAGGATTTTGACACTAGCTGTCTCTCTTTTGTGCAGAGCTCCTCTTAAAATGTTGTACTCTAAGGTGCAATTAATAGCGGTTTTTATATTAAGATCATTTAAAGACAAAAGATTATTTGCATCATCAAAAATATCTTGAAAGTATATTATACTCTTGACTTAGCATCACTTACATGTACCTAGACCTCCAGATTATTACAAATTTGCCCCAAATTAGTATGCTGGCGTAATCGTCCAATGCAATTAGTACACTCAAAATGCATTCATAAATAGTTAATGTTCATGCCTTCTGGTCTGTTATACTTATATATACACTCCCCTCCATAAGTTTGGCAACCTTTTTCCCCCATTGAACTACGTGTTAAAGCCTCTTTACGTTTGAATTTTTATTTACTTAACCGGCGATAAAATAACTTATAATATTGATGGAAACGTAATCTGACTTTATTTTAAATACCTCCAAATTTTCTAAATTTTTTCCTCAATTACAATAGGTCGAAAATTGATGATAAATTTGATGAATTTTTGAAAATCGTCATTCCCATATAATCCAATGGGAAATGGAGGGTTCGGGGCAAATCAAAAATCAGGATATCTTTTCAGTAAAAGATTCAGCAAAAACTTCTATATAGAAAATTGAATTGTCTAACTTTTTAGTACACTTAGTGTTTAGTTTATTTGATGAATACTAAAGTTACAGGGCTTCAAAGTCATTTTTAAAAATAATTTTTCGCCTCCTGTGTTATTTCAATGGAAGAGGTTTTTGAAGAACAATTTTTACTTTAAAGCCCTATAACTTTGTTGAACCTGAAGAAACATATCATTTTTTTGTTAAATAAAGCTAGCAAATTCAATTGCCTACCTGACTCATATTTTTTGCAAGGACTAGGATGGAAGGATATTCTGTCATATGACTTGCGGCAAATCTACCATTTCCCATTGGTTAACATGGTAATGTCGATTTTCAAAAATTCATCAAATTTATCATCAATTTTCGACCTATTGTAATTAAGGAAAAAATTGAGAAAATTTGGAGGTATTGGAAATAAAGTCAAATTACGTTTTCATCAATAGTATAAGTATTTTTATCGCAGGTTAAGCAAATAAAAATTCAAAGGTAAAGAGGCTTTAATACGTAGTTCAATGGGGGAGGTAAGGTTGCCAAACTTATGGAGGGGAGTGTAACTATAGTATTTATATATTAATATAATACTCCTATACAGACAGATAGTGATGCATTTAAAAGTACAATTAATTGTGAAGTATAAATGTTAATTTTTTGTATAAAATAGTGAGAATAGTCAGGATAACAAATAACACATGACTATCATGAGAGATCACAGCTTTCTCTGGAAAGCATTGCCACAGTCAGTCATCGGGCCCGTAGCCAGCTTTTGGTATGGGGATTGTTCGCAAAACATTCAAGTTGATCACTTTGGCCCAAAATCACTTGAGAAGTGCTCGAATGGTGACCAAGACACACAGTGATAAATATCGCACTTTGAAGAGCAAAATGGTCAACATGTAATTTACACAGAATGTCAAAAATGTAATCAAATCTCGACACTAGTCTGCTCTTGCATCTGTAAAAATTTCGAGTTGAACGGGTAATAATTAACAATAATTGATTTGTGGTCTCAAATTTTGAGAAACTTAGATAGCATCCTTAGCAAATTCGATACTCGCTATTCAAACTCGAGGAAGCTGAGGAATTTTGAATACTACAAAATATTCGCAATGACCATCTTTCAACGAAATACTTGGTCCAAAGAGAAACTTATAGAAATTTTTTTTTTCTAAATTGTTCCATTGCAGGCAACGGAGTATTGAGTTTGAATAATGGCTGCCAATCCTCCTTGATCGTTAGTGATCGCGTTTGATGACCTTGACAGTCGACTTTGAAAATTTCTCCTTTTCGGAACTTAGAGGGTCTTTTGTAATTAACTGCATTAATGTAGCTATGGTTTGGACTGAAGTTTTTAGTATGATACTGAAAAAAAAATCATGAGAAACTGAGCAACATTTTCCACCAGCGTTCATCCTTAAACATATGCTATTTGAACTCGATACATGTTTTAATTTTAGAAGTTATTTCGCTAGAGATGAAATTAGTAGTGACAAACATATTCGTTTACATGTGTCAGTGGTTAGATGATTTATATAAAATAGGTACAGTAAAAAATCTCTGACTTTAATGTCGCGCAAAAATGGTCAAATGTTTACCTCGGGAAAATACAACTTATACAGAACACAAATTCATTTAACACAAATTCATTTAGCACTTACAGAGCCTCTTCGACCGTCACATCCACGTCGATATCAATTGTTTTCTTCACCGTCATCGTCGTGGTATCCCAAGTCCGCATGTGACAATGCAATTATCTTTGTAACTTATCAAATATTATATTTTCCGTCCAATGTTTACTGCAGTTCAATACTAATTGTAGTTTCGCATTACATTCTATGATACCTTCCTAATTGTAGCATTTTATATAATAAACATTGTTCTCATTATTTACGATCTAGAATTGTTGTTGATGCTGAAGAATTTTTATGAATTGTTGAAACTAGTTTTGCTGCCAACTCTTTCTTGGTTTTCAAATGTTCGGAATGTGAATATTTTTGTATTGTTTTTCGTCCCAATAAATCTATTATTACAGCTGATTTAAGTTATAATATCGTTTGTTCAAATCCCGTTTCCAATGCATGCGGATAACTACATGTAGATATTCTCAAAATAACTTTTCATTGAGTTGTTTTCAATTTCGGACGTCGTCATAGTGCTCACAATGTGCATATTTATATGATATTAAAATGTAGTTGATTCTAACCTCGAGGTGACAATATTCACACCTGTTATTCAAAGCTATTGTCCGAATTTAGTGGTTTTATCCCACTTTTATCCAATCTACAAATTAGTGTTTATCATCGAAGACAAATAATCGCTTTTGGTTGTCTTGGGAAATTAGCAAATTCGTAATTACATACAATTTCATTATTCATGACGTACAGTTGGACATTCCGAGTGAGGTCCTTACAAATTATAATATATTAGAATAAAAATAATGAAATCTGATCTTAGAGTGTCATTCTGTTTTGTAAAGATGCAAACACTAAAACGCAATATACACTCCCCTCCATAAGTTTGGCAACCTTTTCCCCCATTGAACTGCGTGTTAAAGCCTCTTTACGTTTGAATTTTTATTTACTTAACCGGCGATGAAATAACTTATAATATTGATGGAAACGAAACTTGACTTTATTTCCAATGCCTACAAATTTTCTCAATTTTTTTCCTCAATTACAATAGGTCGAAAATTGATGATAAACTTGATGAATTTTTGAAAATCGTCATTCACATGTAATCCAATGGGAAATGGAGGGTTCGGGGCAAATCAGAAATCAGGACATCTTTTAAGTAAAAGATTGAACAAAAAATATTTTTATATAGAAAATTGAATTGTCTAACTTTATTGAACACTAAGTTTTTAGTTTATTTGATGAATATTAAAGTTACAGCGCTTCAAAGTCATTTTTGAAAATAATTATTCGCCTCCTGTGTTATTCAATGGGAGAGGTTTTTTGAAAAACAATTTTGGCTTTAAAGCCCTATAACTTTGTTGAACCTGAAGAAACATATCAATTTTTTGTTAAATAAAGTTAGCAGATTCAATTGCCCGCCTAACTCGTATTTTTTGCAAGGACTCGGATAGATGGATATTCTGTCATATGACTTGCGGCAAACCTACCATTTCCCATTGGTTAACATGGGAATGTCGATTTTCAAAAATTCATCAAATTTATCATCAATTTTCGACCTATTATAATTGAAGAAAAAAATTGAGAACATTTGTAGGTATTGGAATTAAAGTCAAATCACGTTTCCATCAATAGTATAAGTATTTTCATCGCAGGATAAGTAAATAAAAATTCAAAGGTAAAGAGGCTTTAACACGTAGTTCAATGGGGGAAAAAGGTTGCCAAACTTATGGAGGGGAGTGTAATACTGTATCATTTGAGTAAAAATATTTTTTATTCAAATCTTTTACTCATCCCCTTCCCTTGTTTATCAATGAATTTTGATTTTTATCGTAAATTATAACGTTCCATTTCTTTTTCTTCCTCTTAAATTGTCATTCTCTTAAATAGTTGGAAAATGATATGGAATGTATATATGTAAAATGAATAACCCTTCGTCCAACCCTGGCCTCGAATTTTAAAAAAGCGTTCGCACGGAAGACAATAATTCACTTAGCTAAGAGCTCTCAAATATTCTTCACATAACAGTAACAATATACCACCAAAATCAGTGAACATTGAATTCAGTTGAAATCACATACGAACACAACCTTTTTGATAATAGTACTGGTTTATAATAATTGTTGATTAATAAAATTACAGTCGTAGACTACTAAACATAACTATTAGATGATAGCCCATTCGATAAATCAGAACTATGAAACTGATACTCGACGACATCTATTAATAAAATGTATCCATGTCGATGACTGATGTCGAAATCTATCCTATTTCTAAGTCCATTGCTGCATTAAACATAGTCTTGCTTCCACTCCTATTTATTTAAAAAATATTATGTATGTCTTACAAAACACTGTCACCATTCCAAAAGTGATGCCTTAAATAATTTCTTTTTTTTGAAAATCATTTTTGTTCTCCTTATCGCAGCCATACGCAAGTTGTTTTGTTGCTTCGATATGACCCACAGAAGACCACCCCATCCATATATAAAGAGCAAAGATCTGTTATGTGTAGCCAGCGAGTGAAAAAGGAGACTTAAGGGACACTGTGACCGATAACTCGCCACATGACAAGAAAATTAACAGCTTACTTCTACAAGAAACAGACAATTAAAACAATCCCTACCGTGTCGGATAATTAGTCAATGGCAACCGACATTTAGCTGTTCATCATTCAAATATTCACTTGGGAGATCTGAATATAGACTTACTACAATGTATTACATTCTCAACGCATATTCGCTTATTATAATGCACGGAATGGGATTTATATATGCAAATCCTCAGAATCGAAGAATCACCACAGAATAAAGTCAGAACAGTACGACCTTTTTTGAAAATGGTCATAACATGGAAATATGAGAGCAAAAATATCGTAAAATTATGACAATTTCTTCTTAAATTTTTATCCAAATATGCTATTTCTTTTTTTGAGCAACAGTGTGGAGATTAATTTACTTTGTCAAGAACAAGCACTAATTTAATACCACTATGGTGTTCTGTTTTTAGGAAATAATCCAACAAGTGGACAATATAAAAACAAAAGAGTTATTGATGTTCTTCCCTTTAGGTACCCTAGCTTGGCGTACTGTAATATATACTGTAAAATATATATTATTATCGCATCAAAGGATAGGTATCGATATGGAGAACTGAATTCAACAATGTTTTTCTCTAAACCAATCATTGAAAACATTCTGTAAAAAACATGGTATTTTATGTAATGTTGACTGAATGACAACAATTTAATGCAAAAATTATTTAGAAATATTTTATATAACTGTTTTTGTTAACATTTTTTTTTAGTGCAATTGTTTTTGCTCCTTTCTACCAATTCTTGAGAATGAAATAAAATGTCTTTTCGAACCTTGTTGGAACAAAATATTACATATACAACATATTTTTGGACCTCTCAATATTAAAGTTATACAAAGGAATTTTTGGTTGATTTTAAAAAAGTATTCAAAAAATTAAAACAAAATCCCCCCAAAATAGATAAAAATCAAAAAAGAACTTTTATTTCATTAACAAGATACTTTTTAAAATGAACCAAAATTTCCTTTGTACAAATACAATATTGAGAGACCTAAACATGTTGTGTTTATGTCGTTTTGTTCCAATGAGGTTCGGAAAGATGTTTCATTTCACTCTGGAAACATGATACCAAGAACAAAACAAGTGTTTGATGTGTTTTTAAAACAATATAGATGAAAGTATGTATATCTATTTCAAATTATATTGTTACCATTCAAAAGATGGCCATTAAATTGGCAATTTGTAAGATTTTCAGAATTTTTTTATGACTGGTTTAAGAGAAACGTGTGTTCAAAAAGTTCGCCATATCGATACCCATTCTTTTCATTCATTTCTTGAATTTCTTGTAGTATTTTGCTGCATGATGAATTGACTTCTTTAGAATCAATCAGTGTAACAATTGTGAAATTATTAATTCACGTATAACATGAACAACAAGTAGGACCATCAGAAAATTAAGGAATTCAATAGGTGCATGCAAAATTCATTGTTTACATTGCTGCAAACAGAACAAAACATAAAGTAAAATAAGACTATTTTCAGAAATGCAGACGAATTGACGTACCTGTTCAACATCATAGTAAGAGCTAGAGTTCCACTCTTTGGTTTATATGCTAATTCTCGAGACATTAATATTCCGAAACAATAACAGAATGTGATTCGATTGTTCAAATACAAAACAGACGTGACCACTGACCAATGGCTACAGCTTATCCATTTTTATGCTTCTTCTACACTTTTGCTAGTCGTAAGCATTTTCTACAGTCAGCCTTGGACCTTTTTTAAATATTCTCTCTCATACTACGTCCAACATAAATCTCAAAAAGCAAAGTGAATGTTAATTGTTAAGGTAAACAATAGCTGACCTGAAAAAATATAAAATAAGGCTACTCATTGCAGTCCAGTGTACAGCAACAGGAACTGTTACACCGACTTCAAAGTTGCATGCATTACATGTAACCATTTCTTGTCGCTTTGCGTTACACTGCTTACCCGTGTTAACGTTCGTAGCTTCGTCTGATTGACGAGGAACCATTATTCATGTCAACATAGAACAGGCAGGAACGAGTGGAAAAACTCAAGATAACATACATCTCTTCAACATTGTATCATAAATTTCATCCACCTGATCTCTCCCATACGATGCAATCATACTATAACTTACAAATTCTGATCTCTGCTAACGTATAAGTACACTCCCCTCCAAACGCTTGCCAACTAGAAGTTCTATTTCAGGCCACATATGCAACCTTGTTAATGTCTGGCGATTTCGAGCAAAATGAATTTACGTAACAGTAGTGTCATTGGTGGAATCAATCTTTTGTTGAATCAATTTTTCGAAATGTAGAAAGTTTTGGGGAAAAGAGAAAAATATCTATATCTTGCGATTTCGAGCAAAATGAATTTACGTAATTAGGTGTAATCAATCTTTTGTAGAATCAATTTTTCGAAATGTAGAAAGTTTGGGGAAAAGAGAAAAATATGAACCAAATCCTCGATTGCATATCAAATGAACAATGGGAATTCCCTCGCGGGGCAATTGATGTCAAAGGTTTAGAATAGCACAAATTACACTCCCCTCCATAAGTTTGGCAATCTCTGCTCCCCCATTGAACTACGTGTTAAAGCCTCTTTACCTTTGAATTTTTACTTACTTAACCTGCGATGAAAGTACTTATACTATGGATGGAAACGTAATTTGACTTTATTTCCAATACCTCCAAATTTTCTCAATTTTTTTCCTCAATTACAATAGGTTGAAAATTGATGATTTTGATGAATTTTTGAAAATCGGCATTCCCATGTTAACCAATGGGAAATTGTAGGTTTGGTTCAAGTCATATGACAGAAGATCCATCCATCCTAGTCCTTGCAAAAAATACAAGTTGGGTAGGCAATTGAATTTGCTAACTTTATTCAACAAAAAATTGATACGTCTCTTCAGGTCTTTAAAGTCAAAATTGTTTTTCAAAAAACCTCTCCCATTGAAATAACACAGGAGGCGAAAAATGATTTTCAAAAATAATTTTGAAGCTCTGTAACTTTAGTATTCATCAAGTAAACTAAACACTTAGTGTGCAAAAAAGTTAGACAATTCAATTTTCTATAAAACATATTTTTTGCTGAATCTTTTACTGAATAGATATCCTGATTTCTGATTTGTCGCAAACCTACAATTTCCCAATGGTTTACATGGGAATGACGATTTTTAAAAATTCATCAAATTTATCATCAAGGAAAAAGTTGAGAATATTTGGAGGGTTTGGAAATAAAGTCAAATTACGTTTCCATCAATAGAATAAATATTTTCACCGCAGGTTAAGTAAATACAAATTCAAAGGTAAAGAGGCTTTAACACGTAGTTCAATAGGGGAGCAAAGGTTGCCAAACTTATGGAGGGGAGTTTAAGTTGAAAACGTTAATTACAACTTGTTGTCCGCTAACAATTATGTAACTACAGTTTAATTCTGACAATACATAATTCGACAGATTATAGCAATAAGCTTAGGGGCAAAAGTCGTAAAGTAGGATCATATATTTTTGTATTCTTGAACTGTTTGCAAATTGTAATTATTGGATCGATCAGATAATGTGTCGTTTCGTTATATTCAGTCCACTTTCATGCAGCACGTTTAGCAAGAGTTTTTCAAAGCATATGGTCTTGTAATTTACTGAAAATTATACCAATTTCTATTAAATCTCCTCCATCTTTCTATAAAGTATGGTCATTAAATATTGACTATACTTCTCTAAGCATCGATTTAAACCTAAAATGACTGCATTTATCTATAGCGGAAAGCGAAACATTTGATCCTTTAACTATGTCACGAATCAATCAAGACTTCAACATTATCAATTAATGGATTGAAACATATATTCCCAGAGATATTAAATAAAATATATATCTGCACTGCATAATTTATTGGTTTACTTTGACACGAACCTTATCAAATTAGTGGCATCCAATAAGGTTACAATCAGCAAGTGAGCAACGGAATCGACGTAATGTACCCCAACTGAATCTACGTTAATATTTCTCTGTCTTCATTACCGTATTTTTAGCTGTTTTCGGCTCAACGAACACGAAAAAACATGCTAGCCCAGCGTTACAAAGTGGGCAAGGGGTGTTTTCAAACATTCAACTTTGTAGTAAATGACTCGACCCTAACTTATTATCCGTAAACCTTAAGATAAAGAGACCTAATATTGATAAAAAGCCACTCCATACCGTGAAAATGTAACGAAACATCATTAAACGTTCGAAGTTAAGATATTATCGACATCGACCATTAGTCTTTTATTCATATTGAACAAACATTTCTATTGAGACTACGTAGCTCATTTTATTTTATATAGTCTACAGAACTTCAGAATATAAATATCCATTAACCTTTTCATACAGGCTGGAAAAAAGGTCTCAAGTCGTAACATTATATTTTGAGACGATCCCTCTAATTTTACAGGTTAATCCAACATTGACACTAGTGATCCGCTCGATTACGCCGGTTACCGAAACGGTTCGTTGAAACATGTCGGAACGCCGAAGGTACGATTTTTCCTTATTTCACGAGTTGTAGGCAGAATTCCTGCGACATTTTTTCACAAACGTGTATCAGTATCATATGTTTAAGAAAAGTACATGTTTGCAATCAAATAGTTCAGAAGACAACAGAATCGTCCATTTAATTCCTCACTTAAGTTACATACACGGAATTTTGAAAAACAGTTAAGATCTGCACTTTTAACCCATTCCTAAATGTAACTTAAGTGAGGTATTAAATCGACGATTCTGTTGTCTTCTGAGCTGTTTTTCGCAAACATGTGCAGTTTCTAAAACATATGGTATTGATGAACGTTTGTGAGAAAATGTAGTTCGGATTCTGCCTACGACGCGTGAAATAAGGAAATGAGAAAAATCGGACTTTTGACGGTCCGACATTTTGTTACCGAAACGACGAAACCAGCGTAATCGAGCGGATCACCAGTGATTGAGAATTCCTGGCAAAGAAAAAAGTGAAACAGCGCCGTTAAAACTTTCTTGTACCCTGCACTGAAACTAATCGACCCTACCCTCCGAATACCACCGATGACAGGTTTGATTCTCATAAGAACTCAATAACCCCAAAGTCTATTGCCTTGTTTGAAATAAATAACAGGCGCGTCAAAGGACAACGCAGTGATTGGAAAGTCATTCCTGATTAATAGGATAGTTTCTAAATAGCAGAAAAATCAATGAAATCTCGTGCTGCCATCTTTTATTCAGCTTTTAACTTGGGCTAGAGCTCCATTCATTTACATGCTAAAATCTTGGAAAAGTGGCTTAATTTCATGATTTATCAAAGTGTGTTTGTTGAATCTGTATAAAACTTGAATGATATACCACATGATGACCCTGTTGATGTACATGATGTGATTAAACATGCAAATGTTGATTGACATACAAATAATCCACGGATTCAAAGAATTTTAGCATTGCATCTATGGACATTTGGCCCAAGTTTTTTTAAATTGTTATAGAAAATTATTCAAATTACATAACTGTGTAAATCAAAGCTATTAAAGGAGAAAACATTTCACTGAATTCAAATATGCCATTTAAAAGAAGGTAATGTAAGTCATTAGAGGTCTAATATGCAAGTCTCTTAAAATCTCACGAAAAACGAGATTTAGCGAGATTTCAAAAGCTATATGGAAACTATACTATTAATGTGACTGAATTGAAATATCTTATTTACAGAGTGGAGACGATCAAGCTTCCACAAGGGTCTCAACTCTAGCTGCAATGTCAACTCATTTCAGAGTTTATCACAAGTCTTGTTATCTCCAGATATCATCCCAGTTTTTTGTATTACACAACAAATAAGAATATCAAAGATCTCAATTGAATTCAAGTCAATACGCTCATCTATCATTTTAACGATTTATCGCTGTATGGTTTGTGTTTTGTGAGAATACAAATTATTACAACTCATGCTCAGTTCTCGTATGTATTGCACTGATTCATGAAAAAGTTCCGAAAAGCAAGCCCGGTCCGTTTAAGCAGAACCCCTTTTCTTACTTTTGAAAATGGATTCTAGCAATACTATTCCTAGTGAATAACCACATTTCACGCCATAACATAAATGGTAAGTGGATTCTATACATGTTCACTGGGAATAGAATACTATCCCACATGAATCTACTTGTTGAGACTCGATCAACTTGAGTTCTTCTGAGAAAATGAGGATTTTAGATTTTAGGGTATATTCGCGAAGAATACCCCTGGTGATACGTGTAATGTGTGACGTCATAACGGCGGGTCGTAGTAATGGCGGACCAAAATGAATATTCGAAACATTTTGATGAGTTTTCATGTTCGAATCGTAATATAGACCTCAGAGCAGGGGTAATATCGTCGAATACACCCCGCAGGGCTAGGCACAAAAGCTTTCGAACCCCTCACTCCCTTCGGTCGTTCGGGGTACAGAAATAGTTTATGCCTAGCCCTGCGGGGTGTATTCGACAATATTACCCCTGGTCTTCGGTTCATATTTCTTAATTAAGTGAGGGTCAGCATCATCTTAATTCAGATTATCTCAGTTGCTCATAACGCAACTGCCAACTGCAACTCCAAAACCAGCCTAATCGATTTTACTCTTTTACCATAGCTGCCTTAATTTAAGACACGCACCTTTATTTTAAGGTATCCTATACCCGGGAACATGTTGAAGAAATCCAGTCTGATGCATTCCCCCAGAAAAATTATTTTCTACTGGCATAACTGGCACTGTACATTCGTTAGGCCCTAAACATGATATACAGCTTTGATACTGAATGGCCCCAAAAGTTACGAGGTAGATGAAGCCTATACTAGCAAAATCAACTGTTTGAAAAAGGTATGTGATTTGTAAAATAACTAGAATGGTAAAATTAAACAGGTTCAAAAATTTAAGCTTGTATTCGCGGATGCAACTTTCGGCTGGCCATAAACTAGTAGGTAAATCCGGTAGCCGACACCCGAAAGTTGCATTCGCGAATACAAGCTTAAATTTTTGAACCTGTTTAATTTTACCATTCTAGTTATTTTACAAATCACATACCTTTTTCAAACAGTTGATTTTGCTAGTATAGGCTTCATCTACCTCGTAACTTTTGGGGCCATTCAGTATCAACGCTGTATATCATGTTTAGGGCCTAACGAATGTACTAGGTTCTATATAATTCATATCTAAAACAAACCACTGGACACCCAAAGGGTATATTCTGACTACCTGGAGGTTAGGTGTTATGTAAATTAATTAATTTGTTTATCCTTGTGTTGCCAGTTACTATTACCCCTTGCGTTTTCTGATGTCATATTATACATTTGTTTAACTTAATATAAGTTGTTTATCAATGAATAATGGACAAATGTAAGGACTTCTTAAATCGTATATTTTGTCGTGTCCCTCATTGTTTGTTCTTAACACTATATCCTCACTGATCTCTAAATATTAATGAAATAGAATATAGCTATCGATAATAGAAATCAAAACATCTCCGGCATATCTGTAAAATCATACGCAAAATGTGGATATCGACATTTTGATCGAGAAACAAGAAGCACCACCAGAAAAGGAAAACGTGTCTCTCAAATAATCAAACTAAACGGCAGACAACTCGAAACGGCAGACAACTGCTAAAAAGTACCAAGCAAAGTACCATGGGAGTGACAAAATTGCAATCAACATGTACAATTGACTTACCAATATATTCCTTGGAATTGCATAAACAACATCTCCCAAAAGATCCACGATTAATTGGTAAACTTATCAACACTTCAAAGTGCCAAAATGGGGAACAATTGTTTAAATTCTCCCCAAATAGTAAAAATGGTAACCGTAGTAACATAAAAAATGTATGTATTTTTGTAAAAATCTTTAGTTTTCCTCAAATACAGTATACTTTGGATATATTTAGGAAATACATGTGACAAGGAATGAAATGAGCCTAAAATATTCTAAAATTGTTGTCAGTAGTACTTGCTAGATCTAATTCTGCCTTTATTGGTGGTCAACAAAATACAAAAAAACAAAAATATGCGTAATTACCTCATTAGAATAGATTTCAGCGCCATTGTCCCCGGATTGTCCATCATATTTATGATAATCCCGATTGCAGGACAATCTCCCAATTCTAGTAAACTCCAAGATACTTAGAATAGTGTAATCTGTTTTATTCCCTCCTTTCTTTTAATCATCTTTGTATTTTAACGATAGTGGAAAACTAGCCTATGATCTCGTTTCCGCACATAGCGTGTGTAAAAGTACATGCTTCATGCCTCTGGAGCAGACCTTGGAAGTCATGAAAGCTTTTTTCAATCGATCAATTATTTAGTATATCGCTTCGCGCCTTCAAACAGAGCCATTAGCATACAAAAACACATGCTATTTTGCCTTTATTGGTGCCGATCTTCAGTCGATTGATTTCCACCGACTGTCATCTTTCCAGTGTCTTGGCATTGCTAGAACGTCGTCTAGAGAGAGAGGTAGCATATGCCATTAAAGTCATCTGCGCCAATGACGATTATGTCATATTCTAGTCCTAATTGATAAATGGAAAATTACGCTAAGAGCAATGACAAGTCACTTTGACACATTTCACCCATGACTTACTGCATCTAGACGTTCATAGAATCACACCAATTAGTTTTAATGTGATAATTTACACTAATGGTGATTACGATTACATATTGCACATTACTCAATGAGGTCAATAGCTTTATAAAGGAGACTTCTATTTATGAAAAATGTATTAGAGAAATTCCCAGCAATTAGTCCATGCGATGCGAATATATTTTCAGGCCGTGGAGTTAAATATGTACTGGCGTCACCATACCCAACGCTTTGACGTAAACTATAACGTTATGATTTCTCTGTATTTTAAAAAGCGCATTTGGATAATTTATAATACAGTGACATTGTTATATCAAATTATCTAAGATAAAGGCCGTTGTAGTAACTAATTCATCTCTGTGTTTCTTATGTTTCTTGTAATTTGTACAGTATATAATTACATATAAAGGAGCACGTAGGTTATCGCAAACAATTTCAAAAGGTTATATCTTGGATTATGACTATTTATGACAATGGAAACAGGTTTATCTTTTAGATCAATTCATTATCTCAAAGAATATTATATATGTAGTAATAATAAAGTCAAACAAACTCGGAGATATTTAACTAGCAATCAACCCATTAACACACTTTTTCAAAGATGTTGACCCCATTTTCACCAAAAATGCAATCATTTTTCACAATGTTTAATGCATTACTATTCTTAATTTTGATGTATCAAATAGTTCATGAAAGAAAAACTTAATTGCTTTAAGATAAGTGTTCCCCATGTTATTTCTCCATTGAAAAAGCTCATGCTATCCATTGGTTTCAGTTCATTTTGGTCATCCAAATACAGTTAGGACGTGCACGGACCTGGGGACAATTCGGGAAATACGGGCTAATTACGCTTATAGGGCTCGTTGAAATTGGGATAACTTTTGAAATAATGATCAAAATCCCACTAAAATTTCACAATTTATTCAATGGAACATGTTCATTTATGACGTCACAATTGCTTAACGGCTCCCGCTCAAATCATCGTATATGAACGCTTTTAAAATTTTCAAAATTGTGTAAGTTTTGAAGGCGAATGGGACGAGCAATAAGTTTACCTTTATTTAACCTTCTAATCTAAGTCTGATTTGAAAGAAAAATTAACAGCACAATATTGTAATGGCGAAATTTACAAAACAATAATCAGTTTGTTTATTTTGCAAATAATATTAAAATAAGAGCTGGTTTTCGAGACTTGAAAAAAATGTGACGCATCGATTTTTTACCACAAATTCCATACATATCAATTTTTACCAACGCCCCAAGTGGATTTCTTGACCGTTTTTCAAAATTCAAAAACATTTTAGAAATATTGTCCTCGAGATCTTGCTACTCTGTGAATTTTGTGATGATTAGATAAGGATAAAGTATTTTATTTTTAGGTTGACTAAACTTGACAAAAATGTGACGCTTGTCGTTTTTGACGTTGTAAGGCTGTTTGCGCCCTATGCAGCTCATTGTTTTGTCTTGGTTTTTGACGCCATAATGTTACGCTAATTGTCCCCAGTTTCGTGCGACGTGTAAGTATCTTTAAATTCCCTTGAGCAATCAACTTTTCCATTTAGGAAATCAAACATGTCTCAGAGCACATTCTAATTATGAATTCAACAATATAATAAAAGGTTGCATTCTTGGTGAAAATTAGGTCAACGTTTTTGAAAAAGTATCTTGATTGGTCCATTGCCCCTTCAATACCACTTAGGTCTGATTAACTAAATTATCATTATATATACTTTTCTTGAAGAAAATGAATGGATCTAAAAGATACATCCATGTTCATGATCAGAAAATATTCATAATTCAAGTTAGAATCGTTTGAAATTATTTGCGATAACCTACGTGCTCCTTTTAAACATAAACATTCGAATACTAACATACACATCTTATCTCGTACGATATACAACTGCACATGAAGCATAGGGCCACGTAGATAATTGTCATACAACTTCATGCTACAAAATGATAATCTCCATTAAAATTGATTGATCATTTAATTTATATATTTAATATACATGTATAAGTCAGAACTAACTTGTTTACGCTCCCAAGCACAACGTTTTATCACATCTATTTATATGAATACTATAAGCATCAATCTCTTGTCACTATTACGGCTCATATTTGTTTGGTTGGGTTGATTAGAATTTGTGTGCATCATCACAAGTATTTGGTGCCATAAATCATCATACAAAATAGAAGCGTCTTACGAGAGTCACAAGGGTTACTATAGCTACGGTCATATATAATTGATAGCAACGTATAACATAATTCAATCATTGTTTTTTACCACAGTGTATTAGGATAATTTACCCTAAATTAACCAACCTTTCTTAAAGATAGGCATGAAATATCAAATTCCAGAAAATCATAAGATGGTTTTTCAAAGATTTTGCATCCTCAAAATAACAACGAAGTGCTATTTGAGATAAAATTTGAAATCAATCTGTCAAGCGATTTGCCTTGAAATACATAGACAAGACTTTACAGACAAGATTTTAGTACGGAAAATCTGAAATGGTCACCTTAATTAACATATATCCAGAATGCCCAAAATCTAATCATTTAGAGAATTTTATACAAGGAAACATCCTTGAAAATTCGAAATCAATTCTAGGTCGAACGGTTTATCTGGAAACGCACAGACAAGACTTAGGACGGAAAATCCAAAATGTCCACCTTAACATTTACCCAGAATGCCCAAAAACTAATCAAAATCCAATCAACACTGGGAATCAAAACAAAGTCGGTGACATCAATTTTTTCTATTATGAAGCATATCTCAAGGCCGTTCGAATATAAAAAATATAAACACTTCATCGTTATTTTAGGTCTATTGGTATACAACTACCTTAAAACAAAAATTCGCCGTCAAATGTTAGAGAGAAAATGTTCGTGAAATCCAAATCCACCTTTAAAATGCAATCTGTGCGTCAAGGATAAGCAGTTGGCAGATGGTATCTCGATCAATCTTATTTTGGCAAGAACAACATAAAGGAATTATTTAATTAATTAACAAAATAAAACGCAAAGATGTTCTAACAAATCGCCACAATATTGTAGGAAGTATTTAGGCTAACCATCTTGAATGGTATGTGTTGTTTTTTCTTCATTCTGTCATGGCAAATAGGTGCTTGTGTACGTTTAAGTTTTAAGAATAAAGGCCTCGGAAACAATATAATGTGAATTTAAAAAACACTCATGGTTGTTGGTGATTATTCAAATAATTTTAAAATGCAAACACGAACCTCGTGCACTAATTCGCCCATAACTAACTCAATGCATGAGTCTTATTCAAAGAATTTAAACGTAAGACCATGGGCTTTCAATTAGCTAGTTGAAAGCCCATGGTCTTACGTTTAAATTCTTTGAATATGTTTCACACAACTTTTTATTTAGTCAAATACCTACAGTATTCATATAGTTTATTCCTAGTATTGCCCATTGTTATTTAGCGATGTACCCTACAGTGCGTCCCAAAAACGCAACAAGAAAAATCATTGTAAAACCACAAAACTGTAGTGATGATTGCATCAATTTTCAAAATGGTCAAAAATATTGTCGAGAGTGGGGCAAAACGGCCCATGGGTGAGGCAAAACGGCCCACCCTCGGGGCAAAACGGCCCACCCTCTGTTACATGGGTTCTCAATCCAAAATTAATCAATTACAAGACTCGTCCACACACCTCTTATCTCAGAGATAAGAGTTGACAGATAAAGTATTCTTAACCCCTATACCATAATTCTAGTCATTCGATATGTGTCGGAAGGAAATAAGGTACAAACCAAATGTTAAAATCGTTATATTTGACAATCAATTGTTCTTGTACAATAAGACTTTTGTATGTTATAACCTTTGTGGGCCGTTTTGCCCCAAAGACATGTGAATTTTCAAAAATACGTCATTTTAATTTGCCTAATATCTGAAGCTCGAAATTTTTACAAATAAAGAATAAATATGCATACTCTATGTAAAATGTTAAATCAAAACGATATTCTATTGTTGCCGGATTTTTTAAAGATTCTCGTGGGAGGGGTAATTTACAAAAAGAGGGTAAAAAGTAGAATTACCTCTTACGTAAAGCGAGACGCTGCTTGGTTAAAAATGGGCGGTCGAGAAGGTGGCAAATATTTCAAAATTCGATTATGTGACTTTTGAAGAACCATCTTTTTACAGTTCAAAGGATATTTCGATGGGCCACTTTGCCCCAGAGGGCCGCTTTGCCCCATGTTCCCTTATACCATTGAAAAGAGGAGACACATGGCGTTGTGGTAAATTAAATGAAATTGATGTAATTATCACTAGTTTTGTGGTTTTTCAATGTTTTTGCTTGTTGCGTTTTTTGGGACGAACTGTAAATGCCCTCGGGCGATTGAAGGGATATATATTGTAATGTCTTGTAAAGAGATAAATATATCACCCTGCTTCCCCACCCATAACAGTTTGTACGTGCTTTGCCTTTAAAGGATTACGTCAAGTTTCCCGGACAAAAACAATATGGCGAGTCAGCTGGATCAGTCCATTTTTAAGAAATAGGGGAGTTTTGTAAATTCTAGTTTATTGAAATCGTCTTGTAGATAAAATGATATTCTACAATGTTTCTGTCAACAAGAGAGTGAAATATCCAAAGGATGCATGTACATCAGCCAACATAAATCCTTGTATTCATTCAAACTGCTTTGCTTCATTTGTAGGACATTCTATAAGCCATGTTGTGTGCTAATACGTGATGGTGTTTAGATGTCAAATTCTCCTATTACTCACAAATAGAAGGTCCTAAACTTCCCCAATAAAATGTGAAATTGATTTGTCAAAACAAAAATCTCTATTTTATAAATGTATGACGATCTATTCTATACTATTGCTACAAAAACAGGCAGAGGTGTTTTATTCCACGACCTCATACAAACCTGGTATACCCTTGAGTTTTATCCCGGATCGTGCCTTTTATACTAAACGGTGAGCAACACAAAAAACAGGCGTTCGATTTGCTAAACGATATGCGTCAACCTTTAATGGGGCGAAACAAGCAATGAAGATGGGAAGTGCGCTGATGAGACTGTAGCAGCTAATAACAACAAAAGCCTGTAGTTTAAGTGCCAGTGTATGCAGCAGCGATACTTCATCGTTTTAACTCACATATCTTAATAAAATAAAAAATAAAATAAACCAATTAAATCGGTGAATTGATGAGCATGTTACGATATTTTATGAGAGTTGGAGAGGAAATCAAGGTATATGGCAACCCAAGATAACAGTTCACAACTCGATGGAGTAACGATACGGAACTAAGGCACGCGATGATCTTGTACTAAACCAACGATAATACCGTAGCTAGTTTTAATTGCAAATCTTACCGAAATCACTGGGGAGTTTGAGAATTTCAGCTGAACCAAAATTGATTAGTACACTTATTTACTGGACTGGAATTCGAATGTGATATAAATTTAAATTAGTCTCTACCTCCATTTGAACGGAAAATGATATAACAAAGGACGCTGCATTTTTGGTTATCACTTTTCCTTTCTACTGACTTGTTTAACAAAAGCAAGGCCATATAAAATAAACATATTTTCAAGCACGAATGTACCAGGATAATATATCCTAACTAAGTCTACTTACATAACAGTACCTAGTCCCACTGCAAAGTCCAGACGGATTTTCAATTGCAGGTGTCCACCATATAAGCAATCGTTTGGACCATTTAGTCCTGAGAAAACAATGCTTTTTTATAATATTTTTACACCTTTGTCCATTTGTTTTATTTTATCCAGAGAGACGTTATGGTTAAGACAACTGTGTAAAGGTCTCCCTCGACAAGTAAATGAATATGGACCACTACGGGACCACTATAACTAACTAATTAATTCACTTTATTTATCAATTGAATTACTATTGTTTCGAAATTGATTCCAAATGGAATGTTAAAAAAAGAATGAACGGAAGGACATAATTTTTAACCAACTATAGGATTACTTATCGGGATGTTTTATGTAATGGATGGAAATCCTGGCACACCGACTCCAGGGAACCAATATCCTTTCTTTTATACTTAACAATTATATAAATATATAGCCTGAAACGTGGAACATATCACCCCTGATCCGGAGATTCCTAAAATACATATTGATGTTTAGTCCATGGCATGACTCCGTTGCACACTAAAGCGCATCATGATCAACATTTGATCAAAAATTTAAGGAGTTGCACATGTCTTGACCAGCAGCTTCAAAAAGTCATGGCTTTCGGGTCGAATTTCCACTTTCATAACAAGGGTTCAAAAACTTAAATATTCTAATTTTCATGTATCATATTGAACTCAAATCGTATATCTAAACATATACGAGTATAAAATGAATCGGATTATCTTTATATACAATTTAATTTTAATTCCAATGTAAATTTCACTGTTCAACAAGTGCATTACAGAAGGTTGCTTTTCAGCTTTTGATTTTTCTTGAAAATATGAGCTGAGATCGAGATATTGTATAATGAGCTTGATATGATAATGTCAATTTTCAATTTTACGGCACGGATGGAAAATTGTCGATACTACAAAATATATAATATATTTTTTGATTTTTGATAAGGGGTGAATTGTGATACATCCTGGTAAAAATCTTCCTACGTAATACTACGATTAATTAAACTCATGAATAACAGATTCTCTCTTGATTTTCCCCATGGCTTCACTTCACATTTTTCTCCTACTATTAACCTTAGCGGCCTTTCTTATTCTAAACTTAATAATGTTTTTCTAGAATTGTAAAGTTACTATTCAATTTGTGTATCCAAAGCCCGGGATCCAAAGTTATCTATTTACTTCGTATCTGTATATGATTTGAATAGCAATTAAGTAAAATTACGTCACGGAAAAGTCCATTTCGACACATTTTGCGCGAAAATAATCTTTCGTCATCATGTCGAACTTATTCATCTTGCAGGAATGTTATGTCTCGACATCCTATTTTTTACAAGTTTGCATCATGCGTTGTAACCATTTTACATGCTCCAATATGAGAATATCACAATTTTCTTTTACACTATGCTATGCATTTCTAAGTACTACCAAATAAGAATGTGAAAAGATGCTTTCATCGCTTTAATAATATCAATTTCAATATTTGACATGCTTGAAAAAAACTAGAAATGCTTAGATGTACTTGACGTCGAATCATTAAATGAATACGAATGGAATAGATTTGAGGCAAACTCCAGAAAACGAGAGCATATTTCAAGGCAATATATTTTGACACAATTTCTGACCCAATTCAACAACTGACAAGACACGTTTGTTTCATTGGTATAGTCGTTTACCTGGCAGCGATCAGCCTTAAAGAATCGTACCCAGCGTCAAAATGGTGACTGGGCACTGTCATTACACTCTGGACGGCTCGAACTGTTTCTATCCATGACATGTGCTGAGCAGGCTTCTTTCGGGTGTGTTCCGCTAAATTATCCGTCTCATCTGTAGTTATGTCATTGGCATTCCTCTGAGTGACGGCGTCTTTCGCCTGTCCCCATTTTTCTCGTTCCGTCAAGAGTTTACGATACATTTCCATTTTTGCACTTAGTTTTTCAACGGAATTTTAATTTATCAGGTCGAATTTAGAATTTTTTAACTTTATAATTTTAATGTTATCGTTATTATTCATGAATAAACTGGGTAGGCATTTATTTATTATCCATTGGTTTGGCCATTGTATAATGAATGATACGTAAATGTTTCCAAATTATCCAGTTTCATTTTGGTTAGGTAACACAATCGCATGCCTCTCCATTGTTATTGTCATAGTGAAAAACAATGTCCATTTAGTATTCATAGCTTCTTGTTTCAATTACAGATAAACTGTACATGCTAGTAAGTACAAGAATTATATTCTTCATTTTGCCGAGTACAATACATAATGGATGTGTACATTCAAAAGAGTTTGCGGATGTAAGGTCCAACTAACACCCACTTCAAGTTCCGTGTCCTTAATCCTTGGATACGATTAATTCAATGAATGAGAATTTGGGGACTCTTTAAGTTTTACTCATTTCGTGTAGCAACATTACGCCATACCACGCTTGAGTGATTCCATCCTGTTCTTGCGTGTCTCTGGAACACTGTACTTATAGGGTATTATCTAACTTGTTTTAATTCATGGTATATGTAGGCCTATGCTATCTATCTTGTTTTAATTCATGGCAAATGTAGGCCAATATTATCTAAATTGTTTTAATTCATGGCATATATAGGCCTATATAATCTAACTTGTTTTAATTCATGGCATATATAGGCCTATATTATCTAACTTGTTTTAATTCATGGCATATATAGGCCTATGCTATCTATCTTGTTTTAATTCATGGCATATGTAGGCCTATGCTATCTATCTTGTTTTAATTCATGGCAAATGTAGGCCTATATTATCTAAATTGTTTTAATTCATGGTATATGTAGGCCTGTGCTATCTATCTTGTTTTAATTCATGGCTTATGTAGGCCTATGCTATCTATCTTGTTTTAATTCATGGCAAATGTAGGCCTATATTATCTAAATTGTTTTAATTCATGGTATATGTAGGCCTATGCTATCTATCTTGTTTTAATTCATAGTATATGTAGGCCTATGCTATCTATCTTGTTTTAATTCATGGCAAATGTAGGCCTATGTTATCTAAATTGTTTTAATTCATGACTTATGTAGGCCTATGTTATCTAACTTGTTTTAATTCATGGTATATGTAGGCCTATGATATCTAACTTTTTTAATTCATGGCTTATATAGGCCTATGCTATCTATCTTGTTTCAATTCATGGCAAATGTAGGCCTATATTATCTAAATTGTTTTAATTCATGGCATATGGAGGCCTATATTATCTAACTTGTTTTAATTCATGGCTTATGTAGGCCTATGTTATCTAAATTGTTTTAATTCATGGCTTATGTAGGCCTCTGCTATCTATCTTGTTTCAATTCATGGCAAATGTAGGCCTATGTTATCTAAATTGTTTTAATTCATGGCATATGTAGGCCTATGTTATGTAACTTGTTTTAATTCATGGCTTATGTAGGCCTATGTTATCTAAATTGTTTTAATTCATGGCATATGTAGGCCTATGTTATCTAACTTTTTTTAATTCATGGCATATGTAGGCCTATGCTATCTATCTTGTTTTAATTCATGGCATATGTAGGCCTATGTTATCTAAATTGTTTTAATTTATGGCATATATAGGCCTATATTATCTAACTTGTTTTAATTCATGGCTTATGTAGGCCTATGTTATCTAAATTGTTTTAATTCATGGCATATATAGGCCTTTATTATCTAACTTGTTATAGTTCATGGCATATATAGGCCAATATTATCTAACTTGTTTTAATTCATGGCATATGTAGACCTATATTATCTAACTTGTTTTAATTCATGGCATATATAGGCCTATATTATCTAACTTGTTTTAATTCATGGCATATGTAGACCTATATTATCTAACTTGTTTTAATTCATGGCATATATAGGCCTTTATTATCTTAATTGTTTCAATTCATGGCATATATAGGCCTATATTATCTAACTTGTTTTAATTCATGGCATATGTAGGCCTATATTATCTAACTTGTTTTAGTTCATGGCATATATAGGCCTTTATTATCTAACTTGTTTTAATTCATGGCATATGTAGGCCTATATTATCTAACTTGTTTTAATTCATGGCTTATGTAGGACTATATTATCTAACTTGTTTTAATTCATGGCATATATAGGCCTATATTATCTAACTTGTTTTAATTCATGGCTTATGTAGGCCTATATTATCTAACTTGTTTTAATTCATGGCATATGTAGGCCTATATTATCTAACTTGTTTTAATTCATGGCATATATAGGCCTATATTATCGAACTTGTTTTAATTCATGGCTTATGTAGGCCTATATTATCTAACTTGTTTCAATTCATGGCATATATAGGCCTATATTATCTAATTTGTTTTAATTCATGGCATATGTAGGCCTATATTATCTAACTTGTTTTAGTTCATGGCATATATAGGACTTTATTATCTAACTTGTTTTAATTCATGGCATATGTAGGCCTATATTATCTAACTTGTTTTAGTTCATGGCATATATAGGCCTTTATTATCTAACTTGTTTTAATTCATGGCATATGTAGGCCTATATTATCTAACTTGTTTTAATTCATGGTATATGTAGGACTATATTATCTAACTTGTTTTAATTCATGGCATATGTAGGCCTATATTATCTAACTTGTTTTAATTCATGGCTTATGTAGGCCTATATTATCTAACTTGTTTTAATTCATGGCATATGTAGGCCTATATTATCTAACTTGTTTTAATTCATGGCATATATAGGCCTAATATTATCGAACTTGTTTTAATTCATGGCTTATGTAGGCCTATATTATCTAACTTGTTTCAATTCATGGCATATATAGGCCTATATTATCTAACTTGTTTTAATTCATGGCATATGTAGGCCTATATTATCTAACTTGTTTTAGTTCATGGCATATATAGGCCTTTATTATCTAACTTGTTTTAATTCATGGCATATGTAGGCCTATATTATCTAACTTGTTTTAGTTCATGGCATATATAGGCCTTTATTATCTAACTTGTTTTAATTCATGGCATATGTAGGCCTATATTATCTAACTTGTTTTAATTCATGGCATATATAGGCCTCTATTATCTAACTTGTTTTAGTTCATGGCATATGTAGGCCTATATTATCTAACTTGGTTTAATTCATGGTATTCATAGTTGCATTTTGTGACAAAGAGAATGGAGTCATTGGCATCAATTGCAGGGGTGAATGACAAGACAAAATGTCACCAACTATAAAAAATTGACTGGTCAATTTGAAGCAAGTTGAAAAAAGACCTTTTTTGATCCTGATAAGGTCATTTAAGGTGTAATCTCAAATCTAAAGTCAAATTTGAACTTCTGAGAACATGTAGATGGTTTTGAAAAAAATTGGTCAGTTTGAAGCAAGATGAAAAAAGACCATTTTGACCTTGAGAATGTCATCGTTTGACCTTGAGAATGTCATTGAAGGTCAAATCTATTGTCAGACTTGAACTGTTGAGAACTTGTAGATGATTTTGAAAAGAATTGGTCAATTTGAAGCAAGTTGAAAAAATACCTTTTTCACCTTGATGAGAAGGTCATTGAAGGTCAAATCTGAAATCAAAAGTCAGATTTAAGCTTCTGATAACTTGTAGATGATTTTGAAAAAATGGTCAATTTGAAGCAGGTTGAAAAATATCTTTTTGACCTTTTTTGACCTTGAAAAGGTCATTGAAGGTCAAATCTTGAATATAAAGTCAGATTTGAACTTCTGAAAACATGTAGATGATTTTGAAAAAATTGAAGTCAGTCTAAACAGTATTTGTTAAGTTATTAGAAGTTTTAAGAATTTGTTACAGACGCCGATCGCCAACCGCCAACCACCAACCGCCGTCAAAAAAACGGAGACCACCCCAATATGTCACCACTTTTTGGTGGTGACATAAAAACAGTGGCCTAAACATATGGTGGCAGATATGTGATACATCGATGAAATGATTAAATGGTCATGAAAACTGAATTTTAAGTTAAATAAATGTCAGATCGAACATTTATGAATCGAAATAGAGCAAATCATTCCAATCTTAACTCTGTTTCTATCAAAATATAAGTAATCTCAGAGAACACTTAGAATGATTCAATAAGCCAGTAGTAAAATTAATTGAGCAATTGAAACCCTTGACGAATGAGTTATGATGCCGTACGACATTATTGTATACTTGAACAAGAGAAAATGTAATTCGATTCCCAAATTGGCGTGTTATACTTGTGTTTGCCTTGATCATGAGGCACCTGGGGCATATACCTGTATGCTTGTTAATGGAATACCTGAAGTTATAACCTGGACAGTGTTAATCGATGTTAGTAGGCAGAGACTGATGAAGGTTAGATCAGTCTCGTCAATTACGCACTGTATACCCCTCCCGTGGTTGAAATAACACAGTGCTTTTGAATAGAATGGCGTTAGAATTCTCTTTAACACGTTCGCAGAGGATAACTATACGAGGCCAGAGCAGAAAGTTTCTTCCCAAATGCTCTCATTTTTATTTCTTTACTTCTTGAGATGATTTTTTAACAGATTATGCTTACACCAATTAGCTTTGGTATGTGCACATTATTTTGGGCCATTAATGTTTACTGTTGATGAAGAGGTTATCATGGCGACCAAATTTAAGGGAGGGTAGATCAGCTTCATTTTTAACTGAGCTTCACTTTCTTTGTCTCAAATAGCAGTCACATACACACTTGTTTCATCAGTGAGTGACTCCCTCAATCTCCTTATTCGCCAGACCTAGCACCGTGCGATTACTTATTGTTTCCCGAGGCGAAAAAGCCTCTTCACGGATTGAAATTTGAGGACAATGAATCAATAATTGAAGCTTTCAATAGCAGCCTCTACAAAATATCTGATTCAATGACATTTCCTTCGTGTATTCAGAGATCGTGTCACTTGCTGCAGGACGTGATTATGTCCAAGGCATTTAAGGCATGCAAAAGTCTTCATATGACCCTTACGAGTATCAATGAATCGAATGGTATGAAATGACCATCCAGACAGCTGCTTCACCTTACCTGATTTTAAATTGAGAAACATTTGTATTTTGTGCAAATCTCATTTAATTCAATCAATAGATCCTATATGTCATCTTCTTACAAGCATTGGCGCATGTATAATGTGTTAAAATCGCAATAAACAAAACAAATGAGAGAATCAGGTAAGAAACTTTCTGATCGGGCCTCGTACTGTACATGTAGTTTTTCTATTGAACATGCGCATGTTTGTGTTTGTTTGAAGAAAAATCTGACAATTTAATGTATTTTCACTTTATTTTCCATGATATTCCCAATATCTTTTAAATACCATGTACCATAAATGGTATATGATAAAATAAGAAAGGACATTTGTCCGCGATTTACTTCACAAAAATCACATGAACTTTATTTGTACCCACGTTTCTCTCTAATGTAGTGGGTCTCCAGGTTATACTTAAAAAGCTGTACACAACAAATCGCAAAAGTAAGTTAGATAACCTAATAAAAATATCACAAAACTAGACATCTTTAAAATCTATCTCTGTGTCTACTTAACTGCAATATATCTTCCCTCACATCAGACGCTAGCACCATTCAAGGTGCTCTGTTTTCAAATATGTCGTAAACTTGCAATGTCGTAACGATTTCTAGAAACAAACGAATCAGAGGCATTACAAAAACAATTTTTATATGTCTCTGCTCAAATGATGGTGAAGTTGTGTTGTTTCGAATGTTCAATTTTTCATCCATTGTGTTTTACCTGCAATTACCAAGGTACCAAGGTACCAGAGTTAACGTATAGTTTCACCACTAGGTGGCTAATTTGGGATATACGAAAAAGTTCCTCAAGACTTCAAAGTTCATTAGATTTATGGATCAATTTTCATATCGCCTTTTCATGGAGTTTCATTATTATACCATTTCAAATAGTTTTAGCGACTGAGCCACTGAGAATTTGTGCCAAGTGAACTACTGATACTTTCAATGAACCATTGTTTAATTAAACATTTAGTCCTGCTGTGTGCAAAGATGGGTAGATGCAAACGCCATAAAGATTTTCATGGTCGAGTTAAGTGGAATGTCAGTAATGAACAATATTACAGAGCTAGACACCACACGCAGTTTCGTAGCATCAACTACAATGTGTTCTAGCAGATCGCATGCAGTTCTAAACTCAAGTATGCTAATTTAGTAGATATAAAATAACAGATTGCACTATTAAGACATAATCAATGTCGTTTTGACCAGATTCAATTCTATTTTGATAACTTCCATCCTGTCAGAAACGCAATGATGTGCCGATAAAATGAATTGATTTTAATTTTCTAAACACGCTATACTACACATGGAATAAGTCACAAATACCTAGTTTTCATTGAATCATTTTTTCTTCGATAAGTTATACATTATAAATGCCACACAACTGAAACCCAGTTGAAGGTTTTAAGTCAAACTAGCCAGTTTACAAAAGGATCTGATAATGAAGAACATCTCTCGTGGGTACCTCAATGGAGGATTTAGCGTCTATCATTCAATTGACACAAAAGAGAAAAAATATATGAGCATAGTTCTGAACGAGAGGCAACAATTTCCTCCAGAGATACCCCCATCCTGGTATCATTCATCTCTCACTGGTGGTTTATCTCAGAATTCAGCTCACTCGTACCAATTATCGCCTAAGATTCCATCGTGTGATTGCGCCGATGATATAGCACTTGTTAGTAGTTAGGGAAACATGGGTTCTGTCCCTGCGGGTGGGTAAATTTAAAGGGGCGGACGAATACTCACAAGACGAGTTGATGATAAGTATTTGCTTAAGAGTTTGATTTTGATGATGATTTAGGTGAATAAAAGTATAAGAGACGAATATCTTGACTTCAATTTTGTCAATACAAATCAAATTTTGGTAAATGGGCTGTACTTATTGGTGGTAAATGCAACTCTCAACTTTTACTTGATTACCGACTATTGATTAGCGTCAAATGTAACAATTTAAACGGAAGCCTCTTGTTGGATTATCAATGTAGGTTTGACATTCATGTTTTAATGTCATTGCAATTTAAAATGTAATTCTTTGTCGCAATAAATGTAAAATAACTGTTTTATACGACATCGTTTTGATCTTGAGCATATATGAAGCAGAAAAAGCGATAGATTTTTGGAGCCAGCAAGTGACATTATTAAGCTAGAATAAAACTAGTGTAATCACCCTATGCAGACAGAGCCTGTGGGAAATATTGGGTGCGGCGCAAATGAGCGGAGGGTGCGGAGCTAACGGTCATTTTTGAATTTAAAATTGGGATATTTCTGAAACTAAGCCGTTTTGGGACTTCAAATATACCAAGATATGTGTATTTGACACCAAATATCAATAAAATTGTGAAAATAGTAGTGCAATTCATTTTATAGCGACGCATTATGCATTAAACATTTCCCAGACCTATATATTTTGAAATTATCCTTTTAATACTGAGTCCCCAGCATTCATAAAAATGGTGTTCAAGGTACGCTATCTATACAAATTATTTTTGCATCTTGGAAGCCAGGCAGTATCTGTGTGATTTTATAAAAATTCGGAAATTGTTTTTCAGATAGAGCCCCCTCTAAATATTGGGTGCGGATGAGCTCCATAAACGTACCTCCGAACCCAATATTTAGAGGGGGCTCATATCTGAAGAACATTTCCGAATTTTCATAAAATCACACAGATACATGTACTGCCTGGCTTCCAAGATGCAAAAATAATTTGCATGGGTAGTGTATCTTGAACACCATTTTTTATGAATGCTGGGGACGCAGTATTAAAAGGATAGTCTCAAAATATATAGGTTTGGGAAATGTTTAAGGCATACTGCGTCGCTATAAAATGAATTGCACTACTATTTTCACAATTTTATTGATATTTGGTGTCAAATACACATATCTTGGTATATTTGAAGTCCCAAAACGGCTTAGTTTCAGAAATATCCCAATTTTAAATTCAAAAATGACCGTTAGCTCCGCACCCTCCGCTCATTTGCGCCGCACCCAATATTTCCCACAGGCTCTGTCTGCATAGGGTGTATACCAGTGATGTGAGCGTTACGATCAGTAAAATTATACTTTATTAGATAAATACCCTGCGCGCAGCGTCTAGTTAAACTACGACGAAGCTCTCTTTTAAGAAGTGAAGTCAAACGAATGCAAAGGGTATTAGATAAGCCGAGCCATTTTGGGAACCTTTGTTCACGTATTCTCATGTTTTCATTTGGTCCAATGACACCATACCAGTGATGTGACCGTTACGATCAGTAAAATAATACTTTAATGGATAAACCAAGCCATTTTGGGAACCTTTGTTCACGTGTTCTCATGTTTTCATTTGGTCCAATGACACCATACCAGTGATGTGACCGTTACGATCAGTAAAATAATACTTTAATGGATAAACCAAGCCATTTTGGGAACCTTTGTTCACGTGTTCTCATGTTTTCATTTGGTCCAATGACACCATACCAGTGATGTGACCGTTACGATCAGTAAAATAATACTTTAATGGATAAACCAAGCCATTTTGGGAACCTTTGTTCACGTGTTCTCATGTTTTCATTTGGTCCAATGACACCATACCAGTGATGTGACCGTTACGATCAGTAAAATAATACTTTAATGGATAAACCAAGCCATTTTGGGAACCTTTGTTCACGTGTTCTCATGTTTTCATTTGGTCCAATGACACCATACCAGTGATGTGACCGTTACGATCAGTAAAATAATACTTTAATGGATAAACCAAGCCATCTTGAGAACCTTTGTTCACGTGTTCTCATGTTTTCATTTGGTCCAATGACACCATACCAGTGATGTGACCGTTACGGTCAGTAAAATAATACTTTTAAATTAATGGATAAGCCAAGCCATTTTGGGAACCTTTTTTCATGTGTTCTCATGTTTGTGGTCAATAAAGTAGTACTTCAATAGATAAGCCAAGACATTTGAAAATATGTGTTACTTTGTTCACAGGGCTTATGATCTCTTGGTCCAACGATAGCTATACAGTTCGAGTGAAGTGGAGATCATCATGGATAATACATGTAATTGAGAATTCCAACGTGTGTTGCCGGAGTTGTTCTTAGGGGGACTACCCTTGATCCAACGACATATCAGTGTAGAATGTTGATCGACATAGTCAATATATATGCTGACATGTGATTCTTTGTTTCTCATGATTACTTATCGACCCATCGATCGATCAGTGATGGACAGATCAATCCCATTGAGTGTGTGACCAAATCCTCTTTTGTCTCAAAGATAGTTTCGAATCAATAATTAAAATATCGTTAGATAAGGCAAACGGCAATCATTGACTAAACACCATTGACTCTTGATCATTTTATCTACAGCATCCTCCGAACGCAGGGTTCAAGACATCATCCACAAAGTTCCTTCCTTCTTCCAGAAGAAGAAGGAGGTACGAGTTCTGGAGGCCTGTGTTCGGAGGATGTATCTACAGTAGTTGAGCCTCAAAGTCACATTCTTTGTTACAGGAATGACTGGAACAATTTAAAGATGTTATACTGTAATGCGCTGATTTATGCAGTTTAAGAGCATGTTTTCTGACACAGAGTTGTCTTTATTGTAACATCTGCATATAAGATGGGATATATTTCGCCTACGCTCTGGTCGACCACGTAGGGATTGTTATGAAAAGGTGCAGTGTTTTCTACTTTGCCATAATGCTATCATCCTGACATTGATATTGGATTATGATCCTTAAGAATTAGAAAAACGACTTGTATTTCAATTTCGCGAGAATCTATTCAAATAAGGATATATTCATTAGAGAGGTTGATTTATTTCCGATGTCGCCATGTTCTTTCGCATCAATGATAATGATTTTGACAATGTTGTAATAGTAGTTTTCAATGTTATCATCTGAATAATACTTCAGCTTACTAGTCCCAAGGGCGTTTTAAAACCTAACATTATACTTCAGCTTTAACCAGAATTGTCTCATTTCTTCGTTTGATTGTATATATTAGGATAGCATTGTCTCTGTTACGTTCAAACTTCACCATAGCCAAGCTCACCTTCAAACAATCATTTATTTGAATGTAAACGATCTCCATTCACGAGGTTTTGTTTGTTGATACTTGATTAGAATCTAATATCGGAACCATCACTGGGAGTGTGTTCCGTACAGGAATAATAAATCTAAAGGTCCAGAGGGGTCATTTTGTTGAAGATAGATAAGCAGGAACATCAATGATTACTAATTGTTGGATTAATGTGTTTTATCTAATAATCCATTGGATTAATGTATAGAGATATGACTGTAATGTAATTATTGGCGTTACACTAGAGTATTCGTGAATGGAAGCAGGACCATATGGTCATCTCGGATTCCCAAGGTATGGACCTTTCACAATTGAAAAGTTAACGGGTGTGCCTACTCGTATAGAAGCGTTTTACTTAGCAAATGACACCACTAGAAATTACCATTCCCACAAACATACAGAGCTTTGCATGAAGCGCTAGAACAATCTTTGAAGCCAACACAGGCGCACTTAAACCCCAGAAATGATATAAACTGAAAACCCAACGATTAAAACATTAAACGAAATACAAACCTTGAAATGTAAAGTGTAAGGGAAAGAGAACCAATTTATATTCTAACCTGTCTTTGAGTCTAGAACAATGCCGCCATTTGTGATAACCGTGACCCTTCAGAGGGCGATGATCATTTATATTGTATCAGCAAATAGTCAACATTGTAGGATAGCCTTCGTGTTCACAAGAATATAAATGGAAAAACAATAACTACAACACTTCAAACAGCCTTTTAAGGTTTACTGCTTTGTGTGGTATTAATAATTTAGATAAAGATAGCAAGTATACATGCAGTTATACCCCTGTACTCTTTTGCTTTAGACATAAGCATGAATATAATGAATACGTATCCAAACACTGATTATAATTGAATACATTAACTTTGACATTTCATAAGAATGTATGAAATAAGTAGGTGGTAGTAAAAATAACTATCACAAATATCTTCGATAATTTGTAATGCCAAAGATGAAAATAAGTTTGACCTTGCGTGAGCAAGTCAAAATTTGCATTCCAAATACGTGTCAGAAACACATTCGTGTAGAATATGAATTCATTCCTTATTTTCAGCGAGGCTTGCTCTAATGAAAATCATTAATATACCTTAAATACACCAAGGTTTACGCAAACGAGCAATTTGAATTATTTATAAGTAACAATAAGCATTTTCCTAAATCCCATTAAGTCAATCATAGATTATTTCGAGGTCTCACTCATCTGTAATTACCTTTTAGAGAACATGTCTAAGTGCTTTGACAATGAAAAAACAACAACTTACCAGTATTTATTAATTCCTTTCTTTGGTAGACTAATCTCTAGTTTTCGCCATTCGTGTACTCTACTTAATTACTATTTGACGTGAAAGTAAACTGATTAGCGTATTCCATTGTGGTCAGGGAATGTCACATCAGTAAACGCCATTCTACGATCTTAACCAACCGGGGATTTCGGAAATCAACAACTGGTTCATTTAACAAGCATTTTCTAAACCCCTAGATACACTTTTACTAAGACTTCTGTGTTTCCCCATGTTATGATACTATAACGAATATAGGTGGAAAGTAATCCAATTTATTTTCGATGTTCTTTCAATAGTTTTAATAGGATTAATCTGTAGCACTGTCCCTCAAAAGACAGAATCGCGTGTAGTAGTCCATCCAATAATAATTGAAAAAAGTTTCGCCCTTCAAATCATCCCAACGTTTCTCACAGGCCTTTTCATATCGTAAAGATCTCGCACTTTAGATAAGTGAACGCATCCATATTCATAAGTTTCATACCAAAGTGGGTTTTGAATATTCATCTCGCGTCCTCAGCGTTCAAGTATGATGCAACGGAAAGATGATCGCACTTGCACTTTATCTGTAGCCATAAAATCATTTTGCATAATCGTTCAGCAATTGAGGGGTATTCAGAACTGCTGTGTAACCATAGTTATCGTTTCCTTTATACTTGACTTTCTTGGTGACCTTCGTCAGCGTCTAAGTAGGGCAGACAATCATAACAAATTCGATAAAGACAATAAATTTAATGCATAATAATTAGACGATAAACCACGGCTTGAGATCTACTTCTGTCTGTTTCTGAAAATATTTTTAATATGAATGATATTCCCCATAACATTGGCCATGATTGGCCATAATACTTTTACATGCTCCCGATTGCTCCAGCTGAATTGGAAATAATTAAAAATTGGGCGCAGTGATTATTGTATTATTGCAGTGTCAGTCACGATTTGCTCTTTTATCAAGAAACCAAATGCCAATAAGCAGACTAAGGAATTAGCGAACATATGTAAGACATAAGTATGATAGGCCTTCAGGATCGTCTCGGTGTACGTTCCCATGTTGGCTTTGATACGGTTACAAATTAGCACGAGAGTGTACACACCTGTAAACACATTATGCCCAATGGCATCCTCGATTCGAACCATATTTTTTACTTCGCACTTTATCACTTGCAGACCACTAGTGCTTAAAAAGTTGGGTAAACAATTATAAAGCAAATCCTGAGAGAGACGTGCTTGGTTCTAAATAAATTGTTTATGGGGTATATGCATGTAAGAAATAGTCGGATTCATATCATTTATAGGGGTTCACATCGCTTGTTTTGTCAAATGATGCATTTATATTCAAATCCAATTGTTTACCTCTCTGACTGGTTTATAGCTACTTATTGCGTTTTTGACTGATGGAACATCATTTTAATTTGAAAAAATCTATTAGAGTATAACGAATTAAGGCAACCCAAAACGCCCATAAACAATAAGTTACCTCCACAAGCTAAATCAATTTAGCACCAAATAGCATTGCCAACAAGCCAACTGAATTAATTCGCATGATTCGATTACGCATCTACGGCCCTAGAGAAATATAAAGAATGTAGCCTGGCCAGTGGTCTGTTGATTTAGCCAAATAAAACATTACCTTTTATCTGCAATATGAGGCGTGTTATCAGATGGTGAATCGGGAACAAATAAACTTACAAAATACCTTACAAAATACCTGTAGAAAACTATATCAGAAATCAGATTAAAAGCGATTTGACATTACATGTTTGTGTTAGGCTACATCTTACCACATTTAAATGGAATGGTTCCATTACTATTCACCATATTGTCTCCCAAAAGGAGGAAACTCCAACTCGGATGAAACTCGACTCGAGCAAAGCGTCGTAGTGAGCGTTTTAAGACTTTTATACATAAATCCTAATTCCACTGAAAATGCCATCTAAAGCCAACGATGACCCCTGTTACACAGGCCAGTTGAAATGCTTCGTTACGAAGCAATTTGACAAAAAGCTTCGTAACGAAGCAATTTTGGGCCTGTGTAACACCTCCGCCTTCGTTGGAAAAGCTTAGTTGATAACGAAGCAAATGAGTAGAAAATCCAACGAAGGTTAGCTCCCAACGAAGCTTTTTTGGCCTGTGTAACAGGTAGCTTCGTTAGAAAATGCTTAGTTGGCGGTTTGCGCATGCGCGTAATAAAGAGCACATTCATCATTTTGTATTAAACGAGAGGAATCGCGAGGAAAGAACATGTTTTTAAGTACGTATTATTATAATGCTACGTTTTGAATAAAATAATTACCTATTTGCGTCACTGATTGACGCTAACTCAACCCCTAAACGCCACGTACAAATGTGATTTACCGTCTTTCGTAGCATTTCATTCGATTCCCTGCCTTTGCTCGCATTGATATGACAAAAAGTATTAAATCTAAAAAACACAGGTTTTACCGTATATGTATACGGTAGTTTTGAAACGTTTATCTGATCTATTAGAGAATAAACTGATTTAAATGTCCCTCTCCTTTCGGAAAACTCCGTCTCATGTGTGGAAGGGTAAACTTTTGAAATTACATAAGATATGCTTACTAAATAGAAAGTTGTGGCATACATGTTTAATATTAATTTTTTCTTGCGCCTCGAATAATTATACCTTGAATGTAATTCTAAAGGTGTTAATACCATGATACTGATACAAGTGCTTCCCGGTGAATCACATCAGGGAATATAGCCGATTCGATTGATTCGAAAATGTCTCTCTTCAAAAATCGTATTCAACTGGCTATCGCCCCATTGCAATACATGTACTTGTACTAGTCGTTCCATTATTTTATTCTTCGACGATTTTAAATTGTAATTGAATTTAAACTCCATGTTTAAATATATTGAATTAATTACGTTTCAAAACTTCCGTATACAAATACGGTAAAACCTGCGGACAAGGAACGGTGGCCAAAATTGTTTCTTGTCGACAGATATTTGCCACAGAGAGGCTGCATGTCGTAGGCCAGCCCCAAACACTATTGATGTGTCGTAAGACGATGCTTACAACTGATATTCAAGTTTCTTCCTATTTGCGCCATTTTCGAATTCAGCAGACGGCTGGTGGATTAACATACTAATTCATGTCAAACTCACTCAAATATGCATGGAGTATTGGCGAGACGGGTAATAATCATATTAAAATGAATTGGTCATGAAATAGTAGTTACACGCGGTCCGAACTTCGACCGTTAATTTGAATTTTTGACCTACCGGATGTTTGAAAATCAAGGATTACGAGTCTCATACTGCACCGTTTTCTTCAAACTTGTTCCATTCAAAGCATAACAAATATCCCTTTCTGATGGTACATTATTCTCTTAAACAGAGTCCGTACTTCCAGCGGCATTTTGGTCCTTAGCTGTAAGAAGGCCTTCTAACAGCTTGGGACCAAAACGCTGCTAGAACGAGGGACTCTTTACCATAAAGTAATGCACCGACAGAAAGGCATTTTTGTTTTATTTTTAATGGTATAGGTTTGAAGTAAAACGGTGCAGTATGAGACAATCGCAATCCTTGATTTTCAAGCATCTGGTAGGTCGAACATTCAAATTAACGATCGAAGTTAGGACCGCGTGAGTTAAACCACCAGCCGAACACCGAGACATTTTAGTAATGGCTACACTATTTGAAATATAGCTGAGAAGTCCATTTGGAAATTGAACGTTTTTATACGATTTTACATACTAGTCGTCTGTATAAACCCAAAATCCAATTCCTCCTAGTAATTAACATAGGCCTATTTTTATTCCATATGTTTTCCAAAGGAAATGATAGAAAATGAAAACAATACTTGTAATCGTATTGACAGCTGAAATATATAAAAATCGAAATGATAGGAAAAATGTATGGACATGTGTACGGAATTATCACATTCATCTTCTTTTATTTTCCCGAGAATTTTGAACTAGTCTTTTTCTGTGCTGATTTGTTAAAATAAACATTAAAAATTAGATTTTTGAGTTTGATCAATGGTTTATATCAAAAGAATAAAAATATTAATCATAATAAGTAGGTGGGGCAGATGAGTAATGCGCACGCGCAACGAAGCATTTTAAGTGCAGTGTAACACCAAATAATTGCTTCGTTAGGGTTGAATAGAGCCAGTGTGGACACAATTTTTTCGCTAACCTTCGTTACAAAAATGCTTCGTTAGACTCAACCCAGCAGTGTAACAGGTACCGATGGAACAAACAATCGAACATTCTCAGGATGAAAAAATCAAATTCGATTCAATAATACGTAGCCAGCTTTTTATAAGGGGGGGGGGGGGGGGGGGGGGGGAGTCGACCCCCCGCAACCCCCCCCCCAAAAAAAAATTCCCCATGCTAAACCAAGCCGATTTGTATTGTAAAGGACAGTGGCGGATCCGGAAGGTAACAAGGGGGAGAGGACCCACATTTCAAGCCAGGAAAAAATATCCGCGCTTGCACGGAAAAACTTCTTGGGCCAAAATTTAGAAAATCTATGGCACGTTTTTTGAAAATTTGGCCTAACAATGAAACAATATTTTTTTCTGGGCCCATCCTAGGGCCCAACGTAAAATTTTTAGGGCCCTAAAACCAAAATTCGGGCCAACATTTTGAAAATTTATAGCCCGTTTTTTGAAAATTTGGCCTGATGTTGAAAGAAATAAGGCCCAAAAAGGTCAAGTAATGCCCAAAAAGGCCCACTATTTACAATATTTTTGGGCCATCATTTTTTTCTGGGCCCATCATAGGGGGTCGGACCTATGCCTCCCCCCTCTGGAACCGCCAGAAGGCTATGTTTAACAAAACACAAAGGATGATCCTAAAAAACAGAGGGAAAGGAGCACAAATATGTCCGCGAAAAAAATTGGGCCAAATTTTGGAAAATAATGCCCAAATTCGAAAAACAATGCGCAGTAATGCCAGTTTTTAAATCTTAATTGCCCAGTGAATGTGGGGAAGAGCAACTTTTTCATCAAGTAAGCAAAAAGGTAGGTCCACATTTTTTAGGAGATATCAGGAGGGGGAGGGGGGTGGCTCATACGAGCCCCCAAAGCCCCCCCCCCTCCTGGCTACGGGCCTGTGATATATTGTTCGAAACATGCACTCTGCTCATAAAGTTGGATCTGACAAAATGTTGAATAGCATGTTGAGGGATGTTTACTTCTATGTTTGGATTGAACTTTCATATTTTTTTTCGTCAATGACATCTGAAAGGGAATGACTCCGGTGAACTTGCTAAATCCGCCGAATATTAAAAACGTTTTAACATGCGGTTCGATAGGGGGGATAGTGTTACGAGCGTTTTAGGGAGGAGGGGGGGGGGGCTGTAAAATAAACAATCGTTGATTAGTCCATAAAATATACCGTATACCGTAAATAAATCCAGCTCTGTCAAAATCGTTTGCGGAATATAATATAAATAGGCTCAAGTAGTTGATAAGTTGCTAAGTTACTGACATGTAGAGTTTCAAGATCAACACCACGGTAGAAAATAGAAAACTATTTTTCAGATAATCATTTCGTCCTACCATGCCATCTATAAAACATTCAATTAATTTATAGCCCTTGACTCTAGTTTTGTTGACTTAAAATTAGGTATAACCTATTTTCGTCAATCTGCAAGACTGATCATTCATACTTATTTGTTATTTGTTGTTAAGCGTGCAATTGTGATGTAAATTTTATAAATGTTTACTAGTCTATCTCTGATTTGAGGAGTTATCATTACAATGGTCCGGATTTGATTAAATGGGCGAATTTATGGAATAAATGATTTAAAAAAATTGTGATGTAAATGTAAATGTTTACTAGTCTATCTCTGATGTGATGAGTTGTCATTAATATTACAATGGATTTGATTCAATGGGGGAATTTATGGAATAAATGATTTAAAAAAATTGTGATGTAAATGTAAATGTTTACTAGTCTATCTCTGATGTGATGAGATGTCATTAATATTACAATGGATTTGATTAAATGGGGGAATTTATGGAATAAATGATTAAAAAAATGGGTACCAAGTTGTCTTTGATAACTTGTCTTCAGAACTTAGGGTAATTTCAATGTAAACACTTTGTTTATGCTAGCCTGAACACGTTTAGACAATTGCAAGTTGAAACTCGTTTAAACACGCCAGGACAAGGTTGAACTCGTTTTAAACTGGCAAAAGAATAAAAGAAAATGAAAAATCGCCTAAATTGGCCCGAGACTCACGACAAGACAATGTAAAATTCGCTTAATTTGACCCAAAACACGTCAAGATACTTGGCGAAACTATTCCAATCTGTCTCAAGACACGACAAAGCGAAGCTCTTTTAAACATGTAAATTTTAGCAAATGGATGTAAAAGTCAACCCGCGACTCCCCGCAGAAAACTGTTCAAAGACGTGACAAAAGACAACATATAAAACGTGTCCAAACTGAAATTCTACCGCAACAATCTTGAGTTGCAACGCTCTGGTTGAAGCAAATCGAAACAAGAAAAATGTGTTTATTTAAAAAACTGAGATATGAACAGATACAAGATCAGAAGTAAAATGTTTAAAGTTCCACGTAGCAGGTGTATACTGTATGATATATCGGTCTCTACAGCGGCTATCATTCACATATTTTCAAAACAGTTGAAGCATAATGTTGTTCAAGTTGTTTATCATATATTATGCAATTTGAAAAGTTGAATCGGATCCTCCAAAGAGGTGCATCAAACATCATTATTGTCATGTTCGAAGTAGATCAGCCGTGAATGAAGCAAGTTAAGTTTGTCTAAACATGTGCAAATTATGGCATACTACACAAAACACATACTGGTGTTTAGACAAGCAAGGCATCCATTTCCACAGACCCCACGCAAACTAAAAATGTATGTAATGAAATATGGATCATATGAAATGCCCCAAAATGTTACTCGGTGATGCAATGGTACTAGTGTGAATTTATAAAAAAAATTGTGTTTGATAGAGAATAAATTAAAAGCGCTTTAAATATTCTCTCTCTGCTTTTAGTTGGGATAATTTCTCATTTGTTCAATAATTTGACTGCGTCAGTATACATGAGATGCGCAATGGCTATAAGTGGCTTCAATATGACGAACCTTTTAGATGCACGAGAACCCTTACATTAATTCGTATCTATTTTAAAAAATCAAAAGAGGTATGGCTCTCCAAGATTCGACCATCTTTGGGACTATCGAATGAGTCAAGAGACAATAGTACCAAACCATGGCCCATGCCCAAACCAAAGTAATGTCCATTTTTGAATGAAAATTTCTAACTTGGGCAGAATACACATTTTCGTTGTACAATATTGACTGTGATATCAATGACTGCTTTATTCCATTTAATACAAAAAGAAGATTTCCTCTCGAGCCAAGACAAAGTAGATTTTGTTTGTTTGATGTTTAACAAAGAATCTCTTTTTGTAATTTGGTTTCCTCTATAAAAAGTTTTTTCTCCCGGTACAGCGCCATCAAGTGTTTGATAAACGAATCGAGGTTTATTCTCGATAGGGTTAGGGTTATATAAAGATGGCAGCAATAGAGTCGTATTAATCTTCTCTGATAATATTTCTATTGCCCTTAGCCCATGGCAGGGGCCCATGAAAAATATTCAAAATACAATTGAATACTAGTACATAACAAAATATTGCCCATTCCCCTATACATCAATTATCAACGAATTATCATAAAACACACCCCTTTATCGTTTTTCAATTTTTTAAACATTAAACCACGCCCCTTTATCGTTTTTTTCGCTTTTTTACATAAATCCACGCCTCCTTTTTGATTTTTTTCGCTTTTAATTACCCTACACCACGTCCCTTTTCGTTTTTTTTCGCTTTGAATTACCTTGAACCACGCCTCTTTTACGATTTTTTAGATTTTATTACATTAAGGCACGCCCCTTTCTCGATTTTTTGCTTTCAATTACCTTAAAGTTGTATTAAACCCAATGTAAAAATCTTATATTAGCACAAATAACATCTCTTTTGTTATTGTGAGTACAAAGCTTGTGATATTTCCCCACAAAACATGCATGCGATGTATAAAAAAATGACTGTCAACCTCTGAAAAGTTGTTATTTTCGCCTAATTTTGAGGTAATCTGACCAGAGAGGTTATTTTGGCGCCAAATCGAAAAGTTGTTGTTGCAAACGACTACTTAGGCTGAACTTTGTACATATTTTCAGTAGAATAGGTTTATCACTGAGATGCCGAGAAAATACTTGTCAAAATGTGTCTCATTTTTTGGAATGGTGCAGGAGAATAATCAGAATTTTTCGCGGAGTTTATACTTAACAATACTCTCCTTAATGGCCAAAAGGCGGCGTTATATCGAGATTCCTCGTGAAAAATCACGTGATTTAAGGCCATCGCTCGGTTATATCCGGGCAACTCGCGAGACTTCGCGGGGGGGGGTGCCATGATAGAATAAAAGCATTAGATTAGAAAAGATAAAAAGAGCTTTAAAATGTTTTTTATTTGAAGCTTCTAGCTCAATTTTATAGGAAGTTGCATCAATTTTTGTAAAATTCAAAACACTCTTTTAAAAAGGAGTTTTGCCTTGCTTTTGTCACGATCGCACCTCCTGATTGAAAACCGAAAAAGATTTGGGCGATCGCACCCCTTGACTGAAAGCTGACTACGCCCCTGTATACTTAAGGTTTTCCAACGCAGCTTTTTGCTTCCATATCAAGAGTAGTGTGTTTATGAAAAGGGATCTATCAAGATTGCTTTAACTGCTTCTGGTGCATAGAACAAACAAATTAGTTGTGTTTATAAGTAATCGCACTTTCAAAGAGATCAAGCAGGTACGTTAATACATAAACGGTTAAACCTGTCTCGGGCTGTTAAAAAAATACATCCCATGCAGTCATATCGGTTAAAATTACATTCGCATGATGCGATACTCGTCAAGTACATGAAACAAATGCCCATGCAACCTGGGGGAATTAGACCTGTAAGCTTTACTATTTATACATATTTTTCTGTTTTGAAAACTTCGATAAGTAACGTATATTTCTTCGTTTTTCAAAGAAATCTACACATGTTCTGTTGCTGTTTTGTCTTTAACACCGTAATTCCAATCACCGCCTCCACATTTTAAACGAGTTACCATGAAATATCAGAACGTAATTGCTATTCTCATACGTACTTTCCCGATTTAAACTAAGTCATGTTGCAGATTATCATTTGGCGCAAATATAGACAATATAGTCTAGCTTTTAGAAATTCTCTCGGTTTGGAATTTTAAGATAAAGCTGTAATTCATGTTGTCAGAGTATAATTTCTAGCTTTGTGCCAAATTATAATCTGCAATTTGATATATACGTAGGTTTAAATCGAGAAAGCAAAAAACTCGTAACCAGGAAGTTCATCCATTTTGTTATATTGACATTCCGTCGAAGTAACTAGTTGCGGAACAATGATACTTGTAGAACTTAATGTGACTGTCATCTACCATTTATAACTAATTAGCAACATGAGTGACAAAATAGTTCTAGTTTCCTGCTTATTGTCGAGTCTCACATCATGCGAATGTGATTTTACGCGATCTGTCTGCATAGGGTAAAATAGTTTTCATGCCAAACTCGTCTTTTGGGAAAACTCCATATTAACCGAGGACTCAAGTAAAACACAATAGCTCAGCATCAAAGGCAAGAAGAGATTAATGAGAACAGGTCTCTAACGGAAATCACAACATAAACCAGACCCCTACACATAATATAAGCTTACACATGATAAAATCACAAAAGGATGAGACATACTATTTTGCTTTTATTTTCACATTCAACCAATCATTTATCAAGTTTTCGGTCAAGCGACCTATTGTATTGTTCATGATGGAGACACTGGTTGAGAAAAATATAGTTATAATTAAAGCTGTACAGAAATATAGTTATAAAGCTGTACAGAAATATTAGTTATAAAGCTGGTACAGAAATACAGTATACATGTACCTAAGCCAAACGTACACCAATGAGGCACGGTGGAACTTTCTGGGTCTCGATGGTATTTTACAGAGAATTGCTTTTATATGCATTTCAAAAATTAAAACTAGACGTCAATAAAGACTAAACAACTTTTCTTGTTATAATGGTGAACCAAATGATTTTCGAAGGTTCCAGTCATTTTAACTGGAGCAAGTATTAATTTTGCTTTCCTCTATCGTCATCTGATTGTCCGTGAGAAAAACATGTTTATACTTATCAAAATTCATTATCTATCAAACTTGTCATTTTTCTGGCACGGATTAGGAGATGTCTGTTTCTGGTCGATGGTAACATCGTATCCCGTTATTCTAAATTAAAGCGAATATACCATAGGCATGCAACATAAGGTTACTGCCCCTGCCTAGATTGGATGAATTATCCATCCGTTTGTTATTTTTGCAATTGATAGTTTACAAGCATATAGTTTTCCATTCAAGATATAAGGCATGAAAACAGTTGACAATAAAGACATGAGCGTTGATGAATTATAAGAACAACAAAATACCAAACAACACCTTACGCAAACCGTACCTAAAAGTATATTTGGAAATCCATGAAGTATAAATGGAAAGTTCGTTAGATATGTTAAGCTACTTACTTTATTTGCTGAGCTAATTAATGCAGATTTTCGAAAAGATATTCCAAATTTGTCGTTTAAAATTGTGTACATTTAAAAGACATCTAAACAGAAAGTGTTTCTATCAGAAAATATTTCAGCCTCTCAGGCAGAATAATACATAATTTTTCTAATTTAGAAGGTTCTAAAAGTTGTTGGAATGTAATAATATTTATTGTACATTTAACACTCGATCGTAAGGGAAACTATTCAGGAGTATATATTGTTATCTATTGATCATGAGATCCTTTGGGGCACTGGGATGATGATTTTGCCACGTTACATATTGCGTTGTCAACCCTTGTTTCACTACGGTTTTAGATGTCAAGTTCTGAATTGTAGAAACGTGTTTCATTCTCTGAGACATTTATAAATACAAGTCTAACTTGTAACCTGTGAGAGTTTTGAATCGGTTTATGTCGTATTTGTGCTATCATTGTCCCACCAAAGTAGGTTTCTGGAAATGAATCGCCATTCACAATAGAAATAGAATTATTCCGATGACATTTGAATAATACAAGTTAACAAATTAAATCTGCAAATTAAGCCATACTCAAATTATTCACTTTCTAACCCAAAAGATAAGAGAAAGACTCAGTTTTTCGTGTTATCCAGTAGGAGAATTTTAGTTTTGAAACATATTTAGGGTAGTGTAAATATTTTGCAAGATTATTCTATTAAATCAAAAGCCTTCATAAGCAAATCGTTTGGCAAATCACATTTAAAGCCATCGTTACATATTCATATGGACTAAAGTGTCTATTCTAGTTGAAAGCCCATGATAAGGGTTTTCGATGATGTGATGATGTTTGTATTGCTTGGTGAGCGTAACAAGAATGGCGCAGTAAATACTAATTAATTCCAATAGCATCTTCTTGAACCCTTTGGGGAGTACTTTCTGGATGATTGGCCTGGATATGTCCATTTCTGTTGACATATATACAAATCAAGCGTCAATGGTAGTCTTCCAATGATTTGTTTATGGGGTAAAGATTAAAAAATCATGCATATCCGTGTTCATTATTGAGCAAGCTAATTACTAACCGGAATTGTAACATAATTGCAACATGCTTTTCGATGAAAAGGTCGTGAATACGGATCCTCTAAAATGAATGGTGTAATTTTTTTTCCTTTACATACTTTGTCTGAAGTTGAATAAACTAATTGGGCCGCTTGAATGCTTTATATCATACAACACAATCTGAATCTATCAATCAATAATAATTACATATATACATGTAACATCTCCAGTCTTTTCTCATCTTATATCCTCTACTCAATTTGGATGTGTTAGAACAGCTCCCCTGACGACAATTTATAATTAGTATCTTATTTATTCCTTAATAGTAATCATCCACAGAAAGAAATCTACCATCACCAATCGCTCATAAGATATTCTTAATTAAAATCACTTACCTTGGCATTTGATTCGAGTCAGGGTTTGCCATTGTTCAATGAATATGGGAACACACGTTCTGTTTTTAATGCAGGCCAATTGTCATATCATCCCCACTTATCTATTGTCCCTTATTCTAATGTTTACATAAATTTGCAGTCAGGTTTAAATCCTTCCATGATTTTAATAAATTTTTAATTCTGAAAGTGTATTTGTCATATTTCAAGGTATGATTTCTTTCGACGTTATTCGAACTGATAGTTGTCGGTGCATTGCCTTGAAATGCGCAACGTTGTGAAACGATGTCTATTTGTTCAGTTGAGACGCTCACAACGAAGTAATTAGTGAGCTATTAGCGAACCAAACGGTCCCAAAACATCACCCCCTGGATTTCGTACAAGGTTAACAATAACATGTCTCGGTGGGACGAAGTTTCACTTCAAATTTATTACTTATGAATCTAAATTGAATTGAAAAATAAACAGAATAGCGAAATAAATGAAAATGTGCACGTCATTCTTTCTTCACAACTCCCCTGACAACTGTCAAACTTCTCTAAACGCTTCCGCTGTGTCCGATGTTTGCCGCAAAATCCTGCATTAGACAGGCCATTTTTCTTTTTTTCATTCTGTAATGGAAATCATCGGATAATTGGTTGTAATCAAGCCCCTATAGAAATCATCAAATCGATCAGCTGTGTATAAACATAGCATATATTTTATTGCTCTTTTTATCAGTCACGCGAAACAATCGTGTTATTTTTTGACGTTAATAAGACTTATTATGAAAAAGAAATAAAAAGGGTAAATGTTAACGGGTCAAAATGTAAGCGGGTCGATAGGCTTTTTGAATAATCCATATCAATTTTCCTATTTTCATTTTGGAGGTGATTTTTATATGATTCCTCTCATGTTCTGTCATTATTAATAATTTTACGGATAGATGTTGGTCTATAATGGTTACGATGTCGTGTTATGTTAGATTATATCATGATTCCACAATTTGAGAATATCTTAGTGTAACAGTCAGTAGCTTGCGGATTGTAGTAAACCGTTGAATTGTGTTCTTGTGAAATATTCCGTAATTGAATAGTATAAAGGGCACTGGTCCTCATCTGGTTACAAAGACGTTACGTGTTTATTACAAAACCGACGAACCTCCGTCGGAGGACTTCTTTATTTTCATCGTTTTTACCAAGAAGGAGGTCGAGTTGTGTCCAAATATTTTACTCGTATGTTAATAGTAGGATACGGTTACTAAACGTTAGTCAGGCACGGGCGAATATTCCCCACTTCAGCAACCAGGACGTTATTGCATAACGTCCTGGTTGCGTTGCGTTATAGCCTATTAACGTCCTGGTTGCTAAAGTAACCCCCCTATCATATCATGGGCATCAAAGTTGAATGCCCATGATCATTGCCCATGATCATATATACAAACAAGTTCACAACCGTTCTTTCCAGTCCTACAAGAATGTCTTGATATCCGATTGCACAACGTCGTTAACGCGTCCCTATTGGGGTCTAATGTGACAACGTACTTCAAACGATATGACCTACTAGACTATGGCTGGCCGTCTGGACCATGTATCGTCATAGATTTAACGCCGTAATAATCTACTATTAACGCCGTAAAATTTTAACGCCGTAATAAATACTTTTAACGCCGTCAAAAACGTTTTTATACGCCGTTAAAAATTACTTTTAACGCCGTCAAAAAACGATTTCATACGCCGTCAGAATTACTTTTAACGCCGTCAAAAAACGATTTTATACGTCCTTACTTTTAACCACGCGTAAAAAAGCATTTTGAACGCGTCAAGATTTGTAATGTGACACGTAAATTACGTAAATTAGCTGGCAGCCAATTAAAACCAGCGTTACAATCTGTGTATTCATTGAACAAACGAACGTGTATGTTCGACCATGGGCTTCAAGTTGGAAACCCATGGTTCGACTTACCCGGACTGATTGATATAAATCCAAAACTCTATTTTTCTGTTAATGTATGTCACATTTATCATTTATATTGGCATTTTTATTTGCCAGACGCATTTGGTTGTATGGAAGACTACAACTGTCCCGGGAATTTGATATACATCAAGTTGTCATTGTTCGTTTTTCGCAAATGATTAACAATGTACGTTCGAAGGGGTAAAATGAAAAATGGCTGATAGTGAAATTACTGAAAATGGGGCAACGGTAAACAACGTACTTGATGTCATCCAGCTGGGTGTACAGGAACTAGTTCAAAATAATTTTTAACGGCGTAAAAAAATCAATTTTGACGCCGTACAAAATAATTTTTAACGGCGTAAAAAATCAGTTTTGATGGCGTAGAAAGTCGTTTTTAGCGGCGTTAAAATTATTCTTTACGGCATATACAATCGTTTTTACGGCGTCAAAAGTAAATTTTGACGCCGTTCAAAATAAATTTTAGCGCCCAACACAATTATTTTTGACGCCGTAAAAAATCAATTTTGACGGCGTACAAAATTGTTTCTAACGGCGTTAAAAGTAATTCTTTACGGCGTATAAAATCGTTTTTACGGCGTTAAAAGTAGATTTTACGGCGTTAAAAGTATGACGATATATTGGTCCAGATGGCCAGCCATACTAGACTAGGAACGTAATTAATTGCATACTTCGACCCTAATAGGGACGCGTCAACGACGTTGTGCAATGGGATATCAAGACTGTTTATGAACGAAATAGCTAATTATTCTAGACATATTTCCCGACCACAGTCAGATTTAGCCCGTTTCAAGACATTTTTGTATGACTGGAAAGTACGCTTGAGAAAAAGCTATAGTTTGGTGTGATAGGAGGGGGGGGGGGGGTTAAGATGATCATGGGATATTTTTTCATTCTGTAAGCAAAATCGTAGTGTAGTAAACTTTACTCTGCCATGTAGGTTTTTTGGAATAACTATATCAATCGTTTATCACATACACTCAGCATTTTGTGTTATAAATGCTAATTACTGAACCAATTTCTGTGTGATTGGTACTAAATATAAAATCGATGCTTACATGTAACTATACAATAGTACTTGTATGTACATCTTATGCTAATAATACCAGAGTATATGCAGACATAACATTGGATGAAGACAAGTCAAAAAATAGTTATTGATGAGATTGTACTGGAGAATTTTCGTTTACACTCCCCTCCATAAATTTGGCAATATATATTTTCTTTGACTGAGGTGTGAACACCCGTCTGTGGTATTGTATGCAAAATCTGAAGGAGTTGAACCATTATTGGTACTGTTGATGTAAACGTCATGGCCTTTGAACTTGACATTTTTTTTAAAAACTAATCTTCATTATATTGTAGGAATTTTGATAACAATTTTGATGCAAATGAAATAACCGCATCCAAAAAAAACGTAAAACTTGCTAGTTTGTGACAAATGATATATATATTGTATTAGTGCACAAAAGTAATATTTTACAATTTCTCAGTTCTCGAAGATTCAAAACATTTTTTAATGAAACCTCACCTCAGACAAAGCCTGCACACATTATTTTAAAGGTGACGATATAAATGTTTAAGTTAGAAGGCAAAGAGAATTCAATGTAACATTCATTATAACTCAATCAAATAATCGTGACGTAACCTCACAATAATGCATTTTTGAATTGTAGATATCATTTAATCTAAATTGCCGTGAACTCTCCATTTCCTATTGGATCATCCGGGAATGACGATTTTCAAAGTGTGTCAAAGTCATCAATTATTGCAAATTATGAGGAAACAACTTTTGAATAATTTGAAATTATATCAGTTGGCGGAGTTTGGGTTGCCAAACTTTTGGAGCGGTGAGTAAATTTGTTGTATTTTGAGAACAATTTTCTACACTTACCTCTTAACTGCCATAAAGTTGTTGAGTATAGCTTTTCTAGCTAAGTCACTTGCCATATCTATTTCCTAACCATGAGTTACAAATCCATCATTATAAATAATAGTCTTTGGGTTGATATGACTCCAATGTTTCTCAGAGTTTTCAACGCCATGTTATATTCTATTAATGATCCCAGTTTGTCTTATTTGGAAGTATAAGCGTGGTCATTATACGAAAACCAGATGAGGTGGTATGGCGATCTGTTTTATTATAGATGCACATATAGATTAGATTTGGTATTGATCTTTTGACCAAATTCACAAGTATTCTATTGTAATATCCTCTGGTTTAATCTAATTATGTAATAAGGTTTTATACGTTCGTAATTTGATAAGAAATAATACTTTGCCAGAAAAGTGGTCAAAATTCACGCAACAAAGACCAATGGGGAATTTAACGTTTTAATTGTGTTTCCATGTGGATTAGAGAGAAATCTATTAAATAAGGAATCCTTGTCATGGGATAAAGAAAGAAAACCACCTGTTTTTATATTTGATCATCAAATATATTCGAAGCCCTCGTTGCATCTGTTAGATACACGTATGTTATAGTTCACAGGTTCATTTATCCATAAGTACAGTGTATTTTCAATATTTCAGCTGCTCTAATATTTCAAGTCGATGATTTTGATGTATGAGTTTCTCCTGTTACGACATATCAAAATCTGTGTAATCCGTAATATAACAAGTAGCTCAGAGTCGTAGGATCATCCATCTCTGATGACGTTAATCCGTGGTAAAAAATTGAGGTTTGATAAAGTCGTCCAGATCCCACTTGAATACCCTTTAACTTTGTAAAATATATCCCGCTGTTCTTCGAAATTAAAAGTCATGCAGTCAGTGATGATATTGCTGCTGTGTGGATCTCATCTACATAAAAGAGCAACTCTATTTCATCTGTATCTCAAGTAATTTACTTCGGGGTCAATATGTCATGTACCTAAAATCAGCTAATTTTACCCGTGTGTATACTTGTCGTTTTCTTTGAAATATTTATTGATTTCTTGCTCATTATTTATTATGTACTTAACTTTGAACAATAGAGTTTCTTATTTGTATGCATACAGATTACAAAAATACGAGCGTTTAGTTGCTATTTTTCCTTATTAAAGTGTGTAATTTGCTATTCCAGAATTTAACATTTTCATTAAGCGCATACTGTTTACAGTATTTGATGTGTGGAATTTATTATGGACGTAAAAAGGGAAAACCGCCGAGACGTGTTTTACTCAATAATCGTATACATAAAAATCATTTTGATTACCTTTCAAGGTTATGTGTAGAGAGTGTAAGGTAAAGTAACGGAGAAATTATATCTCATAAATTATACCGTTTTAACTGCTTCATCAAGTACAATTAATAATAAGTTTTATGATCACAAGGTGTTAAACATGATCCTAGTTTCACACCACAACTTTCTTAAAGGCCCCATGTAAAGTTTAAACCACTTTGGCTTATATTGTAGTGTTACCCAATGTTATCAAAGTGTGATATGTGAAACTTTTTTTTTAAATTTCAAAAAGTGGTTTTTGATAGACTTTTTGTTCAAAAATTTGTGAATTTATTTAAAACCAACTTTTAGAGGTCACTCATATCTTCTAATTAGCCACAATTCATACCAATGCATAGCATTCATCCTTCCATGTTTTTTGCCGAAAAATTAAGAAAATTGGTTGATAAACAAGCGAGAAATGAACTTATCAGTGCATGGAAATGGTTCTGAGAAAAATACATTTCAAAATTATAGTTCTCATAGAAACCAATGGTACAATGATATCTAAAACATAATTTATTCTTCCTTTTAACCTGGTTAGACAATCAACATTGGTTTTTTATGAAAGTCTAGCATATTTAGAAAAGATTGACATCGAAAAAAAAATTTCAATTTTTTTCAAAATGTTTTTGTTACCTTAGTGACATCACTAATGTTTCAAAATATTTTTGATATGCTAAAACATTGAAGTGGCCCATTAAATATGGCATTTTATTATTGAAATAGTGTGTCATTTGTTCAATCTTTGCATTGGTGTTAAAAAGATAATCTTTTTTGAAATGCATTAAGAAATATTTGATGATTAAGAAATTTCAACTTTTTTTGAAAAATGGCGGGAAATTTGAATATTTGAGAAAAGAAATGCTCACAACTTTTTTTCAAAATTTTTTTTTTGTTCAAAAATCTCTAAAATCACTTTTTAAGTCCTGACAAATAGTAAATGAATGATAAAAAAATATTTTCAAACTTTAGACGGGGACTTTAAGACCAATTTCGCTCTTCTTACTAAGATTATCAGATCAGAAATCTACCATTCGTACATTCATATTCGTGTAGCTTTTAAGTAATATTCACAAAAGAAATAACGTTGATGTGCAAAATCATTTTCCTTCGAGAGAGTGAAAATCTGCCATGTTTAACATGGTGATAAAATAACAACTAAATAAAAATAGGCATTTTAGATAAAAAAAATCGGTCATAAATCGGCAGTTTGTCGTTCAAAACAAAATATTTTCATCGCGTAATAAAGCAATACGATGATCTATTCAATCGGGTATCTCTATAATTGAATTCCGCGCTAGATTAGCATGCAATATTTGAATACACTTAACCAGTGTAATTACTTCTTGCCTGGGTGAATCAAGCAATTAATCAAAACTTGCCTGATGTTACAATAGAAGAATTTTTGACAACTCACACTACGCAGAAACGTGTAAGAGCAAAATCAACGTTTAGTTGTGTTTTACTCAAGAGTGACACGCGGCTTGTATGCAGCTCAGCTTCTCAGCTGTGGAAGATCACCTTATCTTCTTGTTGTACATCGTAAGAAATCATGGCATATTAAGCTCCTTTCTATAAATATTATGGTATTTCTTGTTGAAAACGTGACGAGTATCAGAATGACTGTTGTTTGTTTATAAATAACATTGCAAAATTGACTAAGTTAAAAAAATTCCAATGATTTGGATTGTCTTCATATAATTGGTTAGATATGTTAGTTGAAAAATACATATTTTTTGTTTAGAACGCTATATATAGCGTTCTCGGTGTAGATGATTTTTAGAATAATTACGTTGATAAACAAATAACAAACAAGAATGAGTTTTGTTTGGCGATATTACATAATGTTACATAATATATTTCTAAATACTAATTGAAATAAATGATTATACCATGACTAATTGACTAACTACCTAAAGATTATATAATAAGTGTATATGTAGTTACGTAATTAAAAAACAACCGCGCACTTGTTCCACTATGAACAGTGCTCCAGAGGCAGTCAAGAACAGAATGAGCATAGCTCAAATAAATGAGAGTACAATAAAAACTGTACATACAATGTTCAAAAGCGCTAAGGCAGACATGAACTGTGATGTAAAAGTGCAAGTGTACGTAAAAAACTGTGAATCAAGTAAAAACTGTGAAACAGGTACAAATACATTTACAAAAACGTCACGTTACGTGACACCTTATACATACATAATAACAGATATAAATGCAATCAAAAACTATAAATGAACAGTGTGTAACTGCAAGCATATGAATTACATAGAGTTACAATACAAATACCGATGCGGATTCATTTGTATGACTAAACTGTAACAATAAAGACAATCAAGAACAGTGACTCAACCAGTAGAATACCGTGTAGTAAAATGCTTCCTACATTGGCATTCGGCAAGGCTAAAAGACATTCATAAAAATGTGCTACATGCGCATTGGTTTACACGCTATTAAAAAATATGAACACATAAATTACAAGTACAAAATTACAAATAAAATGTTTTACAACATGCACGACAACATGAATGCTTAAGAGCGTTAATGGCTCTATGCTTATTAGCTGACAAGAATACATACAACATACAGTAACAATCGAAACAGAAAATAAATTCAATTCGAATCTTAATCATACTGTACGTAAACTATGATGATTTAGAGTAATCATCGTGACAAATGAAGAAAACAAACAAGATGTCATGACTTGAAGTACCACTTAGCAACGGAAGGCTAATAAGGTTATAAGTGTGCGTAAAATCAAGGGTCAATAAATATCGTAACACTTTATAGTTGCATTTACCCCCCCCCCCCAGTACACCATTCGAAAAACGAACAAAGATTATAACTAGCAAAAATAGGCAAGGATAAGTAATATAAGAACAGGGTGGGAGGGTTGGGAAATTTTTTGACAAACTGACATAGTTCAAAATCTGTATAAATATTATAACATGCTGCCTCGACAACAAAGGCTAACTGAATGGCTAACACACGAGGGGACTCTACGTCATTAGACATGTGATCAGAGGGAGGAATTCCCATGGTGTTTCCCAACTTAATTAATCGGAATTAAAATATCAATTCCAAAACAATTACGTTGATAAACAAATAACAAACAAGAATGAGTTTTGTTTGGCGATATTACATAATGTTACATAATATATTTCTAAATACTAATTGAAATAAATGATTATACCATGACTAATTGACTAACTACCTAAAGATTATATAATAAGTGTATATGTAGTTACGTAATTAAAAAACAACCGCCAAAAAAGTTGCATTATTGAAAGTAGCGAGTCAAACGTTTAGCCACTAGGTGTAGACTATACGAATCGCCAAACCATGGAACAATAGTGTACTATAAATCACTTATCAAGCAAAACTGACATTCGTTGTGTTACTAGAAATCTGTGTGAAACAGATGGGCAAAAGTATTTTAAATACGACTGAGAACGCCAGTCGCCGTGTAGTCTAATTAGTTCAACTGGAACAGAAGCCATAAAGGCGCTGGTACAACCTCCGCGTCGAAACGAATGCAAAGTGTAAGATTGCGGATTAAGACCTAGACCCCGTATAATGAGCCTGAGAGCTGCAAGAGCACGTGGTTGCGTTAAGCTGCGAACAGAGCTCGTTTTGCTAGGTAATGCAAATAGAGGATGAGTGGGCCCGGCAGGGACAATAGAGATCATGTCATCAAAGGATTTTACGGGGCATAATTCAGAATCTTGCATTACTGAAATTGGAATAATTAGCTGCCGATCATTACATTGTATAGTCTTTGATCTTTTGACAACTAAACAAAGGCCATTAGAAGTGCGCAAGACATCTTTGCGCCGTAAATGTTGTAACTCATGCTGGAGAACGGGGTTCCCAGGCGGTAAAAGGTTGGACTTACGTAAGAACGAGAAAAAGGCAATGAGAAAGAGACACTTGAGAACCGTGTGCAAAGGGTCGCGATTGTTCGATAATGTGTGAATGATAGCCCGTAAAATCGGGATTGTAATTGGTGCTTTTTGTAAGTGGAAATGCGACGATTGCTTTCTAATCCCTTTAATTGTAAGTTGCAAACGAAAGGCTTGGAATGCTGAACTATCCAAGCATAAAAGTTTATGTAAAGTATGAACCCCTGCTAGATAATTAGCTATTGAGTCTGGGCATTGTAAAGTCCTCGTCAAAAACTCGGCGTACATACATAATGAGTCAACTGTTGCCGGCAGAGGAGTCAAATTAGTCACTTCACAGAACATCAAATAAGATTTGAATTGAGACTTATGATTTGCCCTGGTTCCGTCCGCAAAGGCCGAAATTTGTCTACGGCGAACTTTACGTCTGAGGTCAGCTTTCAGACCTGAAACATAAGCAAAATTAAATCCAAGTCGGAACTAGAAACATTTCATCAGACACATAATCTTCAACACACTCTAAAAAGCCAAAGTCCTCACACCTTTGCGAAAATAAGTCAAACGATGTATCTCTTCTTGGCCACCTAGACAAAGTGTCAGCCAGATAATTATCAGCAGAACTTATATGAGTACAATCTAACTGAAAATTGAGATCAGCACACATGAGCCAAATTCCCCTGACGCACCTCATTAAAAATGAGTCCCGAGATTTTCCTGATCGCAAAATGTAGACGCATGCTTCATTATCACAATGTACCAACACCCTCTTGTTTTTGAACAAATGTGACCAATTCCGTAAAGCAACATAAACATTGAGCATTTCCAAATGCACAATAGTCAAATCTTCCTTTAGAATGAACGATGGAAAGATCGCATGATAAAATCTCCCTTGCATGATTGCACCACAACCGGTCAGACATGCGTCTACGTATAATTCATAATCACTTGATGAATTTTCAGATAACATATGAATACCATTGTAATCGGGCAGAAAATTGAAAAACCACCTAAGATCTTTTTGAAACTCCTCATCGAGAAACACAGTACCTGTGCCGTACGCCACTCTCAACGCCTCTAGCATACGACCAACAAATAACCTAGCGGGTCGAACGCATTGCGATATAAAATGCAACTTTCCCAAGAGAACCTGTAACTCTTTCAAGGAGGCAACTTTTTTAGACCGCCAGCTACTGATCATCTGATAAACATCATTAATCTTAGAACGCGGAATTGATAATTGCATTTTCACGGTGTCGAACTCGACCCCCAAGAATGTCATAATCGTTGACGGTAAAACTCGCTTTTCTTTGGAATCCTCTAAACCCAGATCAGACAACAACTTTGAAAGGGACTGAAATGCACGACTAGCCTCTTGGACAGAGTCAACACCAGCAATATCGTCAATATAATTAACAGCCTGGAAACCCGCTTTTTGATGTAAATAGACGATGGCATCCGTCATTCTTTGACACATTAAACTGCCGGTCCTAAGACCAAAAGGAACTCTTCTGTCAATATAAAGCGAGCCATTCCACTGAAACGCTAATAATGGAAAATCTAGAGGGTCAACACAAATCTGCCTATACGCCCGTTTCAAGTCTTGCTTATATAACAAACAACCAGGACCATGTTTCAAAACCAACGTTACTAAATCATCAACCCTGGGATATGTTAAGTGGAAAGGTTCACCCAAAAACTCCCCTTTTATAATTCCATCATTAACTGAAACACCCCGGGGCCAACTAAGGTCAAGAACTACCCTGCGGTCGTCAGAGTCTTTCTTTGGAACAGTCTGCAAGGGTGAAATAACAATGCCAGGGCCTACGCTGCTAAAAGGGTCTGTCTGTAAAGGTCCTATGAGCGCTTGATAAGATATTTCTTTGTCTATATATCTCTGAACATGGTCAAAATAGAGTTCCGCGCTGATATGATTTTTGTAACAGCCATGTGGCCAACTCTCTCTGGAATAACTAATCGGCCAACCGAATTCTAAAAAATCCGGTAAATGAATATCAGAATAATTAACCAATTCCCGGCGCCAAAATGAGATGTTTAAAGTAGAGGGCACGGGGCATTTAGCACCGATATAATTAGGCTGGTTATATGAAGCCACTTGTAAATAAAGATCAAGCCAGTTGTCTTGAGAGGCTGAATTGCCGTGACAGTATTCAATTTCTGAAGCATTGAGAAGCAAATAAGAATCAGCTGTGTGTAACTTTGAATCAACAACATTATCGGAATGTGAATCGTTTTCACTGGATGCTGCGGTCAGTCAATTGTAATTTGATTGACTCAATTTTGACTGTTTTGATTTACATTCCGACTCAGCGTGCCGATGCAAATTTACATGACCAGAACTGCCAAAGCAAAACCTGCACGCATGGCGAAGAAATAAATTCCCTTTATTGTGATCAGAAGCCTGATCACACGAGCCATTATTATAGGCGTGACAGATGTAAATTTTATCAGAAGATTTGGTTTTGCCAAGTGCAGGTTTTGCTGTGGCGGTTCTTTTAGACAATTTGTTATCTTGGTCTATTCTTGAAACTTTAGCGAAACTGTCAAAGTATCGACCAAAATCACTCGACCATGTTAGGATTCCTTGTTCAATCTTTCCCAGTATCACACCGTGGCAATGGCGCACATCATCCCATTGGTAATGCATAGTGTGGAGCATAACCTGTTGAAAATGTTCCAACATCCGCAACTTTATATCTCCATTTTCAGTGTTATTCACTATTTCCATGTAACCGAAGGAAAATTCGGGTACAGTCAACGTATCATAGGTGGCGGATTTGCAATCTGCACCTCTGTATACATAAAAATGAGGCCAATCTACTGGTATCTTGGCTATGTCATTTATTGTTCGCATCCTGCCTGATCTTTTAGACCGCTTACCTCGAAATTTCTTGAGTCCTTTTTCATCGTTGGCTTCGTCGTCCTCACTGTCATCTGTGTCAGATTGTAATAAATCTTGAAGCCTTCTGTCGATCGTTTTTACGAGCTTGGAGTCCCTTCGTAAAGCGTTGAGATTAATGTCGGCAAGTCCATGATCGGAGTTCGATGCTTGTTCCGTCTGAGCGACGTCGGATCCGCTGGATCGCACTGGATGTTCAATATCGGATCGGGGTGTACTTGTAACAGTCTCTGCCCCGTGCGCTGCCGTGTCTCTGGTATCTGGCCTGGATGGAACGCTGGAAACATCGTGATGTTTCTTCAACTTTTGGCAAAATTCGTCCGCCAATTGTCCAAATAACTCCTGAACGTCTTGCTTAGTCAAAGAGGTTTGAGAGTCGTCATCGACGTCAGGGTTTCTCGCATTAACGCCTGCAGCTGGCTGCTCATTTTCGTGCACCGATATAACACCTACATCTTCATCGTCTGTAGTCGCTGGGAGTGTCAATTTGCACTTTTTTCCCGTTGGCGGAGGGTGTTTTCTCCCGCATTTGTTACAGTATCTCATATTGAATTATATTGTTAATCCAGAATGTGTCAAATCAACATAGTTCAAATAATAACATCCATTTTTCGTCTTATACTTAACTATGTATTTTCATCGACGTAGGTCCAGAATTAATCGTTTTCATTGAATTACTCCGTCAATGAGAGTTAAACTGTTTATCCAAAACTTTGAAATTTTTTGACAAACTGACATAGTTCAAATTTTTGACAAACTGACATAGTTCAAAATCTGTATAAATATTATAACATGCTGCCTCGACAACAAAGGCTAACTGAATGGCTAACACACGAGGGGACTCTACGTCATTAGACATGTGATCAGAGGGAGGAATTCCCATGGTGTTTCCCAACTTAATTAATCGGAATTAAAATATCAATTCCAAAACGTTTACGTATCAGTTTTAAATTATTAACGATATGAACCCAAATGTACCAAAATTCAAACCAGCTATATAATTTCTGATCCCATGTTATTTGCATAAAAACAAATCATCACTTTTGGAAACCATGTAATAAACTGTAACTTCATTATTTTATAGTTAATCCGATCGTGTCAAACAATGAAAATATTAAAAAGTAAGACCACCTGAATAATTTACTGACGAATAATCAAAAATTCTGACTGAATTTTCTAGGAGGTTCCTGTTTAATTGTATAACAGGACAAAGAATCTACATAAAATGTAGAAACTTATCAAACCAAAATTATGATGTATTTCGGATGATGCTCTTGGCAGAAATAATCTGCAACTGATTAAATCACTATTATGGCGAATCTTGTATAATTGCACTATATATCTATTGTAATCGTAATGCTGCTAACATCAAATAATAAAAACTTATTAAGAAAACAAATCATATAATCAGAAAGTCTTTTTCACAAATCCAGATAAATAAGACGTCATATTCTTTATGTACAGGGTGGTAAAAAACTGGAAACCCTAACACCATTTTCCTAATATCTTTGTCATTTTAAGAAATAACTTTGCACATTTGTACATCACTCAATTTCCTACCAGCCTACCACATTTCATGACCAAATGATTGACAGTCACCGTGTTACAGCACTTTAAAGAACATTCCCGATGGCCACTATTGCGCTGTAGACCAACCTGCACATGTCGTCTAAAATGTCCCTACCTATGGGAATATGGCAGAGACAGAGTGTATAAGAATAACCTCAGGACAATTGCAGACCTCAAAAGTGAGATTATCTGTATCATTCAGGCCATATCTGCTGAGGAATCCATTTGGATCATTGACAACTGTGCAGGTTTGCCTACAGCGCAATAATGCCAAACATGAAGCCTGTTGTTCAAAGTGCTGTAGAATTGTGACTATCAGTCTGATGGTCATGAAATATAGTAGGGTAGTAGGAAATAGAATGATTTACAAATGTGTGAAATATTAGGGAGCAGTCCTTAAAATGACAAAGCTATGAGGAAAATGCAGGGTTTCCGTTTTTTGACCACCCCGTACATGGCATGATCCTGGGGGAGCAATGTAATTCATCAAAATTCATGATGCGATCTGTATTATAGCCAGGTTATGGAATTCAATCCTTGACCTTAATCTCCAAGATGCCATGATGCCATAATTATGCCACAGGTGGTATTCGAATTACTTAGGTTAACGGTCATTTGGGGTGTTCAACTGTAAATGTAAACTACTGGTTTTAGGGTAATATTTGAAGTAATACTTTTACAGTGATTTTAGTTATGACTCACATACTGAATGAAAGAACCAGGTGGATACCTTAAACAGTCTAATCTGTCATAAATATACTAGACTGTTGCCTTGCCCCTTCTCTGTTCACTGGTGATCCGCTCGATTACGCAAAATGTACGATTTTTCTTTTTTCCTTATTTCACGCGTTGTAGGCAGAATCACCACGACATTTTTTCTAACAAACGTGTGTCAGTATCATATGTTTTAGAAAATGTATGTGTTTGCGAAAGAATAGCCCAGAAGACAACATAATCGTCGATTTAATTCCTCACTTAAGTTACATAAACGGCATACTGTATTTCGATATACCGTTTATGTAACTTAAGTAAGGAATTAAATCGACGATTCTGTTGTCTTCTGAACTATTTGTTCGCAAATATATATACATCGTCTTAACATATGATACTGATACGCGTTTGAGTCGTGGGAATTCTGCCAACAACGTGTGAAATAAGGAAAAAAAGAAAAATTGTACCTTCGACGTTTCGGTAACCAGCGTAATCGAGTGGATCACCAGTGTTTTTATGATTAGATTTGGTTTTACAATAAATGCCATGGCCTTTTGTTTTCTCATAATTGGCTATTTTTTTAAAAAGCCCCCTTTTCTAGTTCTAGATTGCAGCTGGATTAAAAAATTTCCGCCATTTTTCGGAAAACATATTTGATGACTCAAATATCCGTGGACAGATTTGATCCAGAAATTTTCAAAAAGGACGCTATTTATTGAAATATAAGTTTTGTTCGGGGCGATTCGATATCCCTTGGAGTTACTGTTTTTCTGGTTAATATACTATTATTAACAGCATTAGTCAGAGGCAAATGTTATGATGAACAATAATCACAGGTGTCAAGGTGTAGTAACCCCTGGCGCCAAATGTGAGTGTTTGAGTTTGTCAGTTGGGTTAGTTAAATCTTACAAGTACGCATAGAAATATTGCCATTAACGAAAGATCTAATGAGGTCTGGAAATGTAACATTTTCAAGATCAAATGTCACCAAATTGAAACTATCTGGGTCACAGACGATATTATCCAAAGTTTCTCAAGTTCGAGACTACTAATCGATATTCTGGATACATATTCCTTTCTGTGTAAAGGTTCTACACATATTCATTACCTTTTTATATAACTATTTGAGAAATTTGTGTTGAAAAACTGAAAAGGTCAAATTTCATAGCCTTCAAGTTAATTGCTGGGGACTTCAGACCCTACATTTGACATTCAACCTTCTGTTACCTTAAAAAGTAGAAAAATTGGTTTTTGGAAATAGTTTTTGTAGGATTCAAAGGATAGATTGGATAACTAAAGACGTAATAATTTACGATCGACAGAATGAATGAACGAACGCCAAGCCAAAACTGGAAACAGTGAGACTCAGTGTCAGAGTGTATTACATACAAATCTTCTGTGACCCCAAAAGAAGAAAGTTACATTTCTTCACTTGGAACATAATATTTCCTCAGACAGACATATATTTTTGTTTGATTGATTTTAGATTGTTGATGTGAAACAAATCATATCAGGGATATTAGATGGTAGCACTTTCTGAGGCCAAGTGATAATTCATTCATGTATTCAAAAGCGCGATACTATATTGATTGCATAAAAGATGGTAGCAAAAACATTGGATTTCCTTCCAATAAACCTTCCAATACTCATACATCACGCCTTACCATCGCGTAAGCAGGCGTCACCGTACAGCGTCAAAAAATAGCGGAGTACAGTTTTCTGTACGGTAACGCAAATTAACTGCTTTGAAGCAAAAACTATGACTAAGGGTTTAAAAAAAATTAATTTGATGAAAACTAATACGATTTCATGTGAAATAAAAAATGGTTTTAACTTACTGATTATGATAAACGTTTTCCGAGCACTGTTCGGATTTTTTCTTAGTGAATCGGCCCACATAATCGACCCAAGTGAAAAAAGGTTGTCTTTTCACATTTCGTTTGGTTATTATTTTCCCTGCCGTCTGAGAGTATGGATTATTTTTATGAAAATATGTATTTGTTGATTACACATTTTAGAACGGGCGAAGATTCAGCAAACAACCATGCATTATGTATATTTAAAAAAGATCAGATTTGTACGGTGACGCACCAGCTGTACGGTGACGCTATGCTTTGATGAACTAAATGAGACTAAGATTGTATGAAATGGAATTCGAAACTCTGGAGTATGATCATTTGTTCATATATAGCGCATGGGCGCTACAGTTCAACGATATCTTCCACCGCTTAATGGAAGGTTACTGGAAATGTATGATACGGTAAAGATCATGAAATCCAAAACTCTCTTGTTGCTACGTTATTGATGTTTTAAAACAAGGGATGTCACATCATCTTGCTTCATACTTCCTGTCCGCCATCTTTGCTTGATACTTACCAGTGATAATGTACATGTAGATCTGACGCTTCTTTACCTCTTGTTCGAACAGTAAGCTTAGAGCACTTCATAAAATCTAAGGAAGCGTCACCGAACAGCTGATGCGTCACCGTATAGTTCTGATCTTTTTTGAATAAATACACTGAATGATTTTTTGCCGAATATTCATCTGTTCTAAAATGTGTAGATAACAAATACATATTCTCATAAAAATAATCCATACTCTCAGACGACAGGAAAAATAATAACCAAACGAAAAGTGAAAAAAACAACATTTTTCTCTCGAGTCGATTATGTGGGCCGATCCAGTCAGAAAAAATCCGAGCAGTGCTCGAAAAACTTTTATCATAATTAGAAAGTTAAAACCATTCCTAAGAGAATGCTGTTTTTATTACACCCGAAATCGTATTTATTTTCATCTAATTAATCTTTTTAAAACCCTCATTATAGTTTTTGCTTCAACTCAGTTAATTTTCGTAACCGTACAGAAAACTGTACTACTGTATTTTTTGACGCTGTACGGTGACGCCTGCTTACGCGATGGTTAGGCGTGTACATTACAATAGATAAGAATAACCTATTGTTAAGCCATTTTTATTTCAGTGATTTACACAGTCTGTCTAAAAATATCAGTCCGTTTCATAAAAACGATGATTTCCATCCACCCAACTTATGTTTTGCTAAATCCATAATACCAATTATTTTAACTCTGTACATAATACAATGTACTGTACTACAAAATGATATTCATATGAAATATCAATGACTATTTTGTAGGTTCAAAAGTTATCGTTGTCCAACTTGGTCTCATGGAGTATTATAATGTTTTTAAATAAATTATTAAACAACATTATAATGTTTTTTATTTTCATTTGCTATTCGCTATGCAACTGATTTTTGAAAAAATAACCATGTGCTAATCCCCCTCACAAGGGGATTTTAGAAACTAAAAATGAATAGATGTTGTCTGTAGTTTTACCAAATGACAATGTGTCATTAGAAACTTAAAGTTTTTACAGTTTATCCTAGAAAGACTATGATTTCTATTACTCGACATCTGATTTAAAACATGAACGAGAAATATAATACAGTTTTTGTCATTTTTTAATAACAATCATATAAAGATCATTATCCTTTTCTCGAACGAAAATATGTAAAATAGAACTATTACTTTAAAACTCCAAATATGGTAAATCGTATTATAGAGAAAGCCTGGTGGTATGGTGACTATGCAACGAAACGTTGAACGTTGTTACATCAACATTAAAACGCCAAGACAGATGGGTTGATCCTGGAACATGGCAGTTGCAATACACACTACAAACCGAATGGAGATGTGGCTGTTCTCAATAGACCTAGACAATAGAGCCACTAAAAGGTTCTATTATAGTAGTAATTGGGATATTCCTAATTCATGTAAATGTATTCCTGTAAATTTGTACTGTAACATTCTTTAGTGTAATAAGTTCATGGTGTAATATCATATGCTATGGTAAAGCTTCACTGTGGCAAGGAAGCGTCGTCTCATTGTTTTGTAATCATATAATATCATATTAGAGTAAAATATATTATATTGTATTACATACCTAGCGAAGCATTTGTATGGAAGTCAATGGGAAAGTTAGCGAGCTATATCCACCGATATTGCCCGATTACCCCGATATAGCCCGCTTACCTCGTTTTGATATTAGATTTCTTTAATAACCATGATAATATCATGACGTCACGTCATTGATACAAAGTAACCATGGGAACAAAGGCATGTAATACATCAGTTATGTCACTATGACGTGAAATATGCCTTCGTTCTTGCCCAAATATAGAGCCTCCCAAGGTCGGCCTATATTGGGAGAACTCAGGCATATTTCACGTCATAGTGACATAACCTCTAAATATTATATTATGTTTTATTTCATCAACTATTTGTTTTATTTCATCAACTACGATGGTGAATTACATTTCCAAAAGAATACCACCAACATGGGCCGAAATGATGTTGGAATAATACCAGGTCGAAAGATTGATCTCCTTTCTTACTAAATCACTGATAGTTATTTGCAGTACATCTTGAAATATGAATTATTAAAGAAAAAAAGTTCAACTTGAAATTGATGATTGTTCAATTCCGTGTTCCATTGATTTCAAGGGGTTTTCGTGATACCTGCTATATTTGATGCTGCATACGTTCAGTTCTAGAAAAGCGTTCCACTTTTGTTTTATTTGAAAGATAATAGATAATCACAAAACACACAACCTTAATTCATATTTGAAATCCTATTTTATAAAAACCAACCTGAAGAACATGTTTAAAAATAGATTACTCTTTTAAAAAATATAATACTTTTTGCACCAAAAAATCATCTTGAAAGGAAACTAACAATTTTCAACAAAATGTTAAAAATGTCCACCCCCTATGTCAACTTACCCTGCGCCGATGTCTTGACATAGCCCCCCCCCCTTGCGACAATTAAAGTATTACAAATGGGTTGCAGATATTAGGGTTAATAACAACTAATTGGTAGTATCATGATATCTTTGTTTTACCTGCATTTCAAAAGACAAAACATGGGAAATATCAACTGACCCTCAATCTAAAACCATATTCAAGCTCTACCCGCAAATAACACATTAAATTAAAAATAAAAAAGCTGTTGACAACATGTAAGGCTCTACCATATATTGTGTAGGTCATCTGCAGAAATCCAGACTTTCTATTTGTATTGAATTTGTCCATTTCTCATCATTTTCAATTAAAAAAACATAAAGATGTGATGTGATCAGAATGATGGAGGGTAATAATTGCAAATTGCAAACCCATAAGAACTATAAGAGCATGCTGAATATCATAAATAATTTAAGAATCTGCAATTACAGTAGAACGGTGCCATGTCAAATGGAAGGCTCGCATTTCACCGCAACATATAGCTCAAAAGGTTAGCATGTCATCCGGATGCAAACTGCGCCTGCTTGTAAAGGGTCTTCTTTAATCGTTAAAAGTATTAGTAGAACGTAAGATTGAATATCAACATAGCATTACATCTAAAATAAATATGATTAAAGAACATAAAATATAATTGAAAGATATTCATACGAAACTGAACGCAGGACTGCGTTGAACAGCTGACCTGATTGCGGCTTATGATACCACGCAATTATTTATTCATTAATGTTACAATACCTATGGAATATACCAATCGCTCGAAGGTGATAATGTGTATCACACAAGCATGTTTCTATTACTTTAGTGACATATCCATACTCTTAGAATGGCATTTTGTTTTGTTTACTCACTCGATGTGGATTCATTTTTTGAATTATCAAGATGAAGTTGGAGCAAAAGCCCGGAGCAAAAGAAACCTTGTGAATTAAGATGATGAATTATCCCCAATTTAAACGCACTGGCGGATCCAGAAACTAACAAGGAGGGGGATGCAGAAGTTAACAAAAAGGGGGGATGCCCTAATTAGCAAAAAACAATATCCTGGGCCCCCAAAAAAACAAAATTGGGCCCAAATTTTGAAAATTTGAGGCGCATTTTTTGATAGTTTGTCCTAAAAAAGGCCTAAAAATACCAAATTATGCCGTTAAAGTTCCATTTTATGAAGCCCTTCAATTTTTTGGCCCAACAATATTTGTGATGGGCCCCATGCCCCCTGGATCCGCCAGTGGAACGTAAGCCATTTTGTCGATAATGTGTTGCAATTTGTGGGCCCCATTTTTAAGTTGTAACCTCGTTACTTATGGCCTAGTCACATAGCCCGGCCGATGTCCGGCATCGGTAGAGCTCGGTGGATTTTTTTGGTGCCACCGAGCTCTCCTCATCGGAAGCAGAGCTCGGTGACGTGAACGGACTCCGTCCGGACATCTTCAGGTACTATACTTTCCAAGGCTCTGTCCCACATCGGCCGGAGCTCGGCCGGTGTCCGTTAAAAAAACCTCGTCCTCTGGTTGTCTCAGATGCACGGGACACCGACCGATACTCGGCCGTGCACCGGCCGACGTGTGTTCTGATGTGGTTACGATGGGGCTGCGATGAGGGAGCTCGGTGAGAGCCCGGTGAAATTTAACTCCGAAGTTAAAATTTCACCGAGCTGCCACCGATGCGGTTTTAAGCAACAAACGCCACGGATGTCCGGCCGGTGTCCGGCCGGTGTTCGGCCGAGTTCGGTGAAAATTGCATCGCTGGCTCATCGGAACCTCATCGGCCGGGCTATGTGACTAGGCCATAAACAAGCCAGCGCGCTGGGATAAAAAACGTTTTTTTTTAATACAACTTGCCTTTCTTGTCCTACCTGTTGCGTAATTTGCAGTAAAGTGGAGACATTTCGCGCGCACCATTTTTGCGCATGCGCACTGTATTTTACGTGCGCATGGGCACTGACGTTAAAAGATCATGTGACTATTCATATTTAGCCAACGGCGAGTTATTTTGTAGCTTTCGAAAGACCTAAAAATGGCTGTAGTTTAATAGAACCCCGGGAATAGAACATTGATTTACTACCACTACCACTGTTGAAGGAACAAAATAAGGTAATTGCTGTTTATGTTCGGTGGAGCGGAACGCAGTGGATCGACTTGAGAACATAAATTTTTCTATTGGCTGAACGGGTTGACAAGGTTATTTGTGTTTGGAATGAGTGAGTAAGGGTAGTAAGTGTAAGGTACATGTCATTCGGGGGCTTGTCAGCGTGTGTGTAATACTTTATTCCTGTAATTTTTTCTTCACTTATGTTTGTTTGGATTGTACAATTGATATTTTGATTGACATACCTTTTTATCTCTTCAAGGACCTTTTTCGAACCTTTCAGCCTCAAACAAGAGTCCTCAGAAATCCTAAGTAATTGGATGAGGTTTTAATGGTGTCAATCGAATTGTCATACAGCACATTTATACTGATTTGTATTTTCACAGACTCACTATCTCACTCACTGTATTCGTAAACATCGTCATGCTTTTATCACTTATGTAAACTATACTACTATGTTAGGCAAATAAACACGCGGGCCAAGCGCTCTCATTTCTTTAAACTGAAGAATTTTGTGTCTTATAAACAGGGAGTGTTCAACAGTTGAGTATAGAACCACAAATAAATTATATATTAATCTAAATTTAAAGCGTATTAAACGTACTACTCAGCACAGCGTTTAGTCAAAGGGGGCTCACAATTTTTCTCTATTAAGAATTAAGACTAGATGCGAGTAGAAATGATCTTGATTTACGTCATTAAATATTCGAAATTCAGTCAAAGTGATGTTTGAAATCTACATGTAAAAATATGGCTTCGAAAATTGTTTATCAACTTTGAAAATTTAATATTTTTTGAAAATGTGTCTTCTAGTTCGGGTTGATTCCCCATAGAAAAAGTGAAATATCTTTTCTTGTATTGGACCTATAACATTTTCCTTTACTGGACATACTTTAATTTGCATAACTATTCGATACATACATATAAGGGCTATATGAAAACTGAACTACTAAAACCCATGTAATTTAAGTTAAAGGGAACTTTCTCCTATACCCGCCATGCTATCTGACCCGTGCGAGCCACCTGGTGGTGAAACTGGTAGCTACCTACTCGCATTTGCGTTATTGAACGTTAATGAGAGCTGACTTCTATCAGCTCGGTAGTGTTAATGGCTGACGGGCCTTCGATTTGATAGAGCACCGTGAAAAGGCTAACAGATGTCGTAATACTCACACAGCACGTTTGTATTCTGTGTAGGATTTCTCCCTCCCCTGTTGCTTCTTGATATCAATAGAGGTCATTCGTTTAACCTTCTTTGGGGACCTTTTCACAGCGTCCACTTTCTTTTTCTTCCCCTTGATGAGTCGCATATTGGTGAATATTTGTTGCACGTTCTTGTATACGGCTATTCCAAATTGAGCAGTATAATTAAAGTCTTATTTCATATTTTCTTCTTAGTATTTCCATTCACGAACCACAATGGGTGTTAGCCTAGAATCCATTAAGTGTGAAATTAGTGAAGTTTCTCTATCCTTGCAATGAGATTAAGATAGACTATTGTAAAGTCATAATAGGTTAGTGTCCTCTTAGGGAGAACATGCAAATCAGATTGCAATTATGCGATCTAGATCTAGAACCTACAGGATAATCCTTTTAGATAATTATGTAATTTTAATTAAATCCGATTTTAGCTAGGCCCACGGTAGTTCATAAATTTCATGATTAATAGCGAATAGTTGCGCAAAATAATTACATTCAGCCAATGAAAGTGCAAACCGGCGAAACTCCCGATGGTAGGCATCAGTAACAATTGACAATCATCTGAGACTAAAATATCGTTCACTTTTTGCACCGCATGTAGATGCAACATTATTCAGCCATTCTTCAATTAATAACGTTATTTCCCCGGGTTCTATGTTTTGTCTCTTTAGTTCTTCATTTATTCTATAGAATTTCTAACAATTGTGCGATTGCATCAGTACTCATTCTGTTAAAATAAGAGCCCTGTGCACACAGTGTAGCATAAGCCATGTTTTGACAAGTTTTCCTGAGTCCGTTCAACAAAAATGCCCACATTTGCATCGTATTTTGTAAGTACTAATAGTTGTAGTTTGACTAACACCAGAAAGATCATCCCCTTGTACACTCTAGGAATATAAACTAATACAAGAACAAAGGAGATACAAATAAACATTCAATTATTACAATACATCAAGTTACGGATATACCTCCTCCGCGGGAAAGGGTTTCCATGGACTTCACATTATTTTGTAGGATTAAGATGACACAATACCAATATATAAAGCCAGTGTTATCAACCACAATTGTGAATCAATGCATTTTTGTATCAAATTCATTGATTACCAGTATAGTGATAGCTTGATAAATCAATACGACTTATGACCAAAATAACAGACACAGACTTACAAGTAGGCGCATACTTGCATGTAGACCATTGTCTTGAATACCAGAACGATTTCAAAGGTGATTGTATAAAAAGCCCAAACGAGTGGCAAAATTATGCATTACTAATGAAACAACTACAAAGTTTCTAGTAGCCTAATATAAATCATACTTTTCCAGGATCCTGACAATTTGTTCGAAATTTCTGATATTTCGATGATACGAGGGTAGTCCCAGAAGTAATGCACTATATGCTCTAACTTTATCAATAATTGATATTATTCCATGAAAATCTCAGTATATGTTCCTTGGAGACTTTCTGATTATTCTACAAATTTTCATGTTGACTGATAAAACTATATAGTCAAAAGGAATAAAAAATTGAAAATATGAAGTAAATAATCAACAAATACCATTTTTATAGCTATAAGAAGTATGCTCAAAAATACATTTTAAGATACTAAATTACTATGAGCACATCCTAGATTTAATAGATGTATATTGCACAGCGTCCCATTTAATTTCACATTTTGCATGTTATGTACTTTTGATGCCTGTCAGGCCAAACACACTTGGCAATTTCTTCCACTGTGACTTGTGGAGTTTTTGCCTCCCATGTTTGGAGTTGTCATCCAGAGTCCAGTCATCTCTTTTAAATCTCTCCTGCCAACCTCATAATTGTACCGTTCTATCCGGTATATACTCCTTTTATACTTTCTTCATGGTAGCATAAGTTTAATGAGTCCGAGTGAAGTATGAAATTAGGCCACCAAACGCAAGGCCTTCTGTTATCAGGTGAGAATTGCAGCCATTTTGCAATTTCTTGACTGTGACTGTATTTGAATTTGTAACTATTGAACTGTGATATTATGACATCACAGTGCTAAATGATATTATTTGTACTTGGTTAACATCATGCTGTTTAAATTTAACCATTTCCAAAACATTTTGATCATTTAAAAGAAAGAAAATAACACTTTGGATCTTTTCATAATTAGAAAAATTGGTACCTGCCCCGCCCTCCCCTACCAATACACTGTATATTGCTATTGTAACCATATTAAGACTTAATATTAATGTTTGATGCTGAAACTTTAGGATATAATAGATAAAATTCAATTGTTATATACACAAAACTTCAGCTGAATTGAAAAATATTAATGAAAGTTAGAGCATAGTGCATTACTTCTGGGACAACCCTCGTATATAAAGTTTCATCGAAAAATATATTTCAAAAATACCGTAGCTAGTTTTCAAAATCTTCGAATTTCAAACAGTTTCCTCTGTTAATTCCTATATACACTCCCCTCCATAAGTTTGGCAACCTTTTTTCTCCATTGAACTACGTGTTAAAGCCTCTTTACGTTTGAACTTTTATTTACTTAACCGGCGATGAAATAACTTATGATATTGATGGAAACGTAACTTGACTTTATTTCCAATACTTCCAAATTTTCTCAATTTTTTTCCTCAATTACAATAGGTCGAAAATTGGTGATAAATTTGATGAATTTTTGAAAATCGTCATTCTCATGTAATCCAATGGGAAAAAGAGGGTTCGGGGCAAATCAGAAATCAGGATATCTTTTCAGTAAAAGATTCAGCAAAAAATATTTTTATATAGAAAATTGAATTGTCTAACTTTTTTGAACACTAAGTGTTTAGTTTATTTGATGAATATTAAAGTTACAGCGCTTCAAAGTCATTTTTGAAAATTATTTTTCGCCTCCTGTGTTATTTCAATGGGAGAGGTTTTTTGAAAAACAATTTTGAATTTAAAGCCCTATAACTTTGTTGAACCTGAAGAAACATATCAATTTTTTGTTAAATAAAGTTAGCAAATTCAATTACCTGCCTAACTCGTATTTTTTGCAAGGACTCGGATGGATGGATATTCTGTCATATGACTTGCGGCAAACCTACCATTTCCCATTGGTTAACATGGGAATGTCGATTTTCAAAAATTCATCAAATTCATCATCAATTTTCGACCTATTGTATTTGAGGAAAAAAATTGAGAAAATTTGGAGGTATTGGAATTAAAGTCAAATTACGTTTCCATTAATAGTATAAGTATTTTCATCGCAGGTTAAGTAAATAAAAATTCAAACGTAAAGAGGCTTTAACACGTAGTTCAATGGGGAAAAAAGGTTGCCAAACTTATGGAGGGGAGTGTAGGTATAACATCATTATATTATACTCGAATAGGAAACATTGATTTCATAAAAGAAAGAAATTGAAAATTCCGAAAATATGGACTCTATTTTTTCAAAAAGCATTCAGTAGCTGCAACGTTTTGATCGAAAAATTCAAAACTTTCGAAATTCTCGAAAAGCATTTAGTAGTTACGTTTTCATACTTGAAAATCGAAATTAATTTTTGAAGTACATTTTGCACCTCATATTCATACTCCAAAATATCGACATTTTCGGAATGCGTTGCATTCTCTAGTTTTTAACATTTTTATCTATATGCTCGAACATTTCGAAAATATCGAGATAATATAATATAAGTTTATCAAAATAATCGATGTTATCAATTAGGTACATTATGATTATATGTTCAAACAATCGAAAATTTCGAAAAATCTAAATAGCCCGGATCCTCGTCGAACTTAATAAATTGCATAATGTAAATGTATAATAAACGACTTCAGAGACCAAAATGGTAATACAGGGCGGTCAAAAACGGCAATCCTGTATTTTCCTCATATTGTTGTCATTTTAAGAAAGTACACCCTGTTATTTAATATATTTTTACATCATTGAATTTCCTACCATCCTACCATATTTCATGACCATTAGACTGATACTCACAATGGTTACAGCACTTTAAACAACATGCCCAAGGTGTGGCCATCATCGCGCTGAACATAGATAAACTCGCGCACGTTGTTAATGACCCGGCTAAGTTCCTCAGCATGTATGGCCTGAAAGACACGGATCGAGGATCGAGGCCTTTCGTGTGAACACTCTATGTTTTGCATATCTCCAGGTATTACAGACATTTTGGACGACGTGTGCAGGTTCGCTTACAGCGCAATAGTGGCCATAGGAGCATGTTGTTTAAAGTGCTGTAACTGTGAGCTGTAACATTGTGAAATTACATATATGGTGAGAATAGTGACAGGGTTACCGTTTTTGACCACTCTGTATATGGTTAAACGTCTGTTAAATATACAGTATTCATTTTATGAGACAATTAAAACCAACCAAATATTACATGGACATGATTTATAGGATATATATTTAGGATATATAGGGTGTCTCAAAAAAATGTACCCAAAAGTATATCAACACCATAGACAAACCAATCAATATTTTCAGACATTTTTTGCACGGTCTTGTAGATAAAAGATGAAAGTTTCTTCCCCTATACACAGTTTTTAATTAAGTTTTGCCTTTTTGATACTTTAACCCGTTACCTTTTACACCACATATTCAATGTAACGTCATATTTCTATGACAGTCTGCACCCTTACTACTACATTGTTCATCACATTTGATACTTCTGGTGGAATGTTTTGATTTCTGTTCAGATGCTGGTCTTAAGTTGTTCTAGGTCTCTTAGCTTGGGTTTAGCATAAAAATGGTCCTTCAAATAGCCTCAGAGAAAAAAGTATGGGCCTTCAAATATGGTGAATAGGGAGGCCCTCACAATGTCTTATAGCCCCCTTATACAGAGAGGTCAGAGGTTCAAGAAACTGCATTGGTTGGGATTCTAGTGTAGCTTTTGTTGTGTATCAATTTGAGAGCACTGTGTTTTCATTTGGATATCATTTGGTCTCCAGGATAGCCTGCCTAACTCTGGAAGGTAACTCCTGAATTATTTGCCGATAACTGACCTGATTATCTGTGTTTGTTCTGCCATCGTCATCCTCAAACATCTTTCTCTGTGGCTATTTGAAGGAGTGTTTTAATGCTCATTCCAAGCAAAAAGACCTAGAACAACTTAAGGGCAACATCCAAAGAGAAATCCAAAACATTTCACCGAAATTATTATCAAATGTGATGAACAATGTAGCAGTAAGGATACAGGCTGTCATCGAAATATGAGGTTACATCGATTTTGTGGTGTAAAGGTAAAGGGTTAAAGCATCAAAAAGACAAGACTGAAATAAAAATGGTGTATTGGGGAGAGAACTTTCATGTTTTGGCTACATGACCATGTAAAAAATGTCTGAAAATATTGATTGGTTTATCTGTGCTCTTGATATACTTTTGGGTACATTTTTTTGAGACACCCTGTATATATCCTGGAAGAGTAGCTCTTTTCGTCATTTCCAAGAAAACGAGAAGCTATTCATTTTATGTACTTAAATGTGTATGTGTTTTTGTAAAGAAGAAAAAATCATGTGTTCAAACCATCTAGCTCAAATGCACGAAAGCGATTAATTAATTAAGGAATAAAGAATCCGGTATCATTCTCTTTTTGAAAGCATGATTTAATGTGCTAACCCGTACGCATTATGCATGAAGGTGAAGTCTAGTCTAGTCTAGGTGCTTCATCATGCATGAATGCTTTAAAACACTGGCGGATCTGGGGGGGGGGGGGCTGGGGGCCCGGACCCCCCTCCTTGGGTGGGCCCCAATTGGGCCCCAAAAAAATTATGGGCAAAAAAAGTCTTTAAGGCCCCAAATTAATTAATTTCAGGCCAACTTTTGAAGAAAATGGGCCTCAAAATTTCACCTTTGGGCCCACCTTTGGATTTTAGGGGCCCAATTTTTTCCGCGCAAGCGTGGCTTCCCAGATCCGCCCCTGTAAAATGTCCAATAAAAATGATACAGGATTCTTTATTGTAATTTAAACATGACCCTGGGTCAATAAGTAGGCTACATAAAAAACTTTTATTGAGATTGCATATGAAACTGGATTTATTATATGGTTTAGACACTGAATTATAAATATATTGTACTAAGTGTGTCACTGGCTATATGGTTTTTGATTTGGATCTACTTGGTGCTTCAACAACTCCATTATTCAAATTGTTTACCTTAGTCATTTCTTTTTTAGAAATCCTTTGGATCGAGTTCAAATATTTCTGATGAGATGTGTTTTGGAAGTGCTTATTACAGCAGTCTCCATTTCATTCATCATTTGAATCTTATATAAATGATCTATTGATATCACTACTCCCAGGGCATCATTTACATCTTTAAGATTGTATTGAATTTGCTGACATTTTTACAGTAGAGGGCTCTGCAGAGTCTGAAGCTGAACTAGTTTATGTTTTTTTAAATAGGCTTGTTGTAAAACAAGATCTAGATCAGGAAAATAATCTAATAGACATTACTTATACAGTTTCTTCAATGTATGTGTGTCCAGTGTCCATGTAATAATAAATATGTATGACAAAGCATCCACAAGACAACTGCCGAGGCGTTTTAAACCGGTGTCAGAGTAAATATAGTCTCCCTGAATATATGGTCCGTGGGATCTCTGTTCGCGAGTGGAGGAATATGTTCGGGAGCAAGGAAATGGTGGTGCGCGATTAAAGATTTCACGTTCGCAATGTGAGAATCGTGGTTCGAGCGCAAGGAACGTAATTCGCGAGATCAGAACTGACGTTCGCGTTGATGGAAGTCTAGGAGGCCTGTAACAGCATTGTTGATTCGAATTTTTCCTAATTTATAAAGCGTGTACTGTTCATTATTTTTCTCATTTTCAGGTATCGTTGTTGATGTTTATAGGAAAAACAGAATGCCATAGAAATGGTATTTTAGTACACGTGCGGTCAGTGAACGATCAGTATTGATTGTGTTTTGGTGGAAACCTATACTTGGTAATTGTTTTAACACTTAGATCGTCAATGCAAATAATTATGACACCAAAGGCTATTGGATGTTGGTAATATGGTCATGAGGTTCAATACGAGTCATTAGAAAGTGAGCTTTGTAGCTGGTAAATGAGATAGGGCTATTCACGTCGTGCGTCTTGCGTTTGGAAATACCCTTGTGAATATAGGCATAGATGCATTAATGCAACATGGCATGTCTGTACTTTATTAGCTTTGTATTATGAATATATGAGCTCAGAACTATATCGTAGTTTATACCATGGTCAGAGCAATATCAGGTATATAATAGCAAGTGATAAATCACATATTTGGATAGGGAAGATATCAGGGATAATACGAATATCAACCCGAGTATATATTCAAAAACTTTTCATTTTTAACTAATTTTCATATTTTCCAAAATTTTTCTCTCATTTAAAAGAGGATTAATTAGATATTGTTCTTGACCATGGTCGTTATTCACCTGTAGGGATGATATGAGGTTTATCCCTCGGATAATATAAATATCATACTTGTGAGATTTCCCAGATCAAATCCCTCATAATTACTATTGTAAAAACACAGAGCTCTAGTATGTTTATACATGTACTTGCACATGCGCCATTTTGCTATGAGTATGGCAGAGTTAAGCATTTTTGTTTGAACATCATCTCTAAGGCATACCATGTATAGTTTCATATTCTGACATGTCATACATAAAACGTTTGTGTGCAAACATCCTTTACAATTATTTTGAAAGCCCAGTCGTGCACATTTGTTATCATAGTTGAAGATGATTGTTGAAAAAGAATATAAATAAAACCATTTTAAATTTATTTTGTTGTGTCTATTTCACACCGGAATAGCCCGACAACGGGAATAGCATGACAAGTCAGATACCGTTGTCACAAATGGCGGACACAACCGTCGATTCAACTCTTTAATCACTTGGTCCTCGTTTCATGGGATTTTATCGTCGCTAATTCTGTGCATGTATTAAGCTCTTGTGATGATGTTTCATATCAAATCCCAATTTCGATCAAATTGGGTCGTGAATCGCCACAATATAGCGTCTTCGATATCGTCTATGACAACGGAATCTGAATTTGAAATAATTTACAAAAACAACGGCATATGGTAATACGGTGTCCGTTGTCCCGTATCTTATTTTGATCGGTTAAATTAAAGACTTTATATCGATGGTAGAACATATTAATTGTATAATGAGTATAAAGACACTTTGATTGATTGTTGTTCCAAAGGAATTTAGTCTAGGTGCTCTATTAAACATACAATTCATGAAAATCTAATTGAAGCGACGGTTATGTCTGCCATTTGTGACAACGGTATCTGATGTTACTGGTGTCGGGCTATTCAGGTGTGATTTTGATATTTTACAAATAGTGAACCCTTTACGATGGTGTACTCAAAAATAAAATTCCAGTTTATTTCATTGAACAATTGAAAATAAATCAGATTATTACTTACATATTTTTCACTCAATGGACATTTTTATTCATCAATCTCTCTAAATATATACATTCTAATTTAGCCGTAAACTACGTGTATTTGCCGCTACTTTTTGCAGACTTGTTGATTGGTTATTGACTGATACCATTTATTAATTAAAGATGTGTCATCGTAATCATAGTTGACAACATTTTTATAGAATTCACTGGCTCTTAACAATATCTTTGAATTACGTAATATATCTTACTTAGGCAATGTTTTGGTAATATTTTCTATTGCATAAATTTGCCAAATATGGTAACATGAACATTCACTTGACTGGCTCGTCTAATGAGTATTAATGAGCTCCTTAACCTCCTTCAAAATGTTCCCCACATTAAGAAAATAGCATTATGCTTACAAGGCTATGGCACATTTTCAGCTGGCCAATGTAAGCTTTATATATATCTACAGGGTGGTCAAAAAAGATGTATACATTTTCGATTAAGTTGCATTTTCTGTTCAATGGAAAACTTTACAATATTTGTGCATAGACAAGCCTTGTCTTACAGACATGTAAGTTTTATGTTGTGTAAGTTGTTACCATAGATACCACCTTTTTGCGAGCACAGCTTAATAGTTTGTAATGTGCTTGATCCAAACTCATTGGCTCTGAAAGTCTGGCTACTCACACTTTGTATTAACCCTGTCAAGCATGTCATGGGGAATTTTCCCGATATTCGTTCAAATGTCATTCTTGAATGCATCAGTAGTTTGGGGATTGTTAGAATAGTCCCGGTCTTTTTGGTATTCCCAAAGAAAATAGGCCATATTGGATAGGTCTTGAGAATATGCAGGCCAAAAGAGGTATCCATTTTATAATCACTATCATTTCTGAGAAAATCAATCCAGGGTTCTGTTTTTCAGGTAAATCATAGTTAGAGCTCCAAAGTCTTATTTCCAAACTTTAATGGATCAAGCAACAATATATTCAATTGAAAAGAAAATGCTACTTCATTAAGTAATGATACATTTTTGGACCACCCTGTATATTGAAGAAAATCCATATAAACGAGATAACGCCAAACGACATATACAGTATATCGAAACTTGTACAGTGCAGTCATCTACTGGAACACATACAGTCCAGGTTATCAACATATTATGGACAATATTAGAAAAATATAATAAAAGTTGAAAAATTATTCACTTTACACGTTTCTATAATATGTTCATGTTATGTGCTGTTACCTATTGAGAAATCCTACACAAAGCAATAGTACAGGATGGTTAACGACAAAATATATTATCTGTCTGTAAGATTATTCAGTAGTGGTACCACCTATTTATTTACAACTGAGTTACATCCGCTAACTCAGTATGATTTGTTTGCTCGATGGTATTTATAGCGTTACCATTTGCCAAATATTTGTGTTCGTCCACATATTTATCACTCGTTCCATTTTGTGCACCGATGTGTGCCATATTTCCAAAGACAATATTGTCATTAGTGCTATCAAAGGCTTTGTTCAGTTCTCCATTCTGTGTATAGGGGGATTCATCTCCCTAAAAGTAAAAGAATACGGTGTATGTATGTTACTTCGCATGCTGATACGCTTACACCTCAATAAGTTTGGCAAATAGTTTTTTTCCACTCGACTTCATGAGCATCTTGCTTTTAATTTATTCTTGAAACTTTATTTCCATGCACAAAAAATCGGACATTTGACTTAATGAATTTGCTAAACATACACTACATGCATTGACACGTTACTTTCAATGCGTTATTACTAGTATAGCATAAACTGTGTTCCTAATTTACATTTATTCAATAATAATACGTTGCAATTCATGAAGATATTCGAGGCGTATACTTGATCATGTAATTTAAAGGGGAAGATGTCATTTTCTCTTAATTTTGCTATTCTTGTGTTGCCGTTACATATTTGATCTTTGAAAATATGTATCGTGTTATAAGATTAACACTCCCAACTGAGTCCTTTCACAATAACCCAAGCATGATAGTATCGATGGAGAAATTATCTAGACATATGAGAGCAAATGCGTGTAAATAGTTTGGTTTAAATGAATAATTGTGCACTTTGTTGTGCAATATCAGAACCAATAAACTCACATTTTGTAAACTTTAGAGTAGCTACCCCGATTATCGTTCTGCGTTGACTGGAATAACGTTCTTGTTATAATGTTAAGCAATGCAATACTGCAAGGTTTAAGAAATAATTCATCTGGACGCACCATTTGAACGTTAAAATTAAAAATATTATACTTATTCAAAACAATTTGAAATTAAATTAGATCGACGCAAAAAATGAATTGATTATTTTCGTTTCATAGACTATAGCTTAATGTTTATTCTATATTTCTTTAAAAATACAAACATTTTTAAAATGACAATGAAATAAATGTTAAATGAATACATTTAATTACATTTTTCTTATTACTATTAAGGGAGTGATAGCAGTTCAAGAAGGTATCTCAGTTGGGAGTGCATTTGGGATATGTTTTTGCAGGGATGTTACTTCAGGTTTCTTGAGGTGTGTGTTGGGTGTGTGTGGTTCTACATTGTCACATCTTTACCTTTTATGAAATATGTCCTCTTTAAATAACTGGCATGATATGTAAAGTACAATTGGGGTTATTTCAGATATGTTTCCACAACTAAATGGTTATATACCAATTATAAATGGATGTATATGGTAAGTTGATTAACTATACTAAATAAATGGGTACATAATGAAGGTTATAATAAAATTACGTGGACTGATCAATAAGTTTACAAATATATATATGTAGACCACTATATTTGCACTAATGAGATAAGCGAGTCAAGAATGGACGATTTTGGACAGGTACGAGTACAAGAAAGTTTTTCTCATATGACTCCGTATTATGCCATATTTTCATGTCTTCATGACAAAACTGGGTGAAAAATAGCTTCAGATTAATGGAACTTCATCTTTCAATTGTTATGACGTCATAACAATATTGTAGAAAATACATAGATACGCGTGGCAACAAAGCTCCATTGTTATGAAGTCACAGCTTAGTTTTGTAGAATGAGCATAGATACTCTTAGCAATGGTGTATTTGTTGCTATGTTGTTGATGTTCAAAGACCAGTGATGTCACAAGTAAATCTCATCTTACACGTGTGACTTTTTAGGATGAAAGATGGCAATATCTTGCATGGCGTAAAGAGCCTAGTCATATATGAGAAACTAGTATCTCAAGCAGTGGTAATCTTATGTTGGTACTAGTTCATATCCAGTACTGTCATATCATGTAGCAGGGGCGTCAGAAGGATTTGTCAAGGGAGGGGGCCACTTTTGGGTATGGATGGGTCATGCGTGAAGCGCGCCGCATGCGAAGCGCAATCTAGGGGGATCGGGAGGGGGGGGGGGGCATGCCCCCAGAAAATTTTCAAGCACTGGTTCATTCCGAACATATCTCAGCACAACATTCCCAATAATAAAAAGAAAAAATGTGTTTTTAGAAAACTTTGACTAAAAAACGTTAACATTTACTAAAATATATATGTAGACCACTATATTTGCACTAATGAGATAAGCGAGTCAAGAATGGACGATTTTGGACAGGTACGAGTACAAGAAAGTTTTTCTCATATGACTCCGTATTATGCCATATTTTCATGTCTTCATGACAAAACTGGGTGAAAAATAGCTTCAGATTAATGGAACTTCATCTTTCAATTGTTATGACGTCATAACAATATTGTAGAAAATACATAGATACGCGTGGCAACAAAGCTCCATTGTTATGAAGTCACAGCTTAGTTTTGTAGAATGAGCATAGACTCTTAGCAATGGTGTATTTGTTGCTATGTTGTTGATGTTCAAAGACCAGTGATGTCACAAGTAAATCTCATCTTACACGTGTGACTTTTTAGGATGAAAGATGGCAATATCTTGCATGGCGTAAAGAGCCTAGTCATATATGAGAAACTAGTATCTCAAGCAGTGGTAATCTTATGTTGGTACTAGTTCATATCCAGTACTGTCATATCATGTAGCAGGGGCGTCAGAAGGATTTGTCAAGGGAGGGGGCCACTTTTGGGTATGGATGGGTCATGCGTGAAGCGCGCCGCATGCGAAGCGCAATCTAGGGGGATCGGGAGGGGGGGGGGGGGCATGCACCCAGAAAATTTTCAAGCACTGGTTCATTCCGAACATATCTCAGCACAACATTCCCAATAATAAAAAGAAAAAATGTGTTTTTAGAAAACTTTGACTAAAAAACGTTAACATTTACTAAAATATACATTTTGCCCTTATTCTTCATACTGTATGGGTTCCTAAAAACTATATATGAGCCAGGCCACAGGAAAAAGCCGGGTCTTATCACAGATTTTTCAATATTTTGATTTTTTGTTTATCTTAAAAAGCACAAAAAGACCTTTCAAATGAGCCATGACTTATGTCTTAACCATTTTCCCTTGCATATATAGATCAAAAAGTCGGTTTTGAATTTATTTTAATCTTGGGCACATTTTGGCTCTGTAGCACAATTTTCATATTTGTGATAAGACCGGTTTTCCCATGGCCAGGCTCATATAGTATAGAATCAAATGTGATATGAGAAATGAGATCTTCTATGCTCGATGTAGACTGATGTATCTAATTTAGTTAACTAATAAGTATCATATCTGTCATTATTACACTTTAACTTTAATTAGCTCTAGAGCTTTCAAGGCTCGGTTTCAAATCTAACATTTTTGGGAAAGGGGGAGGGTCGGCCCGAAAGCCCTCCCCCTCCGACGTCAATGTGTAGACACGTTCATATCACATATTCGAGTTAGACAGTTTCATATCACATATTCGAGTTAGACAGGTTCATATCACATATTCGAGTTAGCTTATTCTGCATGTTTCAGTTGGATACGAACTTTTTAAAATAGCACTTTTAGTATAAGATTATATTACGTCTAGTGCATCAAGCTTATAGTGTTGAATCACACAATATCGTTTATCTAAATGGGTTAAACACTTATAAGGGGTTATATAGTTTCTACACATAGTACCGATGCGTAAGTTATTTTCTGGTTGTACTACAGTATACCTTTCTTTCGGGCACTCTGCAGCACCCTCTGAACATCTCTGGTAGGCAGCAACAGATCTTGTCACATATTGGCCACACTAGGCAAGGATCTACGTCTTCCGTTTTATACCGACCTGAACATTCATGAATACAAAAATAGTGAAACATAGAAAACGATTGTAATTACTATGATATAATGTAAAATCATTGAATCCATTCTTTGTTACTCTCGAACGTCGTATATGACAGTGTACTGGGTTCGCCAAAAAACGTCCACATTTTTATTTTTGCAATATCTTTCCTGATATGTTAGATATATACAAGAAATATATATCATTAGAAAGATAATTCAATGTCAAACAAAATGATGTATGATTCATAAAATATGAATGGCTATTGGTGACTCCATGGTGATCCCCGCAACATGAGGTAGTAAAAGTCAAAAACAAGATTTTGCTCTATGTTTTGACCTTATTGCATAATATTGCATTGCTTAATCAACACCTTTAGACTTTTACGTATATAGGAAGAAAAAATATTGGAGTTGAGTTTAATTTTATTGTTTGTAAATCATTTTGTAGCTCTAAGATAATCATGGAGCCTAGTTTTATGTATTGTAGTCCGTTATAAAGCTAGATGCATTGATATTTGCTTCAAACACGTTTTGTAAAGAAACTCGGTCGAAATTTTGCCATAACCCATGATATGGAATACATTTTCATTAATTCTGGTGTCTATAATTGTATTGCCTGTCATAAAATGTCAGTTAAGTGATATATTGTACAACATCATTATTGACCATTTTATGATAATTTTAGCCTTAAATAGGCATTATCTACAAAATGTCTTGAAAACAGACTTCACTACATTATTTAGGCTATATTAACAAAACCAAGTGACTCAATTTGCTTTCATTTGAAGCTGACAAAGGGGTTATATCTGTCTTGCCAGTTCTTAGCATTCTGAATTCGGCAATTGGTAAATCATGATCTTGACCCTTGTGGTAATCGAAATGTTATTTCAAGACAAATACCCATCTATTTCGTAGCAAAACAAAAATGTGGACGTTTGTTTTGGCCCGCCCTGTATAATATCTAGATTGTTTAAATTAAAAATATACGAGGGTTTCCCCAGAAGTCTTGAACAAATTCTTACAAAACATAAAGTTCCATAAGTGTAATATCATAAGTACACTATTGAGACAAACTCTGGTAGATTTTTACGGATATCTAAAACGAGGCACCTTTTCGTCCTGTTTTTACCTGTTATCTTTAATTCCAGCTATAACAATTTTAGGTGCAATCTAATTACCTGTTATCTTTGCAGCTATCCAGCTGACAGGAAGTCCAACAATAAAGGTAACCAGAAGGGCAATAACAGTGAACCACATATATGAGATCTTATACATGTAGAATATAGCAGGCCTGTTAAAATATATTATTCAGTTATTTAGTTTATGTGTTTCATTGATTTAGAATACAGTTATACAGTTATACTAACTAACATGCTTTTGTCTTTACTGTCATTCAGGTTCTTCAAACTCTCAAAAACTACAGTTATTTCTTATTTTGTTTGTACATTTTTGATGTACTATAATGAAGAAATAATATAAGCTCTGTGAATTATATGAGAAGCAAATACTAACTCTTCAGTAGGTTCGACTGCTTGTGTCGTTTCATACACCATTGTTGTTGTTGTTGAAACCATTGTTGTAAATGTTGCATTTGAGGTAAATGTGGCATTAGGACATCCATCCGTACGAGTTGGTAACGTTGGAGTTGTTAACCCATTCAGAATGAATCCGAGGTTAATCCAAAATTCAATCGCAAGACTTGCAATAAGACCAGCACCTGCTCCCTATGGGCAGAATTTGGAAACATCTGGAGCACTTGTTATAATTATCAACACATAGAACCTGATGTTTTGAGAACACTATTTTATAGAATTTTATATTCTAGACTGGGGTTTGGATCTAATTTAAACATTATTTGGTGTAATAAACTGTAGCCATTTTCATATGCTTAAATATAATAAAACAGTCACGAGTAATGGAATAAGGCCCCGTTCTGGTGTACTAATGAGAAGTGCATGTATGACAGACTAGGTATTACGTGTTAGTAGCTGACAGCTAGCCTTACTTAAGGAGTACTTACCCATGCATTTGCACATGGAAAAAGGATCCCAAGGGTGAATAGACCAAGTAGAGGTCCGCCAATGATGCCAAAGATCTTCAATGCCAGTGTCAATATCTCACCTCCCAGTTGGTCGATTACAAACGCCAAAGCCATTGTAGCAATTCCAAAGAACACAGCTGAATGAATAGAAAAACTGAAACAACTACAAACTTTGAATTGTATAGAACGGACTGACATCCACTAAAAGAACAATACAGTAAAACCAATGTATATTGAACTTTTTTTCGCCCAGATAAACGTTCATTGTTAGTAGTTGCAATTGTTCACTACAGAGAGCGAAATTTCATACAGTAAAGAGTATATGCGGAGGAGTGTTAACTAGGGAGAGGTGTTCACTATTAAAGACAGTCTTTCCTCTATATCAATAACAATGATTTGCAACTGAAAAGCACAACTTGAGGAGCAAGACAGAGTACAGTTAAGATCAATACTTTGATCCTGAATAAAAGACATTAAAGATTTTGGTATCCTGGAATTCATTTTCATGTACTCTTGTTTAGCTTACCTGTAAAACGAATTTGTTTTGGAAATATAATTAACATAAGAATTTATAAATTAAGAATCAAAAATTAACCAAGCAAACAGTCAATATTGTGCATACATTAGTAGTTGTTGTGATGAACGTACCAAATGCCTTTGACAATCCCACTGCAAACTTTGCTGGCATGGGTCTTTTGTGGACTGATTCGTAGATTGGTTTTGCTACATCTTCCAGATACACCGCTGCTAGGGCATTTTGGCCAGAGGACATCGTACTGTAATAATGTTGGCATTTATTTGAAAAATGGCTAACCTAAGAGCAATTGGTCTAAAAGAAAGAGATATTCAAACATGTTGATAACTATGGGATCTCATTCTGATTTTCAGAGTCCCTCTTTTGTTTAAAGCTTCTGACCATTCCAAGGAATAGTAAAGTCTGTGGATCCAAGAATGATGAAATCTTAAAATAGCAAGAAATTCGCTCTGTCATTCTATTGGAATGATATTGAGGGGTCTGAGAAAACTATATTTTAAATATGTTATACATGTAGGCTGTTATTTTGGGTTGTAGGATGTAGTACGGAGGCTATAGCTCAGGTTATAGGCCAACACTTAATGTTTATGGTATATTTTAGTGTACTTGGCTCTATATAACGTATATCTATGGCTTAGATGGTTGTGGGGTATATAGCTTAGGTACCCTTATATAGCTTAGGCTATAGTTAAGACAATAGATTATAATTTTAGATTTATACCTCATTGCAGCCGCAAATACAGAGGCCATGAACAGTCCCCCCATGCCCTTGAGGTGACCAAGAATGTCCATGACCATATATGTAACCATCTGAAATAACAAACTCAGCAAATCACTTTCTCACATAATCATGTTAACTCTTTTCTTCTATAAAAAACTATAAATGGCAAAGTATTTCACATAACTGGAGTTAAATTACTTGTAATGACTGTAATCTATTTGGTCCATTTCTTACCTGGTCACGGTTCTTGATTTGCTCTTGTGTTAAAGGATCACAAGTTGCGTACGCAGCAAATAATACGACCCCTGTTAGACAGAAAAGCGACTGTGCAATAAAGGTAAGTGGCATATTAGCATAAACCGCTCTGAAAATACATGTTTAACTGTTGTTAAACAAATTAAGTAAATGCTTGCATATTTAATTGTCGTAACAAAACAGTGTTAATAATGATTAACTTTTGGTAACCATTGACTATTTATTGGTTCAAGTCATGCATAATGTGTCATGTGTATACAATACAGTAAATAAAGCATCAGTGAGATTTTGTAAGATTATAGAAAAATATGAAACCATCCAAAATAAAATAATGTACACATCATTCTTTCAGACGTGAAATAATAACTTTAAACAGTCTATTTACTCGACAAATTGTTAATACAGAGTGACACAAAAAATGCCACTCACTAATTTTGGAATATATTTCTCAATAACGACAGAATCTTCGTGATCTTTTACATGTATAAGAGTGTAATGGATGAATGCTTGTTTGTTTTACTTATGTGCCATCAACAACTTTGAGACGTAGCTACATGTATATCAAGTTTTCCGTCCAGAGATGCTCTCGATGAAATTGTCAAAAAAGTTCAAAAACACAATTTTCTAAAATTGGCATGTGTGTCTTAGCCATTATTTGAGTCATTTCTGGATTGCTTTTACATACATTATCATTAATACGTATGTCACATCTAAACATTTTTCTTAAATAATTTTGTCAATTTTGATGAACTGACTCGCGTACTTGGTAAATTTTAAAAAGACAGATTTTCCAATTTACATTTTTGAATGATTTTTTGTCAGAGCACGCCTCCGCGGAAAGTTAGATATCTCATAATTTCCAAGATGTTGATGCAATGCAAGCCTACCAATCTTTCTTCTATAAAACACTCTATATGCACAAAAAATCAAATCAAAGATTCCTTCAATATTGAGAACGTTATTCCAAAATAAGTGGTGGCATTTTGTATTACCCTGTATAACTCGATCTTTGAGGCTCCTGGGTTCAAAACCTGCATGAATCCCTTGTGTTAACTAGTTTTTTGATCTACTTACATCTGCGCCCTTCGTTTTGTATCCACCGTAAGATATCTCTGTATCATTTGTTGATTTCCTGCATATATTACTAACACTGTAAACGTTCCTCCTATAATTACAGTCAATGTTGTATGGCGCTCCGTAGGGTCTGGATTCCAACTAAAACACAATATTTCACGGACTATTCTTTATTGCCAAAAACACTAAGAATATTATTATCGTACCGTATCACTATTGTAAACAACTCCATAGCTGTTGGTCGACATAGATTTATGTCAGGGTATATACCTAGTATGTGTACGAATCGTTCTCCCACCATTAGTAAATCAAAATACTTACTTGAAGAATTCGATTCTTCTATTTTCATTAGCGATTCTGAAAGCTTCTCCTACTCCACCCAGGTTGATGCATCCTTGTATAATAAGTGCCAGGATACCTATTAGAATGACTGCCACTTGCAGTGTATCAGCCCACAGCACTGCCTTCATTCCTCCCTGAAGACGACAATTTGGAGTTGCATGTTTAAGTACGTTGAGATAGGAACAACTGACACCTTGTAAATTAAGATGACATTACGTTGTGGTATTCTGATTTCTGAGAGGCTATAAGAGGCAATTTTAAATAAAACATTCTACAAACCATGCCACTGGTTTTAATGCTATACTTTGATCCGTGATGATAAGCATGATCATATATTTGTTAAAATATTTGGACAAGGCACTCTATACATCAACTTACGAATGACGTGTAGAAGAGACATACAAATCCCCCGAGAAGGACGGTTGCCCAGTATGGCAACTTGCTTACTGAAAATAAAGAAAATTATTTATTTACAAACTGCACACCTTCTCAATCAAAACATGAAATATGTGGTAGGATTCGCATGATGCACGAGCATGTCGTCTATTTACGACAACAAATGCATTGCAGTCCAATCAATTTCTTAGTAAATGAAATAAGGAAATCTAGTTTACAGATATCGTGATTGGTTCTTCTGCAATAAGGAAATTTGAAAGCATAAAGAACATCAAAGTGAATACCTACCTAACTCAAATGCTACAGATGGGCCATATAATATAACTGACATATATATGAGCTGAAAGTAAACAAATCAATACGTATTTAGTACTGTAGCTCTAACAATTGAGAGTCCAAAAATCAATATTATTTTCCTCGAAGAGGAGGATAGGGTCTCGACTCTTGACACTTTTTGCCTCTCAGGTAAAATATAATGATGTCTCTCCACACACTTACATGAATATTGAATATTTAAATCATTAACTTCAAAAATATGTACGAGTAACATGAACAACATGTGAATTCATAATTCCTCTTTTGAATTAATGTAATAATGCGAAACCAGCATTTGGAGAAGCTAGCCGGTGTTTTGACTAGAATTAGTGAACTCATTACATTATCCATCGAATACTTACAATGTGGAACGTGTATGTAATGATTCCCATGATGCGTATAACCTTATTGAAACGTCTATCAAGATACTGAAAATGAAGAACACATAGATAGATGGGTGAAATTCAGGACACCAGATTCCAGACTTTCTTAGTTAAAAACTATTTTAAAATCTGATCTTGTTGGGAAAAGGAGAAAGAAAATTTATATTTATTTTCGTTCAAAGTTTTGTTTGCGGTTAAGATATGGCCCCGGATTGCAGCACATTGATATTTACCAACCTATATGAAAAATATGTTTGGGTCCAAATCCCAAAAGGATGGTAATTATGTGTTACCCATAAAATGATAAAATGAAATAATTTTACTATGCATGTACAATTTGTCTAATATTTGTGTCTTTCAACACATTGGTTATAATTAATATTTTTGATATATCATTTGATTTTTGCCATGCACATATCTGATTTCGAATTATTATTTTGAGAAATGAAAAAAATAAAATGTAGTTTTTCAATGGTTATTATATTAACTCTTATTCTCGTATATCTAATTTGTTACTAAGTTTTTTCCTCAAGGACCTTTTTATTATGAATACTGTAGAGATACTGAGTTAAAATTTCAGCCAGATTGACTCAGAAACAAAAAACAATATTAGAGTTAATTTGCACGAATTTTATGAAATTTTATAAAATATGCTTAATCTCAAAAGCTAAATAATGAGACAGCAGCGTTTCAGGTACTTAATCGGGATTGCCTATATATTAAATTGTTTCGGGTTAGCTATCAAGATTTTCTCTCGGTCAATTGTCCGTCAGTTTCGCGACACTGTATGGCATAATATAATGTTTTTTAATTTCCAAATCATCACACCAGCTTTATGACTAGTTTTGGCCTTTTTGATTTTGATCACATTTGCAAAAACAGGATTACGTCTATTCAACTCTCTGAATAGTCATAAATTTGAATGAAATGCTCAGATAAATATTATGATGAATGTAGTAAGTTATGGTTGTCGTGCCATTAGAATGCCTGCCATGACGTACATACAAAAAGGTTACCGTGTAGAATACTAGAGATCAAATAAACAACCCCTTTTCTAGACACTTTAATATACACTGCATAGAAGCCCGAATATTTACCTAAATGAAAATGCTTCTTAATATCAATAGTCTGATTCCAATGCAATGATCAAAACAATTATTGAATTCAAATTCAAACCGCTTAATCATTTTGTGTTTTGTGTTTAGATTTTCCTGAAAGCAGCATTAAATTGTAAGCCATTCGCAGTGTTGGCTCGTGGTAGCTATACTGACAAATTGCTAGAATGATGGCCTAGAGAAGGCTCAAAAATACTCAAACTCCATCTTATTAATGCAGTCATAATTTCATTGTAATGGCATACTGGTCCACAGGATTCTGTGTTTTTCAGTGGTCATAAAAATCAGGAATTTGATTGAATACATGAAAAGAATTTCAACTGATGAGATCAAACTTTGATAAACGATGATGTATTTAACTCATCGAAATAACATGACATCTCGCTTTCAGCTCTTGTCGTCCAGGGTCGTAATATTTGTGAGGCTTGTGTCACCTTGGCCTGTGTACGTATATAATATCTCATGACGATGATAATATATCTTGTAACTTTTATTTATGATAAAAGCACTTTAACTGATGTGGCTATAAACTGAACCGTGACATTGGAAACATATTCCAAAATTGTACTTTAAACCACTTGGGGGAATTAAGTTCTTTATACCTGGTACAATGTAATTTGGATATTAAAACAATAGCTCACGACGTGACAGAATTTTACTCAACTATTTTACAAAGGAGGAGGGAAGTTAGCGCAACAGATTTTGGACAGTCATATGTTTGATTTCGGCCATTTCCTGGGGATTTAAACAGGTGCATATGTTAGGCGAATGTTTTACCTCCAGGAAAATCACTTCTAGAGATGATAAAATAATTTTGACTTTGAGACAGGGTAGATGCAAACAACCCACCCACATGTTTTTTCTGAAATGTTTTCCTGATTTTCAACCCCTTCCATCCCTGCTTTTTTAATTTTTCTTGCATCAATATGTTGCGTTTTGACACACAGTTGATCCCTTAAAAGGAATAAATGATTCCATTTAGATAAAGTGGAAAACAATATTTCCCATGTTATTTTCCCATAGGAAAAATCATTGCTTTCAGCTAAGTTTGGTCACCCATAATGGGTATCTTTAAAACCCCTGAAGGAATCACTTATTCCTTTAAAGTGATTAACTATGTGTCAAAATGCAACATATTGATGCACGAAAAATTAAAAAAGCAGGGATGGAAGGGGTCGAAAAATAGGAAAACATTTCAGAAAAATCATGTGGGTGGGTTGTTTGCATCTAACCTGTCTCAAAGTCGAGATTATTTTATCATCTCTAGAAGTGATTTTCCTGGAGGTAATGCATTGGCCTAACATATGAAATTGTTTAAATCCTCAGAAAATGGCCAAAATCCAACATATGACTGTACAAAATCTGTTGCGCTAATTTCCCTCCTCCTTTACTCTGATATAAGGAATATACTAGCTCCAAAAACTAGTTCTGACGAAGTTAAAAGTGAACTACTCTGGAATAATAGATTGGTCCTAATTAATAACAAAGAGGTAATAAGTAAACATCTTATGGTCATTTACGTAAATGACCTCCTTAGAAACGACCAGGGAAACTTTTTACAGTACATGTATTTTGATTTTAAGGCAAAATACAACGTACAAATCAATTTTATTGATGAGTATGCTATAATATCAGCTGCGCCAAATGAGTGGAAACACTTATTGAAGCGAGACTTAACTTCTGTCTTTGAACCAAGCCTACAGATGGATCTTGTGCATTTAGCACTTGGCGAAAAACCAGTGTCATTGAATGGTTTAACAGTAAAGTCAATTCAAAAAATAATAAATAGAAACAAATATTTGGAAGCACTGTATAAAGATAAACATGATTGTGAGTTAAAAAGAACAGACTACTTTATATAGAATGACTTATAGTTGCACGAAACAAAATAAAATTCGACAACTCCAATTTACGATTTTTCATGGTATATGTACCACAAAAACCACCACCCTTGGTTGTTAGCCCTATCGGCAAAAAGTATTGTTACACAACATTATGTGATTTATAATGAAATTAAGTCATCATGCCAACAACTAACCTACTTAGTTGTTTTACTCTTATTTTGCCTATCAAAGAGCGCATGTTCCCAGAACACTACAGCTTCGTAAATGCTTAACGCAGATAGGAATTGAACAGGATGCTAAATGTAGTTACTGTCCACTAAGAGACACTTTAAAGCACATGTTTTGGGAGTGTAGGCGGGTTCAGATTTTCTTGAAAGCTAATTTAAAGAAACGATTTAATTTAAATTTTGATTTTAATGTCCATGATATTGTGTTCGGAAGATCTGTAAATAATGAAAACATTTTGCTAAATAGGCTTTCACTAACAATCAAATATTGTATATGTGCAAAACAATGTAATGAGGTACACCCCAACTTGGACGAGACTCAATTCGAAAATACTATGTTTTTATGTATATACCAGAACTGTTGGGTATGATTGTTGGGAATGTTCGAATGGATGGAGGTGGTGTGAACGTGGTTTAATATTTTATCTTTGCCTTGTAAAATCTATTATTTCATGTTTTATTCAATTAAAAGAAAATGATTGAAGAAAGAGACTTTAGTTAAAAAAGATGATGACCATCGCTCTTAATGACAGTTTCAACTCTTCATATCAGATGTTTCCAGTGAAACAGGAGTGGGAGCAAGAAAACATGGGACACAATGAATGTCTTTAATCGGATTCATCATGTCTTACCTCAAATGCGCTTGTCAATTTTAGGTCATATAATATTGGTAGATACACATGCGCAGTTATGGGGAGTGCAATCCAAAAAGATATGGCCCACAACCAGTAGAGAGTCCCATAGTTGTATATCTCGGATGGTGCGCCAAGAACAGAAACGGCCGAGAAGAAAGTCGCAACCATCGACATACTGACGGGAAACAAAGGCATCTTTCTGTCTCCAAGTAGAAATTCATCGCTTGTGGATTGTTTCTTGCCCGTACATCCGTAGTATAACCCAATGAGGGCAGATGCTAGTAGAACCAAGGCGAAGACTAAATAGTCAGCCCAGTGGAATGTTACCATGTCAGTCATGTTTTCCTATATATCTAATCAATTTGAGAAAAATGCGTCGATTCCTTCTTAAACTTGGATAGTTATTGCTTGCTAATAGAGTAGGATGATTCCAAAAGAGAAGTCTAGTTGCTGCGTGTCTCCTAATCAATCCATACAATATATACTAAGTTTATCAAATATCAAGTTGATTTAAATGTTATTTACCTTTCCAATCTTATGGGAAACAATGAATATAAATATCTAGGTGTTATGCTTAAAATACTCACTCGGTATTAAATACATTGAAAAAGCTAAGAACGTGATAAACTATATCATGATTCACGACCATATATAGATGAACACTTTAAGCTCACATAAACACGGAACTATTGACAAATGTAATACAATGTCGAATTCTTTTAAAACTTTAAAAACAACGTTGGATCCAAACATCTTGAAGAAATGTACTCCTACTTTGTACTTCCTGAACTTGAATGTGGAAGTATTTTACTCGAAAAAGCAACTAAATATGATCTAACAAAACTTGAACAAAGCCACTAGAGCTGCATACCCTACTAGTAAATGGGTGTATTCAAGGAACTTCAAAAATCAAATTATTTAAATCTCTGAACTGGAATGATCATTTGACTAGGAGAAATGAAAAACACTAAATATCATGTATAAAGTGAGAAATAAAATAATCCCTTCTTATCTCCAAAGAACTTTTGACCAACATAGAAATCATAATGAAGATGTAAATCTTAGAAATGTCACCCCCCCCCCATTCACACCAAACTAGTTCTTACCCGTTCTTGCCAGTCCTACGAAAATGTCGTAAAACGGGCTCGATCTGGCTGCGGTCGGGATATATGTCTAAAATAATTAGCTACTTCGTTCATAAACAGTCTTCAATACGTCCATCACGTTCGAAGTTCGTTCAGGTCGCACCACGTCGGTGTGCAACGTAGTATAAACCGTCCCTTAGTCTAGAAGGTCATCATGACCTGATTACAGAACGGTATGGTCGCCATCGAATTTTGAATCGATTCAAAATTCTAAATCACATACCCCGTCCGGGAAAGTCCATGAAGTTCGTAAACAGACCGTAGAACGTTGTAGCTACGTTCATTCAGTTCGCACACAGTTTAAAACCGATTCGGCAACGTTTTGATGATCACCAGAAAATGTTGAGCATGCTCTAAGTGCTGGAGGACCTACTCGTTCTAGTAGTTTCATGAAGTTTGTAATCAGATCCCAAACGGTTCTTAGTGGGTTCTTAGTACGTCAAATCCGTTCGTGCACAGTTTAAGCCCGTTTTCGAGAACGTAGTGAGAACTAGTTTGGTGTGATAGTAGGGTCAGAGAACTAATTATTCCAAGATCCACTGGCTTTTGTAAATCATCAATAAATTAAAGCAATTTGCGAATGAGAAAAGCTCCCATATTCCAGCCTAGTTGAGGCATTGATAAATCGGTAACTGATCAACTCAACCCCAAGTCAACTCAACCCTTAGTCAAGTCGACCCCAAGGCAGCTCAACCCTTAGTCAACTAGACCCCAAGTCATCACAACCCTTGGTCAACTCAACTCAACTCGAGTTGACTAATGGTTGAGTTGATCAAGGGTTGAGATGACTTGGGGTCAAGTTGACTAAGGGTTGAGATGACGTGGGGTCGATTTAACTAAGGGTTGAGTTGACTTGGGTTGAGCTGACTTGGGGTTGAGTTGACCAGGAAGCAGGTTAATGCATATCAATTAGCAAATCGAACGCTCGTTTTTGGATGTTGCTCACTGATAAGTATTAAGGTGCTATTCCGGAGTAACACTCAAGGGTACACAGGTAAAAGCCAATCATTGGCCTTAACCTCTGTACCATTGAGTTTTATTCTGGGATTGATCTCCCCAGAATTTTGTCTCAGGTAGGTGTTTTATTAAGGAAAATTCATCGACATGACATCTCGTTTTCAGCTCTTGTTTACCTGAATAAGGGTCGTAAAATGTGTGAGGATTGATCACCTTGGCCTGTGTATATCTCTGATGGCAATCATAATATATCATATAACTTTTATTGAACAAATAAATCTTAGTGCAAAAATGAGATCTCAAAAAAAATATGAAATAAAAGAAGAAGATCGATGTGTCATTATCAAACCATATTTCCAGTGAAGCAGGAGTGTGATCAAGAGAATATGGGACACGATGGATATCTTGAATCTGATTCATTTTGTCTTACCTCATATGCGCTTGTCAACTTTAGGTCATAGTGTATTGGCAAATACACATGCGCAGTAATGGGGAGTGCAATCCAAAATGAGATGATACTCAACTAGTAGGAGAGTCCGATAGTTGTAAATCTCGGATGGTGCGCCAAGAACAGAAACGACCGAGAAGAAAGTCGCAACCATCGACATACAGACGGGAAACAAAGAAGTAAAGGCAGAAATTCATTGCTGGTGGATTGTTTCTTGCCCGTACATCCGTAGTATAACCCAATGAGGGCAGATGCTAGCAGAATTAAGGAGAAGACTAAATAGTCAGCCGAGTGGAAAGTTACTATAAATGTATGTTAGTCGTGTTTTCCTTTATATCTTATCGATTTGAGAAAAATGTGTCGATTCCCTTTTTAAACTTGGATATCTATTGCTTGCTATTAGACTAGGATAATTTTACAAGAAAAGTTAAGTAGACGCGTGTCTCTACATCCATCCATACACGTAATATTAAGTTTATCAAATATTAAGGTGATTTCAAGGTTATTTTCCTTTCCAGCCTTAAGTCTCATAATTAATATGAATATCTAGGTGTTAGGCTTACCGATTTTTAAAAGAATAATTCAAATTTAAATACATTAAAAAGAAAGCTTAGAACATGATTAATATCACCATTACCATAGATGAACATGTGACCAAGGCATAGGCACCGAAGTGATCTTATTCACTAACACATACACATTCACTCAATAATGCCTTGGTCACATTTGCTCCGATTTTCACTTCGGCGCCCGGCCGATTGAGTATTTTGTTCAAAATTGAATACAATATTGAACAAAACACTCAATTGGCCGGCCGCTGGCCGATGGATCGGAGCAAATGTGACCAAGGCATATTACTGCATTTACAATTACCGTTCTATTTTCATAACGTTAAACGACCAAATAGAAATCATTTTCTTGCTAATTCGTACTACGTGACTCAAACGCAATAAAATAGATTTATGCATGGATTGACCACTGTGGTTTTCATAAACAATGCAATTATGTAATCCCAAATCAACTAATGTTGATTGTACATATACCCAGGAATAATTTCAAATCAAGTTGTATTCAATTTACTTAGAGATGGGTAAGAGAAAATATCTATCTTATTGAGGAAATTGATCCTGTAATAATCAATCTCGAAACATATTCAAGTAGTGATAGTGATTAAGACTTTCTAGTTGAGTACTTATAAAAAGCTTTAGTTATACCTTTGAGACGGTCCCTTGTATTATATACCCTTGTACTGCACATGAAGTGCAACTTACACCCTGATTTGCATATTTTTGATTTTGTGTTATTCCGGAATCTGCTAATTGATATGCGTTATGCCTGCGTCACATTTGCTCCGATTCATCGGCCGGCGCCCGGTCGATTGAGTGTTTTATTCGAAAGTGAATTCAGTTTGGAAAAAATACTCAATCGGCCGGGCGCCGGCCGATGAATCGCACCATATGTGACCCAGGCATTACCCTTTACGCTTTAAAAGGATTCAACATTTTTCATTTGTCAATAGTTTAGATGTTTGTCCTTAATTTTGATGTTCCTCTATGGTCATGATGATATTCATCATGTTCTAGGCTTTCCTTTTAATGTATTTAAATTTGAAATATTCTTTTAGAAATCGGTTAGCATAAGACCTAGATATTCATATTAATTATGAGACTAAAGGCTGGAAAGGAAAATAACCTTGAAATCACCTTTAATATTTGAAAAACTTAATATTACGTGTATGGATGGATGTAGAGACACGCGTCTACTTAACTTTTCTTGTAAAATTATCCTAGTCTAATAGCAAGCAATAGATATCCAAGTTTTCAAACACCTTTTATCATTTTTTCGATGTTTCTGTTTAGATTCCCCTAAAAGCAGTATTGTCATTGTAAAATCCTTGCAGTATGCGCACTTGTGGTAGTTTGTCCATATGACCAATAGAAAAGCTTAAATATAGCTTTGAAATCTCGCTAATTCTCGTTTTCATGAGATTTTATGAGATTGCACTTTTATCCTCTAACAACTAATTTTTCTTCCTTTTTAATAGCATATTTGAATCCAGTGAAAAGTTTTCCACAATAATAATTTTGATATATAAGGTTATGTCATTTAAATCATTTTCCGTGTCGTTTAAAACAAACTTGGACCAAATCTCTATTAATGCAGTAAGTGATTCCCTTTAGCTAAAGTGGAAAATAATATTTCCCATATTATTTTCCCATAGGGATAACTCATGCAATGCATTGCTTTCAGCTAATTTTGGTCACCCATAATAGATATCTTTAAAAACCCCGTGAGAATCATTTATTCCTTTAAAGGGGTGAACTGTGTGTCAAAACACAACATATTGATGCAAGAAAATTAAAAAATCCAGGGGTGGAAGGGGTTGAAAAACGAAAACATCTCAGAAAAACATGTGGGTTGGTTGTTTGCATATTCCCTGTCTCAAACTCGAAATTATTTTCCTTTTCCTGGAGGTAATGCATTGGTCTAACATCTGCTGCACCTGTTTCAATCCTCAGAAAATAGCCAAAATCCAATATATGACTGTCCGAAATCTATTGCGATACTTTATCTCCTCCTTTGTGAGGATTGATCACCTTGGCCTGTGCATATATCTGGTGGCGGTCATGATATACAAGTATCATCATTTTTATTGAACAAAGAGATCTAAGTGCTAAAATAATATGAAATAAAAAAAGATGTGTCATATTATCAAACCATACTTCCAGTGAAGCAGGAGTGTGAGCAAGAGAATATGGGACACGATGGATATCTTGAATCTGATTCATTTTGTCTTACCTCATATGCACTTGTCAACTTTAGGTCATAGTATATAGGCAAATACACATGCGCAGTTATGGGGAGTGCAATCCAAAAAGATATGACCCACAACCAGTAGAGAGTCCCATAGTTGTATATCTCGGATGGTGCGCCAAGAACAGAAACGGCCGAGAAGAAAGTTGCAACCATCGACATACTGACGGGAAATAAAGGCATTTGTCTGTCCCCAAGTAGAAATTCATCGCTGGTGGATTGTTTCTTGCCCGTACATCCGTAGTATACCCCAATGAGGGCAGATGCTAGTAGAACTACGGAGAAGACTAAATAGTCAGCCCAGTGGAATGTCACCATGTCAGTCATGTTTCCCTTTCGTTTTGTTCGATTCGTCGATTCCTTTTTAAACTTGGATAGCTATTGCTTGCTATTAGAGTAGGATAATTCCAAAAGAAAAACTCAGTATCCGTGTGTCGCGTGTTATAGTCATCCATACACTATATATTATGCTGCTATATTTTCCATTTTAAATCAGGCAAATTATGGACATTTGGTATCATCTGATACTCTGTGTTCGAATAGTCGCAGATACAGCTCTATGTTCACGTCAACCCAATTTCCTCGGAATTATGTATGTTTATATATGTAAAATGGTGTGCTATTATAACCGACGTAGTTATTAAACCAGTTCTTAATCCGAAATGTAAGTTTGTAAAGGTGTCTTAAGATTTTAGGATTTTGCTATATCATTGTGTGCATTCACATAGTCTCTGACAGATAAGTTCCCATTCTACTAGGTATCATATTCCCCTTCCAGTTTCAGGTAGCTCCTTGAGACACACATGTACGTCGTAAATCGACTCGATCGAGTTTTACCTGATTCGTTACGTTTTGACTCTCGTTATCACGTTTCAAATCGTTGTTCAAGTCTGTTAATAATATAAAAATGTCCAAAACTTCATGACATATTTTGAAGGAGGTACAGAACCTGTCAATGAATGAACCTCTCTATATGATTGTTTTGTAACACACGTCATATTTAGTATCTAGGAACAACGTATACAATATAATCTAGTTTATAAATAAAACTTAAACTTTTGAAACTGCACATCAGTCATTGCTGAATATCACTCAGAAAATAGTCAAGGATTCTGAGACAGTGTTTTGATAACTCAATAAGTACCGCACAATGTAAAACAATTCTTTTTGTTTACGACTATGGATTATTGTGCATATCAACTTTATAGGGATACTCAAATATATCATGCGACAGTGAGATACCATAAATCTCTTTTCAAGTTAGAATTGTTTGCTTTAGCACCTAGTACGTTTTATCGTGAAGTTCAAACTTGAAGTAGAAGTCAATTGTTGTCCAGGTTTCCTTTATTGGTTAATGTTGTTAAAATCAAAATATTCCTGTAATGTACTGAAGAGATATGACACTCTTCAAACTCACTTTACATATGCTATAAAGTGTACTAATATGAATGAATATACTGGAGTTCTTCTTGTAATTACTTATGTGTCCTTATGTTCTCTCATAGCTGACCCCATCTTTTGTTAAGATAGAGTATGTTAATCAGTCGCCTAAGGCAAATATAATTGATCAATTGTCGTGAAGGAAACATGACAATTAACCGATTGAGGTCAGAATTTGAGAAGTTAACGTTTGTGATATTCATGTTTTACTTCAATGACTGCTGACGTTTGAAGCAAATTGGAAAGACTGTACAAAGCAGTATAATTATCAAAATTCATAGAAATTAAAAAACATTAGATTCATCAAAACATTAGTAAAACATTTGATTTAACAAATAACACATTCACATGGCACAAACAACTCAAAAATATACTTTGCCATACTTAAAATCAAAATGTCTGATGAATTAAATCTTGAAGATAAGGTAAACATAGAGAAGAGCACAAATAAGCTTGCTATTAAAGTCAAAAAAGAAATTAATTGAGAGATATCAAATATATTAATTGGAAGAATCTGATAAGTGGGAATGGGGGGAAGCTTGGATTATTTACACCTAAAATCGCACTTTGGATTTGAACACTACCTTTCAGAAACGACACTTTCAAACGCTAAAACATTTATACAGCTGTAACTAGATTACGTAAGCGCCCACAATCTACAGATAGAGAGAGGCCGATTTAGTCGATTTTGTAAAATATGGAAGGACTAGGTTATAGAAGATGAAACACACTTTTAATTCAAATGGAAAAATTGGAGTATATCAGAAATTCTGATATTGAAAAACTTGAAAACCTGTGTAGAAATTTTAAAAACATGAATGACCAACAAAAGACAATTTTGCTATTGACGATTGAAGGGATCATATTAAATGACATGATAAATAATTATCTAATGATTGGTAGAGACAGGATTCTTGTACCAAAGTAACATTTTATATGTCATTAGAAGAATGTAATCCTATTTTCTTTACTTTATTGCTATATTTACTGTCATTGAAAATTGTATTTGTGTTACTCCCTAGATCTGCTTGTTGTGAAGTAAACATAACAATTCGTGTTGCGTGTAAATATTATTATTTTCCATTTATTTAACTTCACAAGTTGGGTATTAATATAACTGTTGGGAGATATCGGATGTACGTTTGGCCCTAAAAGGGCACCAGTACTAATAAAATCCTATTATATATAGATTCAGATGTCAAAATATACGTTTTTGTCATTAAAAGGTCTTTCTGTTGATTTGTATTACTAGCTGAGTCAAAATTAGAGCTTCTGGGTAAACTTTAGTCAAAGTTACAAGATACCGGACATTATCGTAATTATGAGTTGATATGTCCAGTCCATAAATAATTTCACAAAATGAGAAAAGTTATGTTTTAGTGGTCTTCCAGTTTGGTCGAAATATGCATTGCGTTTTCATTTATAATACAGTGTGTCTCAAAAGATGTTACACTTACAAAAAGTTCAATATCTTTCATAATTTTGACTTTTTAATTTGATACTATCAGATTCAAAATCTGTCCTTGATTGGCTTCACAGGACAGATTTTAGTGTCCCATGGTAAAATCTGACTTGCGCCAACTTCTAAGTGATTGGATGGACCAAATGACAAAAGAGGAACAGTTTCTTTACCATTTTACTTTCTTCTGAGTAGAAGTTTGACCTTTAACTCAGTCATACTGTAATTTTCCTATTTGTCTTACATATGATCATTGGCCATGGGTCTATCCGCATAATCATGTGGTCTCCTCAACATGTTCGACAAAGCAAATCTTAGTTACCCTTGCCCATGCGCACATGCATTGCAATATCACACTGATTCCATCAATTATTTTTGCAGAAGTTCATTTAGGTCCGTTAGTGATCCTGTAAAGCGCTTTCAGAGGCCCTTCAAAAAATCAAGGGTGTAAAGTGGGATGACACTTGGGGCCAATCCATTGGGTAATTCAATGCTATCTTCTGATTTCCAAAGAGTTCTACCAAACGATCTGCTACAGGCCTTTGCACCATCCTGTTGCCACTCCACTCGGGTAACAATGTACAGGGTTCGTACACACCTGGAAATGTCAGGGAAATTGATTTATTTTTCCAGGTGCTGGAAATGTCAGGGAATTTTAAAATTGGGTCAAAAAGGGCCAAAAATGTCAGGGAATTTTGACAAAGTAGATATGTCAGGGAAATGTCAGGGAATTTTGTATCAGAATAAATAATGTTGCAGCAAAATACATTTTAGAGCTATGACAGGATATCAATGAAATCCAAAATCTAACATTTAGTTGTTCCCACAAATTGGAAATCTTTTTACTAGTGTTGGTTGAATGAGATTCTATATATAGATGGTTCAATCCAATTATGGTTTTCCATGAAGTAAGGTAGTCTTGGGCCATTCAAAGTTAATTTCTACCATTTTGCTATTTTTCCTGAAAAAAATTGAAAACCTTATTTGGTCCAAATTTCAAGGAAAGAGGAGGAAATAACCAAGAATCAAAAGAAGAACCTTTTTTATGTAAAGATGAACCTAGAGTTTTACATTGGCTCAAATTTTATATGCCAATGTGCATAAGAAGAAATATTCAAGATGGTCTCTGAATTCAAAATGGCCAACATTTTTTTATGAAATTGATTTGGTACTATCATAGGCCTGTGCCTTATAGTGATGCTATTTGAGAAGGAATTTCTAATATGGTATCATATTTTGGTGCAGATTTTCCCAAAAGAGAGAAGACAATGATCAGTATTTGATAAAGTATGTTTCATTAGGTGGAAATTTTCAAGTTTCTGTTGTCATTCGGATTCATTACAAAACATTAACAAATTATAGTTTGAAATGCTTAGAATGCACCATATACAATGTAAATTCTCAAAAATTTCCGTGGGTGAACCCGCCTACCCCCTTTTGGGTTTAACTTCGCTTGCAATGATGCAAAACCCAGAAATTGCATCCCCTTGCCCTGTTGACATTTGCTGGCTACGCCCCTGTACATGTATATTTGGGAGCGTATGTTTACCTTTGGCCTTATACAATGTAAAATGAAAAATTTCAGGAATAAATTGGTGAATTGCTTAAGAAGTATAGTCACAAGGAGGATTGGCTCCTAGAGGGCAACATTGATATTCTGTCCCATATCATGAATTTTGGTCTTATCTTCCTAACGAAAAATTCCAAAACTCACAAGAGATGATTGAGATATTGGTTCGAATCTTCTTGACTGTTTATTGTGAATTTATAATCAGTTATAATTTCAGAAAATAACAACATTTTGACATTTTCATTGTTAGAAAATATCGAGTTTCGATCCTGGGATCTAATTCTCCTTGATGAAGTCATGAGAAATGGTACTAAAAATATTGATTTGTATTGGTAGTCTTGAACTTTGAGAAACTTTGCACAGTTGTGTGACCTAGTTTGATGACCTTGAAAATTTTACTTATTCAGAGCTCTGTAAGGTCTTTTGTGATTAAGCTGACCAAAATTTACATTCAAAAATTTGAAAACCAACTTTTTTGACCTTTCGAAGGTCGCTTAAGGTCAAGTAAAGGTCAAATCCTAAGATTAATGTCAGATTTGAACTCCTGGCAACTTTTAGATGATTACAAATCGAAGCAAGTTGAAAAATAACTTATTTTTACTGTTTTTTTACGTCAAATATCTCAAAAACGGTAAAAATTTGATGCTGACATATATTGAGCAATGTAGGGAATGCTTAAATCTAGTAATGATATAATTCATTGCAAGAAATGATCAAGTATAAGGGAAATTTTGAGAAACTTGTCAATCACAAAACCTGCCATTGATTTTATACATGAGGAAGTTTCCTGAAAATGACTATAGTAAGTCCTACTTTTTGTCAAATTTTATAGAGTAAACACCAAAAACTGTAATTCCAAGAGCTTTGAAATCTTCAGAGGACATAAGTTGCATATACAGCAACTACTACAAGTTATTTGAAAGTTCTACTTCAACAAAGTGTCTAGTATTTACAGAAAATTTGACTTTTTGACGTCAAAATCAGTAATTTCTCGGAAACTGGGCGAACTTGGGAAATGGCGATGATAGGTCAAATAGGCATTATGGATATGCATAAAATGAATGTGGATATGACTCAATCCGAATAGCAGTTTTAATCGTGCGGCCAATGTTGATGGACGGACGGACGGACCAACGGACGGAAGGACGCCTGGTCGATCCCATAGGCTCACTGTGTGAGCCAAAAAATACAGTTATTTGAGACTTTTTAGTAGGCCGTGCAAGCAAAACTAGATCTGGAAATTTCATTTTTTGTCTGGAAATGTCAGGGAAATGTCAGGGAATTTTATTTTGAAAAAGGTGTACGAACCCTGATGCATCACCACTCAAGCTTCGCTTTCGTGGATGATACAGTATTACCTTTCGTGGAATATTTCCTGTATCACATGCTGAAACGTGTGATAACTGATAGTATTGTCATGAGCACGTATGACAGGGTGAATCTAAAAACTACGTCATTGCTTTTGTGATTTTGAAGTTAGTGTTGACCTTTTTCCAGCTACATTATTCGTATTTTTGGGATATGTATGGGTAAATTGAAGAAAACTTTGTACATTAAAGAAATCGGGTCTCCTAAAAACACAATTAGAGTAACCCCCTGATTTTTCGTTTTATTTGATGTAAAACAAGTTTATGTTTATCAACTTATCAATTCAGAGGCTTCAATTAATTCGTTAACAGTATCAATTCGATGATTGTTCCTAGCCATGAATTTCCACTTACATCAATAGAAATTCAAATTTAAATTTAAAAAGCCCGCTCAAATTTGTTCCAGTCTGATTGGCTTCTTCCTTCAGATTATTTCGGCTTAGAGAAGCCATATGTATTACTTCTAAGGGGTTACAATGTGGATAAATCCAAAAAAACACTGTATTCTGCTTTCGACTTGTTGCGTTCAATTCTGACAGTTGGTTGTTCTTTTGGTTGTCCTGTTGATATCCTCAATATATTGGTGATATCGTACTTATGATAAGGCCTCAAGATATATCTAAGGTCAATATGATGTTTTATAAGCAATTATATTGGGACATTACTGAAATCAGAAATCTGGACGACTCGATCTCTTTAAATATTTGTATTTGCTGAATATATGTTTTTGTTTGTAACTTGAGTATTTTCGAACTTAATATGTATATATTTGTTTGTTAAAAAAAGCTGAGACTAACTGGAATGAAAGATCAAAATCCTCAATTTTGGACTCTCCTAGATCACCAAATCTAATCTTTGCATTCGTTCGACTTGAATTCACATCTTAAAAGAGAGCTTGGTAGTTTATAACTCGACTCTGAACACAGGATACGCCAAATCGTAGCTCATTATATCATGATGGCATCCCAGGACTGAGAAGAAATGAGATGTCATGGTTTATCATGATGATGCTTTAACTTCTGTATTGAGATAGTTCTGATGGTACCGATGTGGTTAATACTATCATTGAAGTAGATCTGCGCGTTCCAAATCGTCAAAAGTCAATGCAAAAACGATAACCAATCTTCAAAATGCAAACTATTTCCAAACAGTTTTCTATTTTCTGCCGGGTTCTAACAAGAAATATGAGATCGGTAAAGTGACCTTTCCTTGTATGTAAAGTATTTTACAGCAATATATATATATATATATAAGGGTCATGTACTGGGAGGTTTTGGATATAGGTTATATCCTGAGGGATATATTTATATCATCCGTAGGGACCGAAGGGACCAAGGAGAGATATAAATATGTCCCGAGGGATATACCCTATATCCAAAACCGATCGTACATAACTGGTGTATCTCATACTTAAGTGGGTTTGGGGTTCAACCTTTTTCAAATGACAAGATAGGCCTATACTGTAAAAGCACAACTTGTATTTAACATTTTCGTAATATTCCTTTAGTTCAATACAATGAAATTGTAACATTTAAACATTTTAACAAATTTTAAACTTTCAAATGTTAATTTTTTTAAAATTTTTAAAACTTTTGAAAAATTCCCGGGAGTGGGATGGATATATTATATCTGCCCGCATTTGCCCTGGAGCGGGACATATATAATATATCCTGCCCGCTCCTCAAATATGATATATATTCCCGGGTGATATCTACCCCAAACCCACTCAAGTATGAGATACATGACTGTACTTTACAGTCAGTTCAAAATGTAATTTATATCCTTTATCTACATGGCTTTTTTCTCAGATACAACAATGTACAGTACATGTAGGCCTTAGACCTGAAATGTAACGCATTCTTGGCGTTTAAAACTTGATTTAGAAATGAGATTGTCAAAACAAATTAAATTTATTTTGCAAATGGATCCTGCATGATTCATTTCGACAGGCCTTAATGTTTTATATGTCTCTGATTTCGGCTGGATTCATGTGATCTATCTCACACACTGGCGTAGTGTCATATACGCATAAACGTCAACGCGTACTCTCAAAATTTAGAGAGAAAAGTTTATTGTTATATTGAAATGCACCACACTTTAAAAATGTATTTTCAAAACGCCCAAGAAAGCTTCAAATGCAATCAAATTTTCAAAATTTCTCCCCGAACCCAAACTACCTTCCATATGAATCCTCCACGAATCCTGAGGGCTGGATTAATTTGTAAACTACCTTATGAATCCTGCTTGAATCCTGGCTACAGGATTCATTTGTAAAGTACCTTCCATGTGAATCCTGCACGAATCCTAAAGGTTGGATTCATTTGTAAACTACCTTACATATGAATCCTGCTTGAATCCTGCCTACAGGATTCATTTGTAAAGTACATTCCATATGAATCCTGCACGAATCCTGAAGGTTGGATTCATTTGTAAACTACCTTACATATGAACCCTGCTTGAATCCTGGCTACAGGATTCATTTGCAACCTTCCATATGAATCCTGCACGAATCCTGAAGGCTGGATTCATTTATAAACTACCTTACATATGAATCCTGCTTGAATCCTGGATACAGGATTCATTTGTAAAGTACCTTCCATGTGAATCCTGCACGAATCCTGGAGGTTGGATTCATTTGTAAACTACCTCACATATGAATCCTGCTTGAATCGTTTGTAAACTACTTAAACAGCGAATCCTGCATGAATACTGCTTGAATCCTGCCTCCAGGATTCGGGGATTTGATTCACTTCGCATTAAGTTAAATACAACAATGTGGTACCCGATCTTGATTTTTAAGCACTTCCTAAATGTAAAAATATGCAAAATATAGAAGGTTTAAGCATAGGTACAATTAAATAGACAATTACATGGAAATGGTTGAATGGTTAAACCCTTGAAACATGACTTCTAATGATCTGGCTTTGACTGTATACCGCATAAATATTTGTTTTATGAAAATGACAATACACGTTTTATTACAATATGATATACTAGTAATAAGAATATATTTTGGTTCTACAATTACTTAGATACATATACTATACATAAAATACATGAAATATCATTTGGCAACTTAGCGATTCTCATATGCTATGAGCCTACTCGTGTATGAATAGGCTTCCAATAACAGAATGGTAAAACTGCCATCTATAAAGCAATCTTGACACAATGCTGAGCGGAGCGACCTGCCTCAGCATTTCGTCAAAAGAAACGAGTATGTCATTGTAATGCATGATATACGGTGCAGCCTGCTATACCAAAATCAGCCAAATTAAGAATGGATACATTTATAATTTTGTGCGGTGCAGCCTGCCACAAAACTATAAATATATCGATATATAATTGTAATTATGTAATGCAATTGGGGATATTTACCCCAATCATATGTTATGTAATGCCTGGGTCACAAATGCTGCGATTCATCGGCCGGCGCCCGGACGATTGAGTATTTTGTTCAAAATTGAATACATTTTTGAACAGAATACCCAAGTGAATACATACGACCGAATAACCATTTTTAAATTCCTTTGTAATTATTTACAATTTCAGCTTATGCCTGGGTCACCTTTGCTCCGATCCATCGGCCGGCGCCCGGCCAATTGAGTGTTTTGTTCAATATTGTATTCAATTTTGAACAAAATACTCAATCGGCCGGGCGCCGTAGTGAAAATCGGAGCAAATGTGACCAAGGCATTAGGAATTCACTTAATGGCTACGTTCTTAATTTAAGTTTTGCTAGGTTTTATTTCTGTTATTGAAGAGTCTGATAGCTCCAATACATTTTACAGCATTTTTATACTAAAACAGATACAATAAGCTTGACCAACGTTAACCCCTATCACGATATTAAAGATTAATTTGAAAATCCAAAACGATATTATTTATGTTTCTTTGTATAGATATATAGTTTAAGTGAACATGTACTTATTTATCCGATTGGACTTGAGTGACTAAATAATTCCTAACTCGACATGTTCTAGGCTTTCCGAGTTGCGGTCGATTCACTCAAAAGCTCATTACTGTGCATATTGAAGGGCCTCTTTATTTGGCCTTAACTAGACCTTTTTGGGCCTTATTTTTTCAATACTAGGCTAAATTTTCAAAAAACAGGCCATAAATCTTCAAAATTTAGGCCCAAATTTTGGTTCTAGGGCCCGCAAAGGTTTTCCGCGCAGCCATAGGATGGGCCCAGAAAAAAATGTTGGCCCAAAAATATTGTAGGGCCTCTTTGGTGGGCCTCTTTGGGCATTAGTTGACCTTTTTGGGCTTGATTTGTTTCAATTTAAGGCCAAATTTTTAAAAAACGGGCCAAAAATTTTCAGAATTTTTGCCCGGATTTTGGTTTTAGGGCCCTAAAAATTTTACGCGCGGCCCTAGGATTGGCCTAGAAAAAAATGTTGGGCCAAAAATATTGTAGTGCTTCTTTAGTTGGCCTTTACTTGACCTTTTTACTTGAACTTTTGGGCCTTGTTTTGTTCAATTTGAGGCCAAATTTTCAAAAAAATGGGCCATAAATTTTCAAAATTTGGGTTCTAGGGCCCTAAAAGGTTTTCTGCGTGGCCAAAGGATGGGCCCAGAAAAGAATGTTGGCCCAAAAATATTGTAGGGCCTCTTTAGTGGGCCTTTTTGGGAATTACTTGACGTTTTGGTTTAGCATGGGGAATTTTTTTTTTTGGGGGGGGTTCTGGGGGGGTTCGAGCCCCCCCCCCCCCCCCTTACAAAAAGCTGGCTACGGGCATGATACACGTACACGTTCTGCGATCAAATCACCAAATGCAAGACTGCCATCCGGCCCCTCGAGGATTTACCATTACTATTAACACCCCAGTCACATTTGTCGCACGGCGGCCGCAAGTCGACCGCAGAACAATTAAATCGGTGAATTTCTGCGGCGAGCGTAGAAAAACTACGCTCGCCTTGCGGCGCAGGGAAGGCGTAGAAATTATAACTCGGAGTTATAATATTTGTTAGTATAGCCTTAAGAATCAAGGAAAATGTATTTTAACTCTAAGTTAGTAACGCATTTTATTTCACTACTGACAAAATATTCCTTTCAAAATAAAGCAAACTATTCAAACGCGCATCGTTCGCATCTTGATAATCTGAACGTTCGTGATTATGACGCATAACTCCCACCCTATTTACGTGTAGGACGAGCTCAAGTAAGTTATTTATTTCCCAATGTTCCTACTAATTTTCCTACCAAAGCATCAGAAAGTATCTCAATCTGTTAATATATATAAACAATGTGAAATGTTTACAAATGTAAGGTAAGGTATGCCAGTTTCTAGATGATTGATACTTGTACAGAATGATGCCACTTCCGGGGTGGCACCAGTCTCCTCTGTAGAGGTGAGCGTTAAATCGTATCCTCAAGAATTGATCCCCGGGATCCTTGCAGAAAAATTCCGGATGTTCACATCACAGGCGACAGTACACTGAAAGCAAATGGATAACTCCACAATTAAATGGCCCCATGAATTCAATTGAAAAACATGCAAATCTTCCACTAGAGGCAATCTGCGCGAGATTCCATTTTTTGGTTATAAGAACGTCTGCTTTGGGGGATCGATAACTCCACAGATGTCGCTGTTGAAAAGGTAGAAGTACAAAAAATCTATAGGGAACATGGGGCAAAACGGCCCTCTGGGGCAAAGTGGCCCATCGAAATAGGGATGGTTCTTCAAAAGTCACAAAATCGAATTTTGAAATATCTGCCACCTTCTCGACCGTCCATTTTTAACCAAGCAGCGTCTCGCTTTACGTAAGAGGTAATTCTACTTTTCACCCTCTTTTTTGGAAATTACCCCTCTCACGAGAATCTCTAAAAAATCCGGCAACAATAGAATATCGTTTTGATTTAACATTTTACATAGAGTGTGCACATTTATTCTTTATTTGTAAAAATTTCGAGCTTCAAATATTAGGCAAATCAAAATGACGTCTATTTGAAAATTCACATGTCTTTGGGGCAAAACGGCCCACACATGTTATAACATACAAAAATCTTATTGTGCAAGAACAATTGGTTTTCAAATGTAACAATTTTAACATCTGGCTTGTGCCTTATTTCCTTCCGACACATATCGAATGACTAGAATTATGGTAGGGGTTAAGAATACTTAATCTGTCAAAGGTTTGAACGTCTGAGATAAGATGTTTGTGGACGAGTCTTGTAATTGATTAATTTTGGTTTAATAAAGTGGAACATCAAAGTGCGCGATGATTGACAGATACGAAAATACCCCGTACAGAACAACTTAAAATTAAATTTTTTGGGCCGCTTTGCCCCATGTTCCCTTAATGTTTAAAACCGGGATCGAATGGTTGATGGATATCCAACGCAATCACCAGTGAAAATGTACATACTTTACATTTTATTTTGTTTATCTCCTTGGTGTATATAATTTCTTAAAAAGTATTACGAAATTATTTGGTTCACTACAAATATTTGACTTTTTGTGACTGTTTGAAAACTGTTGAAAAGTGTTGAAAATTCGAATAGATGGCGGAAAAGCGGTCAGATCTTTTGATTTTGGTGGCTCTTTTTCTAGAGACATTTCGAATTCCTAGGGGACATGGGAGCTACAACGTGGTATATGTGGTTTGGTAACTTTTTGCGACGTGTCATTGCTTTTACTCAAAGAGGACTTAAAAAGTTATGTAAAAACACTAACCGGTATGAAGGTATAAGTTAATACACAAGTTACATTTCATCATTATTGAAACATGAGCAAAATAGAGCTTCATCGATGACTGTCCATAAAGGTCCATGTGCAGTATGGCAAGTGATTTTAGACATTCATATCTTTCACTATGAGTATTTTCTGGGTACAGTGGTAGTTATTCAAACAATATGTTTTCTTTAAAGTAAAGTCCCCGTGATAGTAAAATATCAATCCAACTCTCTTAAAAATTATGGATTAGGACCCCTCCTTGTCACTTTAAAAAAAATGCTAGGCTTATTTTAAAAAAAAAGAGGATCTTGTTTTTCTCAATTTAAATGTTTCAAAAGTTTCTTCTGCACTATATTTAGTAACTTCTGAAAAGGGGATGGGTATTGAAATGCGATGCTATCCATTGAATTGTTTTTGGCATAATTTTGGTCATCGAAGATTGATATCTTCAAAACTAGACTTTCAATACCATTCTACTTTTGAAGATATTTTAGACCCCTTGTTGAATAATGTTTTCATGCAATGAAAATCGGAAAAAAGAAGATCCTCTTTATTTGTGCAAATAAGTTCAACATTTTGAAAAACTTGTTGACGTGGGGTCCCTATTTATAATTTTTCAAATTGTTCGATTGATATTTTTTATCATCACCGGGGCTTTACTTGAAAGAAAACATATTGTTTCAATAAAAACCACTATATGCCCAGAAAGTACTCATGGTGAAAGATATGACGGTCTAAAATCACTTGCCATACTGCACATGGACCTTTCTGGAACCAACTGAAATGAACTTTGTCAAATCCAGGACATCATAAATGAACTTTCATTTATAAATAAATACTTGTCATTAATAGTACAGCCATCTCATCATATTTCAATCATATTTCCAGACTGAAATTCAGAAATGAAAAGATTTTTCGAAGAGGCTTCGCATGCAAGGATTTATGCACAACACCGACCTTCGTATCCCTCATCGGTCCTGGAAACAGTTCTCAAGTTTTGCAGAGAGAAACCACACTTTGTCCAAGACCTTGCTATCGACGTAGGTTGTGGATCAGGTCAATTCACACAAACACTTGCGCCTCATTTTAAAGCAGTCATAGGGACAGATGTAAGCAAGGCGCAAATCTTAAACGCACAGAACACTATTAAAGAGAATAGTATAACGTTCGAAGTTCATGCTGGTGAAGACCTAAGCTTTCAGGCCGATTCGTCTGTTGACCTGCTAACGTGTGCTCAGGCGTTTCATTGGCTTGACGCTAAGATATTTTATAGAGAGGCACTGCGAATTTTAAAACCCAACGGCGTCCTTGCATTGATCGGTTATGGTAATGCTATATTGAATAGAGACGCTGCAATGGTACCACATGAACAGGTATGGACAAAAGTGCAGACTTTATATCCATAATTTTGAGATTTTTTGAATTATGATGCTATTTGGTGCAATCCAAACGTTTTTGGTGAACGGATACATTTCTATACATCCGGTTTAAGGCATTACTTTGTAGATGGTTTTTGTTTTAGTTTTATAATGGTGCACTTCATGATTATTGGGATCCGCAGCGGAAATACATCGAAGAAAAATACAAAAATGTAGACCTGCCATTTCCATATATCAGGTACATAATACGTGAGGATACCATAAGGGCTTATCCAGTTGAAAAATACATATTCCCAAATAGATTATAGTATGTTTGTCGGTTTTTATAATACAATAAAGCATCACGTAGAAGCAACATTGAAACGGACACAAACTATTTGACATTATCACTTAGAAAAAATAGTTTATAAAATTATATTACATGTTACACACTATAAGGTTTGAGAAGCCTTATTAAATCCATTTCTCTTCATATATTCCAGGGTAGATACGTTGTGTATAGAGCGTCACTGGACTGTCTCAGAGTATGTGGGCTACGTTAGAACCTGGTCAGCTTACCAGAATTACATGAAAGATCACCCAGGCAGTCAGGTCTTGGAAGATTTACAAAAGAAGTGAGTATTTTCAAAGCTTAGATTTCAGAGAAAAAATATCAGAAGCTTGAAAACGGAAAGTGCATGCTATTGCCCGAGTTAATGTAAAACATTTAAAAACTGAAAGTGTACGATGTCATGATATGTTTTTAAGAAATTAATCATTCTCTCTAAATGAAGCCATAATAAATGTAATAATGACATGATTAAACAGAAACAATTCAGTGAGCAATTAACAAATTGTAGAATCATGATGTTGAATAATAAATATATATATAAACGATAAGTATACTTTTATTGATTTTGTTACAATTGTATGTAAAAAAACATTCCTCTTCAGATTGGAAGTCATATATGCAGACACTGACAGTGCATTGGAAGCTACATGGCCTATATTCATTCTGATGGGGCATAATCCTGCAGACTAACTGCCTCAATTGTGGGCATCTCTTCAGCTTTAATGAAACACCTTATGATATTATCAAAACGCAAGCACCATTGATGCTACATATACAGCTTGGACACTACAATTCATACACCTTGATAAAAGATGAATCAGGGTGTGATAAAGATAATTAAATAATCGTCGATGTTACCACAGATTCCGGCCAGGTTGTTTGGAATAAAATCAGAATAATTTCTTCTTCATCCATTAATATTGCTATATTCTGATCGGAATATGTGCATAGGGTGTCTCAAAAATGTACCCCCAAAATATATCAACAGCACATATAAACCAATCAATATTTATAAAGCATGAACGTTTTCTCCCCTATACAAAGTTTTTAGTCCAGTGTAGCCTGTTTGATGCATTAACCCTTTTTACACTACATGATCAATGTGACCTGCTCATATTTCGATGACAGTTTGCTGCTGCTCTTTTCTGCTACATTGTTCATCACATTTGATAATGTTTCAGGTGGAGTATTTTGAATTTCTCATTGGATTGGCCTTAAGTTGTTCTATGTCTCTTGCCTTGGGATTTGCATAAACATGGTTCTTCAAGCAGCCCCGGAGAAAAAGTCTGGGGTGTCAAATCTGTTGAACAGAGAGGCTCTCACAATGTATTTATACAGAGATCAGAGTTTCAAGAAACTGCGTTCATAATAATTATTGTGTGGCCCTTGCTGTATGTGATCTTTTTGAAACCACCGAGTTTTCATTTGGATATCATTCGGTCTCTGAGCTAGCCTGCGTTACGCTGGAAGGTAGAACTTCTAAATCATTTGACGATAATTGACCTTGTCCTCTGTGATTGTTCTGCCGTCGTCATCCTCAAACTTCTGTCTCTGATGCTATTTGAAGGAGCGTTTTAAGCTATTCCCAAGCGAAAAGACCTAGAACAACTTAAGGCCAACATCCGCAGAGAATTGACGACGAACAATGTTGTAAGGATACTAGGCTGTCATCGAAATATGAAATAAAAAGTAAAGGGTTAAGTGCTGTTGATAGATATACTTTTGGGTACATTTTTGAGACGCCCTGTAGAGATATTATTATATATGTATATATTATATTACATTATGTAGTATATATGTAGGTGTTGAAGTGCTAAAACTTATATTTAGAGTTTTAGAACAGGAACAGGGTACGTACTACAGCAAAATGATAAGTTCAGAAGGTACAGATATGGCTAGTAGCCATTGGCTACCATTGACGATAACTCATAATCACAACAATTATTTACACTTGATTACTCAGGGACGATTTTTCTAGATGAAAAATAAATGATTGAAATCAATTTAATTTCAGTTTGTTTGTATATGGTGTATATCATATATATCAGGAATACATTTTTAAATTAGAATAAAAAACTGACAACATACTCGTATTGTTCAATGTTCACGTATAAAGGATTATTGGTCACACTCTATCAGTTTGCCTTTTCTTGTCAACTTGTCAGTTGTATTACTAACTCATCGTTTCCTCCCTACAAAGCCATAAGCACGTGCACATCAACAGAAACAATTTAAATTGTAGGTAAACCTTTATCATTACATATAGATGGTATTTGCAGTGAGTGCCATTCTGAAGTACATCAACAGAAACAATTTATTGGAAGTAAACCTTTATCATTACATATAGATGGTATTTGCAGTGAGTACCATTCTGAAGTACATCAACAGACACAATTTATTGGAAGTAAACCTTTATCATTACATATAGATGGTATTTGCAGTGAGTACCATTCTGAAGTACATCAACAGAAACAATTTATTGGAAGTAAACCTTTATCATTACATATAGATGGTATTTGCAGTGAGTACCATTCTGAAGTACATCAACAGAAACAATTTATTGGAAGTAAACCTTTATCATTACATATAGATGGTATTTGCAGTGAGTACCATTCTGAAGTACATCAACAGAAACAATTTATTGGAAGTAAACCTTTATCATTACATATAGATGGTATTTGCAGTGAGTACCATTCTGGAGTACATCAACAGAAACAATTTTTTGGAAGTAAACCTTTATCATTACATATAGATGGTATTTGCAGTGAGTACCATTCTGAAGTACATCAACAGAAACAATTTATTGGAAGTAAACCTTTATCATTACAAAAATATGGTATCTGCAGTGAGTACCATTTTAAGTACACCAACAGAAACATTAGAGAGTTTACAGGGTGATCAATAAATAAGGTAAAGGTATCTGGTATTTTGTAAATATTGGTCTAAACATCCTGAAATTTGGTCGGAATATACCTTGTACAATGTACATTTCTGAATTAAAACAATATATAAATGCTGCCATCTGATTGGTTAATATTATAGTTACCATGGCAACTGGAGTCGGGGGTACCCAGGGCAATTTAATTGCGTCCAATTTGAACGAAAAATGATAAAAAGCACCTCTTTTTCAAACTGAAAAGAAATAAACGTGGGTGCCAGCATTTATTGTTTTAAGAGGCACTATTTGTAAAAAGGGGGCAGGACACCATTGGAGAGTGGCACAAGTCAATCTTTATATTTCAGAAATGTTATTCTTATATGAAAGTATGACCATTTGGAAGCCAAAATATATAATTTATTCTCCTAACAGATGATTGGTTAGCGCGTGTCATGGTTGCTAAGCAACCCATGTTTGTTGTCTGTTTACAACCTAGAAAATGCACCAAAATTGGTGAAAAAAGACATATTTCCAGCTTATGGTATGCTAAGAAGATAATCCAAAACCATTTAATAACAATTTGATTTGTATATGGGACATGTTGAAGAGTTCTTATGTATTGTTTATTATGACGTCACGATGGTTGCCATGGTTACGGAGCCTTTTATGGAACATGGGTCAATTAAGAGACAAAATGGAAACAAAGTATTTTAAATATGATGATAAAAATATCAATCGAACAATTCAAAATTTGTTTCCATTGTTACATATTTTCTTGCAAATTTGAAGTTTGATGTCACAGAAAAGATAAATATATAATGAAAACTGATGTGATCATAGAATGTCTATGACACAGGTCAATGATGAAAAACAATACAGAAGAGATTTGACAAGAGCAAAGAAGAAGAAGAGGCCCGCAAAACGTTTCACATTGTACTGGGATAATGCTCCATCTCAAATAAAAGCTATTCTCACGGTACAAGCCATTGAAGCACTAGGTTTCCCACTGTTAGGTCATGTTCTATACTCTCCTGACTTGTCCCCTAATGATTTTACCTTCATGGTGACCTGAAGAGGGGGGAATTGAGGGAGTTTCTCATGGGAAGACTTAAAGTCAGCTATCTTAAAAATTTGCAGCAAGGTATGGGAAAATGGGTTTAAAAAGGTGTTCAAAGACTGGAGTAGATCACATGAACTACATGTTAAAAACTAAGGACATTAGGTAGAGTAGTTATGAAGTATACAATAAGAATATGATATGTCATTTCAATTGTGATTGAAATATATTGTCAAAAGCGCTTCGACTGATAATTTAATTCTTTGATAGTTGCCCCTGGTCTTCATGCTTTCTGTTGCTATGGCAACCATAACTCCAACCAATCACATCACATCATATTGGTACAATTTACAGACGCGTATTCAACTACGCATGAACGTGTACTTCTATGCGCGCGCAGGAAAATGACGTCAGATTAGTCTAGGTGTCACTCCTGTAAATCATTGAAAAATATTGAAAAAAATCACAAAATTCAAGTTCTGGGGTACATATCGCCATTTTCGAACAAACTAGCCCATACAATGACTATATTTCTGCGTTCCCCTATACATAACCTTCATCTTGACACTATATTTAACATAGGGTTTGCGTCTCGATTTTTAAATATCACTACGCCAACATAGGGACTCATTTTCAGGTAAAATCCCTGCTTCACCGATAAAAATTAACGAATAAAGTAGTTCCAGTTTACGGGACTATATTCTTGCGATTTTTTTCTTAAAATGGCACATTTAGAAAGTACTTGGCCTCAGCTTTACATACATACCTCAAATGGCCACATTGCATACACTTAAACCTACTATACACACCATTGAAGTTGGCATGGCTTCGTTTTTAAAGTATTAAAAAACATCCTACCCGGAAGTGCTATTTACCGGAGTGACACCTCTACTTGCTACAGGTAAGCGTGAAAGATACAGGTTTTACGTGTAGATGAGTGATGACACGTCGCTCATTACGTGATTTTAGCTATGTTCTAGGATGGCCCAGCGGAGGCTATAGATACAGATAATCTTGCTTGTTATATTACTAAACCCCAATCCTTCATTGGAAATAAGATTACATTTTAATGGGTAAATGACAACTTCAAATGTGATCGTTTTGTTTTATTCCGTACAATATAAATATACGCAGAGCTAATTTGTTACCCACACTGGGCTTAGTACAATATGTATACTAAACGAAATGAACTGACAACTAGGGCCTATGATTGCCTTATCACTACATTTGATTTGCGAACGAGGCATTTTCGTCCGACCTTGATATGAGCAAAAAGTGATACTAAAGTAATTACACAGATGCGAGTAGCTAGGTAGTTACCAGTTTCGCCACCAGGTGGCTGAGTCGGGGGAAATAACATGGCAGGGTATTACAAAATTCCCTTAAACTTGAATATTCATCAGTTTTAGTGGTTCACTTTTCATATTACCCTTTTGTATCTGATAGGTATACAAATTAAAATATGCCCAGTAAAAGAAAAAAATATCTGCCTAACACAAGAAAAGATATTTCACTTCTTGTTTGTGATTTTACAACATGGGCTCTATGGGGAATCTCCCCGACCTAGAAGTCACATTTTCAAAGTTGATAAACTCTCTTCAAAACCACATTTCTAGATGTAATTCTACGTGTAGATTCCAAATATGACATCAGTTTGACTCAATTTGGAATTTTTGATGAGGTAAATCAAGATTATTTCTACTCGCATCTAGTCTTTGAATTGTGGTTGAATATGAAAGCAAAAATAAAAAACAAAAATGTTTTCATGCGACTAGATTTGAACCCAGGCCTAATGGACAAGAGTCCTAGTGCTATCCATTACACCATAGAGCCATGAACCATAGACACAGTCACCACATAAATATATCACCACGTCCACTGGTTTGGTTTCAGACGTGTAGCTTAACAGAAAATTTTCTTACACGTGTACTTGAGCGTGGACTTACGCGTTCAGATTCACGGTTTGCATTTGAACGTCTAGCCTAGCCTCTCTTATATTCCCTGAATGATACTGGAAGTTTATTCAAATATGAACTTATCCATTTATCACTTCGAAAAAGGCAACATTCATATGCATTAGGTTCAAGGTTATCTAGTATGAGTGAGTATTCTGATTTGACTAGCTATGCGTGAATTATGTTTTAGTCAATAAGATAATTTCATAAGCGGGGAAGGGGGGGGGGGGATGAAACTTATAAAAATAATGAATTCTGTGGAGTTGAATATATTATAATAATTTATAAAGTTTTACTTGTTCGTTCAATGGATGCAATTGACAATTGCGTACTCCCGTATCACATTCTCATTGGTTAGTGTGTATGTCATATACCGCAGGTGAATCTGTCATACACTGCAAGTGAATATGCCATATTCTTTGCGGAATATGACATATTTTTGTATCGTGTTTACCGTGTAACAACTTTCGCTTGATACTGACCAGTGAAACAGGAGAACAAATAAAATGACCAGTTAAATATATTTTCACACATAGCTATATAAGGCACGGTTTGTCCGATTCTAGTTTGTCAAGGTGACAACTTGACTCCATAAATTGAAATTGATACTTTGCCATTTTGACCCTTCGTATTTTTAGGTGATCTCGTAGAAAACATAATGTGTGGGAAGAATTTTATCTACAATTCAAGGTGAAAGATATTGGCCTACTGATGTACTGTACAGGTATAACATTACTAAATATGTGAAAATTGACCGTTTGGTTATTTCTAAAAAATGTTTTAGTTTAATTTACATTGCTTTCAAATGGAAAATTCTCTTTTTTCATTAAAAAAAATTGCACAATTCAGTGTTCTTGAGAAAAGTGTGATTTTTCTCTTTTCACGGGTTAGACCTTTTACTACATAAAGATCAGAGATGGTCCCAATACAGATTTCAACTATTTCTAATTCATTTGTTTAGTCTGAAAATAGAAAATTCGTCTTGGTAAACGTGATGTACCAGAATATACACTTCCCTCCATAAAGCCTCTTTACGTTTGAATTTTTATTTACTTAACCGGCTATGAAATAAATTATAATATTAATGGAAACGTAACTTGACTTTATTTCCAAAACCTCCAAATTTTCTCAATTTTTTTCCTCAATTACAATAGGTCGAAAATTGATGATAAATTTGATGAATTTTTGAAAATCGTCATTCCCATGTAATCCAATGGGAAATGAAGGGTTCGGGGCAAATCAGAAATCAGGATATCTTTTCAGTAAAAGATTCAGCAAAAAATATTTGTATATAGAAAATTGAATTGTCTAACTTTTTTGAACACTAAATGTTTAGTTTATTTGATGAATATTAAAGTTACAGCGCTTCAAAGTCATTTTTGAAAATAATTTTTCGCCTCCTGTGTTATTTCAATGGGAGAGGTTTTTTGAAAAACAATTTTGACTTAAAGCCCTATAACTTTGTTGAACCTGAAGTAACATATCAATTTTTTGTTAAATAAAGTTAGCAAATTCAATTGCCTGCCTAACTCGTATTTTTTACAAGGACTCTGATGGATGGATATTCTGTCATATGACTTGCGGCAAACCTACCATTTCCCATTGGTTAACATGGGAATGTCGATTTTCAAAAATTCATCAAATTTATCATCAATTTTCGACCTATTGTAATTGAGGAAAAAAATTGAGAAAATTTGGAGGTA